>QMIH01000667.1:95433-112790 GCA_003987875.1 Clarias batrachus | reverse complement strand
GCTTTAGTAAATCAAATAAAACAAAATGCAAATAATTGGTAAACAAATTATGTTAAAGCTTTGGCTAAATAACATTAAGGAATCAGTATTTGGTGGAATGACCACGGTTTGCAATTTTTTGCAAAATTTGCAACTTTCATGCAACAAAGTATGCTACAGCAGTAAAGGTTGTTTTGAGTTGATCYTCAGCTGGCGCTGTGTCATAAGAGGTGCATCTTCTTGTGAAGAACAGGTGAGACCAGCGGTGCTGAGCAGAAGATGCGTTGTACTCAGAGCCAGCAGAGCGGGCGCGTGAGTGGACAGAAAGGGCCTTCCTCCTAAGTGAACGTGACTCGGAAGCACTCGAGTCTGGGGAGAAAGACCTGAATCAAGCCTTTACCAATTGGTTCACGAGATCATCTCCACGAGGAAGCGGGTATGCCTCAAAGGTGGCTAARGTGTTGAGTCACCGGAAGTCATTGCAAAGCCTGATCAACCTATCAGGGGCTCATTGATTCCTCCATGATGCCATGTCTCAGCATGCTGCCAATCTCAGCATTAATGGCATGACGGTGGCCCTCTGGGGCTCGATATGGGCACTGGCGAATAACTGCATGGGAGCAACTTCTGAATATCATGGTGCACAAGGTGCGTGATCCCTGGTTCGGTGGGAAATCCATTCGCAAATTGGTCCACAAGCTCACTCAGCTCCTGATTCTGTGAAGGCAGCAGACCCTCTCTCCAATGAACCAGGTGGTGGCATTGTTCTGAAACGGACAGAGWGGCAAGTGCTGAGGAGCGAGGAATGRGTTCAATCTACCGTTTTACCAGGTTAATAGGATACAGCTCAGTACKTCTGCTCTTACCGGGTTGTTGCAGACGATAGTTCACAGGCCTGACTCYAAAATGGTGAAGGKTCCTTGCCAACAGAYGAGGAACTTACACATAGCACTGGGGAGGAGAAGCAGTASACGATTGCCCACCTTCAGGCTGAGCCGGCCAGACATAAAAGCTCTTCTGTCTCTCCTGCGCCTCCTGCAGCTGCTGTTCCRTAATAGAAATAACTTTACTAATATTATGACGCTCTTGCACAAACTCAATTACAGATTTACATGAACCGTTCAGAGTTACCTGAATGGTGAAGGCTGCTCTTCCCAGGCTTCCTTGGYTACRTTGAGCAGGCCGCAGAGCCTGAAACCTGTGGAGGTGTGCGATGTCTCATGGCCWGCAAATATGACATGCCGTAAGATTTGCCAGCACCCTCTGGAGTATTTGTTTCAGCGTCTGATTAAAATGTTCAATGAGGCCATCCGTCTACGCGTAATAGCTACGCTTTGACATAAAAGGTGAACCTTGGTCAGTGAGCACTTTACTGGGGAGGCTGAAGAGCTGCACCAGCTCCATCATGATGTTCTTCGATATGGCTTTGCTTAACGGGACAATCTTAGGGATAGCGCGTAGCATAGCCCACRATTACTGGAATGTACTTGTGCACTTCTGCGGATTTAGGTAGCAGCCCAACAGGATCCATGCCAATTCTCTCAAAGGGGACTTTTAATGGCTAGAGGAATTAGTGGAGCATGGACGGGCTTAGCAGAAATTGCGTACCTTTGAGCCCCGGACAGTGAAACCTTTTCTTAACTTTCTCTATCATGTTGACCTCAAAAGGGCATAGAATGCACCAGGTGAATCACAGTGTCGACCTTTGAGGAATCACCAAAAGATCACATTCAGATTCTCATTGTTTTGTACGAAAATAGAACAGATTCTTTTTAATAAAGAAGTAAGAAGTAAATACCACCTGTTCCCAACAGTGTTTAAAGTACTGGTCCTCGCATTGTTGAGTGGCAAAGTTGTCATCTTTTTTCACCTTCTGAGCTGGGAGTGAAATAAAGGGATTAGAGGGAAGATTAGCATCACCTTCGGTTTCTGCGTCCCTGCCGTCTGTGGACGGTTCCACCACGGTGGTTACGTCTCGGTAGTCTTTCTCCAACTCGCGCATCACTTCTTCCTTTTTTTCTGTGCAATGTTCATTGTTCAGGCTGCAGCCCAGGCCACTCACGACCTAGAGATGCACAGGGAGCTCAGGGATAATACCAGCTTCGAGTTTATATTTACCCAGGAAGTCTTTTACTGTAATGTGCATAATGTGTACATGGGCACTTTCTATTGATCATCATGTAAGCAGGTGACACAGATTGGGTGGCACAAAGGGTGCATTAGGCGGGTCGACCGATGGACATGTGAGCATTACCGCACTTCCAATATCGAGCACCGCAGGGAGTGCAGTCCCGTTAATTTTCACCAAGCACCATGCACAGAAGTGCATCTTCTGTGCACTTAAAGATGGCAAAGATACCTTGCCCTGGTGGCTTTATCACATGCAGATTCTTGGCATGGGGCTGGCGGAGGGGGCAGTTCTTTATRTAGTGTGGAGTAGATACTTGGCATAAACTTGTCACTTATTCATCTCTTGTCCAAGGTAACAGGTGTTTAGTGTGCATTGTCTCATGCCCACTGCTTTCCACTCCTCTTTTCTGCCAAGTGCTGGTTTACGAGTACCGAGTATCATGTAGCACGCATGTGCTTCTTGTTTTGACGCCGAGCGTCACGTGATCACAACTGAGCCAACGATTGTTCACTCTCTTGCGCTGCGTAATTGTGGGTAATTGTCTCCCCTGCCGGGTCTTAATGCTCGTCTCTCACTGGTATAATCAACATCCGTGCACACGTGTACTGTTTACTATAACACTGTGTCCAYGTATTCATGCGTATACAGCGCTCGTGTACTGTTCATTATAACACACGTGTGTGCACGAGTGTAAAGCAAAAGCAAGTCTCATTAGAGAGGTTAAAGATCCATTTTCTCTCTCTCTCTCTGTATCAGCCTGCAGGTTCAGGGTGCATGCATCATTTGACACTGTGCACTTTCTCACACACACACACACACACACACACACACACTCCCCGCCCCCCGCCGTCTTCACACACACAGACACATACACACACATAGTCTGCTCTACACAGAAACACTGCTCGGTCGCAATTCTTTTCAAAGGTAAAGTGCAGGTTAATTTGTTTTATTTTTACTTTACAGCAGTGATTCTATTAGTCTGTGCTCAGTCGAGTCATTAGAGAGATTTTTTTTTCCCTGTAAAAACAGTGTTTTCGTTGTGTGTGTGTTTGTGTGTGTTGTGAAACTACACAGGGGGGGTCACTGTGTAAGACGAGAAGCGGGAGAGGGAAGGGGCTAATTACACACACACACACACACACACACACACGCACACACACACACACACACACACACACACACACGCACACACACACACACACACACACACAGCTTACGGAAAACCCTTATCTGTCGGCATTTATTGTTATTTTTTTTAAGGTAAAGTGCAGGTTAATTTGTTTTATTTTTACTTTATATTTTATGTTCATTAGTTTTATGTATTTATTTTTTTGGGCTGTGGAACGAGTAATTTGAGTTTCCATTATTTCTTATGGTAAAATACGATTTGATTTATGAGTGTTTTGATATATGAGCCTGCTTCTGGAACAAATTACAGTCGTAATCCAAGGTACAACTGTACAACAAAGAATACAAACGTGCATAAAAGTTAGGCTAAAACAATATCGTTTCCAATGCTGAAGCAAACATGTTTTTTATTTTGTTTTACAATAGATATTTCATAATGAATGTGTGTATGTGCTTTAAATATACACTAAACAATAACCACTGCCTTTTGCAAAGTGAAAGTGAGTGTCGTTGATCAAAAGGCTGATAAATCTCAAGTCAAGTCAAGTCAAGTCGGCTTTTATTGTCATTCCAACTATATACAGTTAATACACAGTGAAACGAAACAACGTTCCTCCAGGACCAAGGTGCTACATACATGCAACATCATAAATTTACAACACAAATTTTTACAGTTTTAAGTTAGTCTAAAAGAACTATCAAATTTCTATACAAAAATACACAATAGACAAGGTGCACGCGCAAATGTGCAAACAAAGAGATACATGACAGACACAAAAATGTAACACATAACAGTACAAACCGGTTTCGCTGATGGGGGAGGTGGCAGAATTGGTTTTAAAACGAATTAACAAGACAGAGTAGACGTCTCAGCCTAAAATTTATTTACCCAGCAAAACACAAAATGAATCAAAATAAAAAAATTTAATGGGGGCGGGGGGTGTGACTTCAACACGTGTGGAAAAATAATCTTTTATGTACATATTTTTTCTGTCGTTATATTCCCGCCACATTGCTGAGCGCACAGTTCTGCCATTTTGAGGGCAGACAAAGAGCTCTGCACGTGCCGTGTCTCCCCTGTCCGCCCAATGTGTTTTCCCGCGCACACCTTTTGTTCAGTGTTACAAAACTGTCACTAAACTAGCTACTCGCAGACTTCCACACACTACGTCTGATTGCCTGTTCCTTCTCTAATCAGCTGGCACTATCGACCGCATAACAGAAGCGTTTGAAACAAAGTTTTATAAGTAACAGTAAGATTAAACCTGAGGCTTTTGTGACTTTCTCAGATGTTGTAACCAGTAGTAGAAATTTGTGGACTTCCTCAAAATTCTGTTAACTTTCACCCTCTGAACTGTGTGTGTGTGTGTGTGTGTGTGTGTGTGTGTGTGTGTGTGTTTAGATACTATATATCCTAATTATACATTTACAGGCAGATCACTTAAAATTTTAGTATACTCTGATCACTGATCATAACATTATGATGACCCACATAATATTGGGTAGGTCCCTCCTTCTGCTGAGTAGGTCCCTCACTGAAATGTGCTGTGTTCTGACACCTTCCTATGGGAACCAGCATTAAGCTCTTTTGCAAYTTGAGCTACAGTAGCTTTTCTATTAGATCAGCCTACACAGGCCAGCCTTCACTCCTCACAAGCATCAATGAAACAACACTTGGTAGGTCATGGGAACATTCCACAAGAGCTGCAGTTGCTCTCCTCCTCCTGATCTAGCCATCACAATTTGGCCCTTGTCAAACTCACTCAAATCCTTATGCTTGTTCATTTTAGCTGCTTCCAACATATCAACATAAGGGACAAAATGTTCACTTGCTGCCTAATGATTTTAAAATTTTAGTAATGGAAATGGAAAGGCAGATAGCCGGTTTGACATTTTGAGAGCAGACAAAGCACTCTATGCACGTGYAGTGTCTCCCCTGCTCRCCCAACATGTTCTTCGCCTTCATGCGACTTCTTGATTCTTTGCAAGCTTGACTCTGCCTGCACGTGCGCACAAAATTTATTTTATGTGTGCACTCGATTCTGCCTGTATGCTTGCTCAACTTTGTCCAGTGTTACAAAACTGCCACAAAACCAGCCAATCACAGACTTCCAAACACTACTTCTGATTGGCTGTTCCTTCTCTATCTGTTGGCACTATCGACCGCATAATGGAAGCGTTGTAAATATAAGGTTTATAAGTAAAGAGACCAAGTTGTCCGATTTGAATTTTAGTCGATATAGTCTAACAATGAGCTATATGGATAATTAGATAAGTAAATCTAGCCGTCACATGAAGCAATGGACAAATGAAACTGGTATATACTAGTACTTCATAGAATAAAAAATACTATAATATTTGTTTATAATATCTATAAATAAATACAACTTTATTTACAATGTTTTCCTTATATAATTTCCTTTCATTTGTATATAATTATATATAATAATATAATTTGACTTTCTTATAATTTTCTTTTGATTTTGTAAGGCTGCTTTGAGACAATGACCATTTTAAAAGCACTATACAAATTATAGTATGCATTATGAGGTTGATATTGCCAGCTAATTGAGAAGGAACAGCCAAACAGAAGTAGTGTGTGGAAGTCTGTGATTGGCTTGTTTTGTGGCAGTTTTCCACAAAAAAGTGGTAGAGTCGAGCGCGCACAGAAAATAAATCTTGTCGAGCACGCACAGAATCGAGAAGTCGCGTGTGCGCGGAGAACATGTTGAGCGAGCAGGGGAGATGATTTTTTCCTTTTTAATTCTCTGTAACTTTTGAAACTACTTATTGTCGGGTGTTACATAACTTAGCTGATTAGCTCCCCAAAATAAGATAAAGTTAGCCAAGAAAACTTTTTCACAAGACAACTAAACAGTCAAATGAAAAATCTGACTTTTTTTCACTTATTTTTGCCCTTCCAAATCCTGCCTCCTCTACATCAGATGCCAGCAATACAAATACTTTTTTTCATTCATTATCTATACTACTTATCCTGTTYAGGGTCATGGGTAGCCTAGAGCTCAATTACAGCAGACTTTTATTCACACAATTCCAGGCAATTTGGGGACTCCAATTATATTATTATCTCTGTTGTTAGAAGAAACCAGAGTAGCCAGAGGAAACCCACCAATTACGAGGAGAACATTCAAACTCCATGCACACCAAGGATGGAATCGAACCATCAACCCAGTTGGACTGGGTTGATGCTAACCATTATGAAGTGAAGACTGTTTTAACACAACTACAATTGTACTATATTTATTTATTTATTTATTTATTTATTTATTCATTTATTAATTTCTTTATTTGTTTAATTATCTGAAAATTGTTCTTGTCTTAAAAGTGTAACATGTAATTAAAAAACTTTGTAAAGTTGTGCATGTAATTCTTTCTAATTTAAACATTTAAACATGTTGTAGTATTTCCCATGCATTAAAAGCAGATTGGTAAGTTTTAATGCATTTAAAGTTTACAACCTTACAAATTTGGTAGGATGCTTTGTTTACAGTACGTTAAAACATTCATAGTTCATACTGTATAAGGATAAACTAAAGGACAAAAGTTTTAATTGATGCAAGTTTTTTTTCAAAGCTAGTTTGGTGTTTGGGAGACCATAAAGACAATGACTTGTTATTTACTCCCTCTTTGTCTATACYGCTTCATGGCTTTATGGTGTCCTGGGGGGCCTAGAACCTACCCCAGGAAACTTGAGACACGAAGCGGGGTACAACCTGGACAGGGTGCCAATCCATCGCAGGGCACACACATACACACACTTACATGCTTATTTACACACTATGGGCATTTCGCTCGAAAAGTACCCGGAGGAAACCCACCAAGCAAGGGGAGAGCATGCAAACTCCATACACACAGACCTGAAGCAGGAATCAAACCCAGACACTGGAGGTGCAAGGTGACAGTGCCTTGAAATATATCTCCCTATAAATTGCAATCCCTACCTTTTACCACTCATGACAAATTTTTAGGATATAGCTCCTGGTCTCCCCCTACTGTTAAACAACATTATATGATTAACATTTCAGTTCCACAATAACTCTCCATGCGATTTAGATGAAGGCATGGATAGATGAAGGCATGGGCTGCATTAGAGTGTATTAGGACTGTGTTTCCACTTCTGAGTGCAAACTACATTYAGTTAACTAAATCTTGACACACATGTGGCATATACTGTATGTACTGTAATGCAACAGTGTCAATATAATGAATCCTACACTGTGATGCCTCTTTATATATAAATAAACAGCTTAAAAAGAAAAGCACAGACACCACAAATAGACACACAAACTCACCTGAGGCCTGTGATGGGGTAAGCCTTACAGGCGTGGCAGCGCACTCTGTACTGTACTGCCTCGCTAACTGAGAGTCTGTAAAGAGTGGACAGCCACAGGAGTAAACAAGGCTCAAATTGAAGCCAGCTCACAAAATGCTGCTCCACTACTCTCCCACTGGTGACCTAGAGTGAGTTCCTGGGTGTGACTGTGACTATACAGTACATCTGTGTGTAGAAGTTGAACAAACATTACCCCACTGAAGCAGGACTGGGTTGCAGCCTTGACCGGACCAAACACATGTCTTTCTTAAACCACAGCTGGCACTTTAACAAGCAGAGAAAAGCTTCATTTACGATTATGAATTATTTAGCATTACTACTGAAGGAAAAAAGTCAGAATTTTGAAGAGTCACATGACCCTCTTCCTATTGAAAAAACAAAAGTTGGATCCAAGATGGCCGACTTCCAAATGGCCACCATGGTCACCACCCACCTTGAAAAGTTTGCCCCCTCACATATACTAATGTGCCACAAACAGGACGTTAATATCACCAACCATTCCCATTTTATTAAGGTGTATCCATATAAATGGCCCACCCTGTATAATATATAAATCAATTGATTTACATGATGGCAACATTATATGCACATTTTTCAGACTCTTTCGATTTTTCCTCATTTTGTTATGTTTCACACTCATCTTGGAATGGATTCAAATCATTCTACATACAATACATACATACTGTAATAGCAAAGTAAAAAGAGGTGTTTGGAGTGTTTTGTTTATTTACTTGACAAAAATCAAGGACTGAAATATTCCATTACCATTAGTATTTTTTTATCCTTTGACACTTTAAACTGAGTGGCCCTTAAAATGCTTCTACAACTTGATTGGAGTAAACCTGTGTCTGAATTCATTGGACATAATTGAGAAAGGCAAACATCTATCTATATACAGTCTCACTGAAGAAGTAAAAGTAAAAACAAAGCCATGACATTGAGAGAATTATCTATAAATCCATAAGACAGGATTGTGTCAAGACACTGATATTGGGAAGGATACAAGAAAAATTCTGCAGTGTTGAAAGTGTCCAAGAAAAGGTTAGCCTTGGGCACATTGGTAACATTCTGAAATGGAAGAGATTTGGAGCAACTAATAGTCATCCCAAATCTGGACACCATGCCCAACTGAGTAACTGTGACAAAGTGCCTTGAGAGGTAACCAAGAACCCAAGGGTCACTGTAAACGATCCTGAGTTTTCTTGTGAAGATGAGAGATTAACAGAAGCTCAAGTATCACTGCAGCGCTCCACCAGTAATGCCTCTGTAGGAACCTGTCCAGACAGAAGCCATTCCTCACTAAATGGAACATTGACAACCTGCTGCCAAAAAAGCCCCATAAGTACTCTCAGACCATTCAAAAAGTATTTGGAATCAGGAAATCAGGCACTGCATTCCTACAGTAAAAGAACCAGCATTATTCTTTGAGGAGGTTTGTCTGCAATTGGGACTAGGAGATTAATAGAATAGTGGGGAAAATGGATGAAGAAAAACTCAAGGTCTATCCTGAATGAAAACCTTCTCCAGTGTGCTCAAGATCTCAGGCCGGGGTAATAGTTTGTCAAGACAAGACCTGAAGCAGACCATCAAGAAAACCCAGGAGAAGCCTCAGAAAAACTCTGTGAAGTCATGGAGTGGCCCAGCCAGATTCTGGATCTGAACCCAAAAGAGCATCTCTGGAAAGACCTGAAATGGCTGCCCACTGACGCTGCCCACTCAGCCTGGTTCAGTTTGAATGATTCTGCCAATAAGAATGGAAGAAATTTTCAAAACAAAGGTCTGACAAGCTTGTAGGATCATTCAAAAGCAGAGTTAAGGTTGTCAGAGCTGCCAAAGGTGCTTTAAACAAGTATTAATTCATGGGTCTGAAAAGTAATGCTTTGAAAGCTAAGTGTGAAACATAACAAAATGTGGAAAACTACTCGACTTTTACTCGGCTGTGCCAAAATCTACAGATTTTCCATTATATTTAATTTAGCGAATTATTTTATTTCAAGTGTTTTGATATTATTTCCGTTTTATTTTATTGACTTACTATACGTGAAAGAAAAATAAAAGGCTAGTAAGGCATCATGTGTTTATAGCTACTATAATATACCATACTATATTATAACAATATTATAACCAGAAATGTGTTTTGTAGTCATTCCACAACATTAAACTGGTAAAATGACTGGTGTAACTTTTTCATAGAAAATAGACAGCCTTCACAAATGCAGTTTGTGAACAGCTTTCGTAAAAATAATCAACATCAGTAAGTTACTGTAAGTATAATCAGGCCATCTTGTATTTTCCTTCACTAAAAGGCTTTCTCATGTCTTATTACTTATATACTGTAATCTAAGCAATTAAACTAAAACAAGTTAAAAATTAATAAAAAATGTTGGTGGTTAGTTATTTGATGGTTAGGTATTCAGACTAGTTACCAAATTTGGTCTTTTGTCACAGACACATTTCACCAGAAATAACACACACATATTCATAACATAAATCTTCAGTACTTTACTATTAGTTTAAATTGATTGAAAATAATGAAATATAAAACATATAGGATTTTTTTTTTACAATAGGAACATTACTCATACTGTATGATCCTGGGTCTTATGTACAGAAACAGGATTGCACTTACTGTGGCATAGTTTCTGCAGGGACCAAAGCTTCAGGGAGCACGATAAACTGCAGAACAGGAATCGTTCAGGCCTTCTATRGRATAGAAAACCAGAACCACAGATCAAGACACCCACACACAGCACTATATAACAAAAACCCAACTGTTATAAAACACAGTCCATGTAACTGGTGGCGGTTCTAGACTGATTTACTCCCTGGGCGAGACCGCCTCTGGGCGCCCCGCCCCCTTCCCCTCYGCCGCACACAATTAAAAAAAAATAACACAAAATCATAATATTTCAGAAACAATGTTGTTTTCTTGCACAAATCACTCAATAATCACAAGACAATATCACAAAAAATCTTGGAACTTAAATAAATTTACTGTCTTTTACATATTACTTTTATTAAGAATAAAATACTGGTTAAATATAGTTAAATATTGTGTAAATAAATAAATAATCTAAAAACCACAAACTACAAATTGAAATTGATACCCCTGGGGAATATTTTTGTTAAACTGTAATAGTTTATTTATTTCCACAAAATTTCTCATCCATATTCCTGATCATTTTAATCTGACCAGTCCAGAATCATCATATTGGCATTATTTATAAAAATTATCAAGATCATATGTACAAGTTAATCAAGAAGAAACAACTATTTTATCCAGTTACTAATTGTCACGGGTCAAACTGGTGGTACTCGTTAGACCGGCTGATGGTGTGGTTGCCGTGGGCATGAAAGGTAGGCATGAACGCAGAGGGGTTGTTCAACAGAAAGAGTCTTTTTATTGACAAACTAAAAACAGACAGAAACAAACAAAGGAACCAAAATCTCAAACTAAAACTAGGGCTCAGGAAAAACACAACAGGAAAGGATCTGAACACAGGGAACCAGGAGCTGACACAGGGAACCGACAGAACTAGGGATGAGGAAACATGGAGCTGGAGCTAACTAAGGACACATAGGGGAACTGGAGACTGGAGAGATAGGAGACTGGAGAGACAGGATAGACAGGAGACTGGACTGGATTAGTGGTTAGTGTGGTTAGTAGCTACATGGAATACGGGGGACACTGGGTGCTGACCTAACCAGGTTAGTATCTAAGGGATTAGTGGCTAACCAGGCTAACTGAACTAATAGGGGGGATCTGAACACAAGACAAGGCACACATGAGGCTATACCAAACTAGCAGCTAACCTACTAGCGACCAGAACCACTAGCCGTCAATCCCACTAGAGGCTAGCCTACTGAAGGCTAACYCTACTAGGGGCTAACCCTACTAGCCGTCAAGGCCTACTAGCGGCTAACCCTGCTAGCGRCTARKCCCTCATGTGGCTACAGTGTGCCTCGTGTTTTTCTTTGCCCAGTGTTTTTTCATATGTTCAAGTCTCGTTCTCAACCCTGTCTGTTTCTCGGATTGCTCTCTCGTCTTTGCCCCTCAGTACCTCAGCTACTATCGAACTGACTAATGTGTATTACCTTGCATGCTTACTGGATATCGAATTGGTACTCACGTTTCTGGATTCGTTTGTCTTCGCTTCCGGATTCCTGGTTACCGATCACGCAGGATAAAACAATACAGTAATCCTTCACTGGCCCATTCCCCGTAACGCGACTGTCATTTCCGTGCATAAGGACTTCCGCGTTGAGCACTTCCACATTCGAGTGGAAGACGAGTGGAAAACCGCCTTCATCCCGTCCGGTCATTACGAGTATTTGGTCATGCCTTTCGGGTTGGCTAACGCACCGGCAGTCTTCCAAGCTCTGGTCAACGACGTTCTTAGGGACTTCATCAATGTATTTGCCTTTGTCTATCTAGATGACATTCTCATTTTCTCACATTCCTTAGRGAAACACACAAAACAYRTTCGCCAGGTACTTCAGAGGCTTCTTGAGAACCAACTCTTTGTCAAAGCTGAGAAATGCGAATTTCATCGCAACACAGTCTCATTTTTGGATTTCATTATTGCTCCTTCGAAGATCCAGATGCACCCCGCCAAGCTTCGAGCAGTTACTGATTGGGCCGTTCCAACCACCGTAAGGACCTCCAGCGTTTCTTGGGCTTCGCCAATTTTTACAGGCAATTTATTCATAACTATAGTTTGGTAGCCATGCCATTCACCTCCATGACCTCGATAAAAAGCCCATTCGCATGGACGGAACAAGCAGCCAAGGCATTTCGGGAACTAAAGACACGATTTACCTTGGCCCCTATTTTACAACAGCCTAATCCTTTGCTTCAGTTCATTGTTGAGGTAGATGCCTCAGATCAAGGATAACAAGCTGCACCCTTGCTGTTTTTTCTCTCACCGACTCTCGCCCACGGAAAGGAACTACAGCATAGGGGATCGAGAGCTACTGGCAGTAAAACTGGCGTTAGAGGAGTGGAGGCATTGGCTAGAGGGGACAAAGATCCCGTTCTTGGTCTGTACGGACCACAAGAACCTAGAGTATCTCAGGACAGCCAAACGCCTCAACTCCCGACAAGCAAGGTGGTCCCTATTCTTTTCTCGTTTTAATTTCTCCCTGTCTTATGCCAAACCRGATGCACTCGCCGGCCAGTTTTCCCCAGCTCATGATCAAGCATCCGAGGCCACCATTTTGCCCCCTCGATGTCTGGTAGGAGCAGCCATACTGGACATCGAGTCATGGGTCAGGACGGCGCTCAACCAGGAACCTGGTCCTCCAGAAACACCTACAGRMAAACTCTTTGTCTCGGAGGCAGAACGATCTTGTGTACTGGAATGGGGGCATGGCTCAAGGCTGGCCTGTCACCCAGGGGCGGCACGCACACTAGCCCTTATCCAGCAACGATTCTGGTGGTCCACCATGAGGAACGACACCCACCGTTTTGTGAGTGCCTGTGATGTCTGCACTAGAAATAAAACCAGTAATAAACCATCTGCTGGTTATCTCAGACCTCTCCCTATCCCGCACCGACCCTGGTCTCACCTAGCTCTAGATTTTGTCACCGGACTTCCAGACTCAGAGGGTCACACCTGCGTCCTCACGGTTGTGGACCGTTTTTCCAAGACGGCTCACTTCGTTCCCCTGTCTAGTCTCCCTACCGCTAAAGAGACTGCTGAACTGCTAATCACGCATGTTTTCTGGCTACATGGACTCCCGACGGACATTGTGTCGGACCGTGGACCCCAGTTTGCTGCACAGTTCTGGTCTGCCTTCTGTAAATTAATTGGTGCTTCGCCTAGTCTATCTTCGGGATATCACCCACAGACTAACGGCCAGATGGAGCGAGCCAACCAGGATCTAGAAACAGCCATCTGATGTATGACCTTGAAGGAGCCCCGTTCCTGGAGTCGGATGCTCCCATGGATCGAATATGCTCACAACTCCTTGCCCACATCAGCCACCGGCCTCTCACCTTTTCAGTGTTGTCTCGGGTACCAGCCTCCCCTGTTCCCCTCTCAGGAGGAGGAGGTCTCGGTCAAGCTTTCATTCATCGATGCCGGAGAACTTGGTTTAATGCAAGGTCGAAGATTCGCCAGACCGTCTCAGCCTTCAAACGACAAGCTGACAGGCGTCGTTCCAGGGCTCCACTGTATTGAGTGGGCCAAAGGGTCATGTTGTCCGCTCGTAATATCCCCCTCAAGACCATCTCTCGCAAACTGCCCCCCAGGTTCCTCGGGCCATTCACAATTGTTAAAGTCCTCAACCCCTGCAATGTGAGACTTCGTCTTCCCTCCACCATGCGTCGGATAAACTCCTCGTTTCACGTCTCCCAGATCAAACCTTTGGTCTCTTGCCCACTGAATCCACCCACCCACCCAGCTCCTCCTCCCCAAATCATCGATGGTGGTGAGGCGTTCACCGTACGCCGACTATTAAAGGCTCGAGGCGAGGCAGAGGTCTCCAGTATCTCGTAGACTGGGAGGGCTACGGCCCAGAGGAGAGTAGCTGGATCCCGTCCAGATTCATTTTGGATCCATCCCTCATCAATGACTTCCACCAACAACATCCTAATGCACCGGCCAGAACGCCAGGTGGCATCCGTAGGAGGGGGGGTACTGTCACAAGCCAGCCAGATCAACCCAGCACTTCCAAAGCCTAGACTCCACTCCAGGCTTTTTCTCCCTGCAAGCTCACCTGTTGCTCACGCACACCTGAATGTGATCAGTCAATCATCTCTCAGCTTTTTAAGCACACAGAGAGAACCATTCAGTGCCGCAGTGTCTTGCTCGTGTGCCTCGTGTTTTTCTTTGCCCAGTATTTTTTCGTATGTTCAAGTTCCGTTCTCGACCCTGCCTGTTTCTCGGATTGCTCTCTCGTCTTTGCCCCTCAGTACCTCAGCTACTATCGACCTGACTAATGTGTATGACCTTGCATGCTTACTGGATATCGCATTGGTACTCACGTTTCTGGATTCGTTTGTCTTCGCTTCCGGATTCCTGGTTACCGATCACGCAGGATAAAACAATACAGTAATCCGTCACTGGCCCATTCCCCGTAACGTGCATAAGGACTTCCGCGTCGAGCACTTCCGCATTCGCGGACTTCAGAGAGAAAGCTCAAGTGCGTGCTGACCTCCATTCTCTCCGCGAAGATTAAGTCGCTACTATTAACATCCTCTGCATGCGAAGCGGATTTACAGCAAGAAACGCCAGTCAGATTCGCCCGTGTTCACTCCCGCCTCCAGCGTCACCACTAGGGGCTTCCCAATTCACTCCAGGCAGTCTCTGTTTCCCACACACACGCACTGCTTCTCTCCTCTGCTCCTGCTGCACCTGCTTACCAAGGTTCCTGTGTGTAAATAAAATTAGAATTAAAAGGTGCCTGTTTTTCTGCTATTGGGTTCACTCTCTCAGCCAGCTGTGACAACTGGTCCATACTGGCCAGCTTGTTTTTTTTCCACAAGATGATTGTATCCTGTGTATTTTAAAACTAATAGCTTTGTGTTGTTTGTACATTCTATCTGAAGAGGTGTTCACATAAAAAGAAACATAATTTTAAATCTAGATTATTTCTAAATTATCAGTTTTATTCCAGTGAAAAGCTATGCTTTACACAATAATAATGCATATTTTGTTACGTTTCTTGTAAACCAGGTCCTTCAAAAAAGATTTTTGTTACATTTATGCCCAGAATTGCTGAGAGATGCATTTTTCCATTGAATAACAAACTGTGAAGGAGAATCAAATTAAATGAATCAAATGTCCAGTGAGTGATTCCAGGGTCCAGGGTCCAATTCCCGCCTCAGGTCTGTGTGCATGGAGTTTGTGACAGCAACTTGTGCATGGCCTCCAAACCGCAATGGAGGAACTCACCAGAATTYAGCAGCATGGAGAACGAGAAGTGCCCCTCCTGAACCTTGAAAAGAAACCCAGTATTTACTATCATCAAAATTAACGCTGCACACCTTAAAACAAACGGCGGAGCTGTAAAGAAGATAAGTATCAAGAATGTAGTTAGAATGCAGGCCCCGGCCTCTCTCCAGAAAATGACACAAGCCCTGGAATGTGCATCAGCCACTCTATTTCTGGGACTGGAAAAAAGAGATACAGATACAGATAAGCGTCCTCCTCGCTAAATCCCTCCGCACAAGCACGCGTCCGAAACAGCACAAGCAAATAGGGGCTAGGAGCCGTCCTGTCACAAGATTTCGCAGGAGAGGAACACCTTATCTTGTATGTGGGTAGGAAACTAACACCAGCAAAAAAGAACTATGCTACAATAGAGTGAGAGGCCTTGCCATGAAATGGGCTATAGAGGAGCTGAAGTACTATTTAGCTGGACGGCATTTCACATTAATTACAGGTCATGCGCCTCTCCAATGATTGGCAAGGACTAAAGACACAAACCCTTGTATAACACACTGGTTACTCTCACTACAAGATTTCTCCTTCTCAGTCCAACACAGAGCAGGTGCGCAACATGGGAATGCAGACGGATTGTTCAGGTGTCACACGCTCTTTGCATCGCCAAGGACAAGCTCAAAGCTAAGCTAATAGGTAGCTCATAGCCAGTACGGCCCATAACAGAACAGCTTGAAGCTCATCCTGGAGGAAAGACCATCAGAGCTCAATCAGCGCCACGGACAGCACAAAAACCCTCCATAAGGAGGCGGGATGCTGTGGCTCACCAGCATTAATGGTGGCAAATCACTCACCATCTACACTATAAAAGGACCATTAACTATAAAAGGACCACAACGGCACATGCCGGTGAGTAGGAAAGAGGTCAGCCAAAAAGCTGCTAGAGTCCGAGCAATATGTATCGCTAAACAGATGCCTATCCATAAAGTGACCTTGAGGAAGAAGCTGGTGTTGCGTGTGCCATAATCATAAGCATTTTATATACTGAGCATTTCCTAACGAGTATTTCACTGGCAGCCATCTGTTTTAAATGTTTATGGATTAAAAAAAATTACCAAGCCAAACTTTAGATTTCTAGCCTAATATTTATATTTTTGTTTTATTGATGTAAGTTTTGAGTTAAAACTGAATTATCACTGAATCGCTGGAGTCAAATTTGGTGTTGCTTTAAATTATGTCCAAACCTTGCTTTTGTATTTATGTTTGCAGAAATTTGGGAAAGGGAAAAAAAATTGTGATGCACCATGAGCCATAATTACAAACAAAATAGGAAAGAAGCATCAGGAATCTTTACTTAACTAATTATGTCAATTCTGATGTTTGTCATATTTTTATGTCTTTTGTTATTTTTACAAGAAAAAGTAATACTGTCGCTTTCGCCCTTGGCTTGCTCATCAGGAACAATCTTATCATTTTGATTCATACATATTCACATTTCATATATAGCTCAAAACACTATACAAATAAAAATGACTTGAACAATAAAGTAATAAATGTTGAGCTAAAAAGCTAAAATAACATTTGTTTGGTATATTCATAACTACAGTCGTGGCCAAAACTTTTGAGAATGACACAAATATTAGTTTTCACAAAGTTTGCTGCTAAACTGCTTTTAGATCTTTGTTTCAGTTGTTTCTGCGATGTACTGAAATATAATTACAAGCACTTCATACATTTCAAAGGCTTTTATCGACAATTACAWGACATTTATGCAAAGAGTCAGTATTTGCAGTGTTGGATCTTCTTTTTCAGGACCTCTGCAATTCGACTGGGCTGCTCTCAATCAACTTCTGGGCCAAATCCTGACTGATAGCAA
>QMIH01000667.1:80300-91546 GCA_003987875.1 Clarias batrachus | reverse complement strand
TGACACTCGGCATCAAAACAAGAAGTGCATGCGTGCTATATGGTACTCGGTACCAAGACTTGCTCGTTTTTCGTTTTTCTGTATTAAATCAAATGGCCTGATATGTTAAATAACTGAATGTGCCATTAAACATATACTTTAAATGTAACACGACTAAAACCTACATGTTGACCAGGTTAAATGGAAAGGCTAGTCAGAGGTAACAGAAGAATCATCAAAAAACTTTCTAGCTCAGTCAATTGGTAGAACCAGTTTGTTGGTAAGAGTGTACCGAGGCTCAGGCATCTGCTTGAAGCAATCTTTGCCCAGGGCTTTTATGTCCCGGGCAGCAACACCACGGTTAACCCTTGTCAGAATTGTCAGGATGTCTTCTTTTCTGTTAAAGCAAAAAAAAAAAAAAAACACTTCAATAATGGTAAAAAAAAAAACAACTTAAAAATATATTACCTCCTCTTTTAATTCAATGTGTTTTTGTGTAGAAAAATTATAAACATGATCTGATCGTAACGTGTTTTAGTATTAAACAAAAATGAACAAGGCCACATAATTTTTTTTCACCATGCCATTATTTATTTGACATAAATTTAAGCAAAAAAATAAGTGAACAGTACTAAGTATCCCATGATTCCATAGCTTGTAGATCCACGTTAGCAACATTACCTTGAATAATTGCTTCCTGTTTGACTTATCAGTCTCCCTCTTATGCACAGCGTTCTTAAGGTCCTGCCATAGCGTTTCAACTGGATTGAGGTCWTCACTTTGACTACTGTACATTCAATTAAATACAATTTTATTTTGTATTCATTTATTTATTATTTTTGTTTGTATAGCGCTTTAACAATGGTCATTTTTGCAACTGAATTAAATTGATTAGGTAATTCCAAAACCTTGATTCTTTTTTTCCCCGCCATTCTGATGTAGATTTATTCGGATCATTGTCTGAATCATTCAGATCATTGTCCTTGTTGCATGACTGAATTTTGACAAAGCTTTAGCAGATGGCCCCTTACATTTGCCCCTAGAATAATCTGGTATACAGATCATGATCAACTCAAGGTGCACAGGTCCTGTGGCCACAAAAACGAGCCACATCATCACCCTGTCCCTGGTTGGGTATCATTTGGGTTTTTTATGATACCGGTGACAAATAAATATTTTTAAAATGGTACCGGTACCTAAACGGTGCCTGAACCGATACTTTTTTAAATGGAGGATAACATCTTGCCATCAAAGAACAGTTTTTTTAATTGAAATAACTATTTAAAATAAACAATAAATGGTAAATTAAAAAGTATGCATAACTATAAGTAAATAAACAAATGCTGGATTTTTATTATAGRGCTTTCTGACTCGCGTTCATGTGCATTTTCTAATTTGGAAATTACGTTTCATGTGTGAGGATGATGACGCTTCTTACATGCTCAGGCAGTCAAGTGGCACAGAACTGAGGTACCAAATATGTGTTCTGTTTTGGTTGTAGTACAGTATATACCAGTTATATTGGTGCCGGTGCCATATGGGTTTTGGTACCCATCCCTGAATTTGGTCTCATCTGTCCATATTAAGTCTCAGTATTAAGCCCAATATGAGGCCTGTAGGGCCAAATATTTGGCATATGTTATATGTAATATAATATATAATGTTATATTTGCCAAATATTAAGACAAGCTACAATCAAATGATTTCATTATGATTTTACAAAAAAGAAGTAGAATTAAAAGGGGGACACTAACTTTTACACATGACTGTAGCTTGATGTACAGTATGTTGCAAAAGACTTGAGCCACCCTTCATTTCTTCATATTAAATGAAATTAAATGATGTAGATTAAATTAAAGAAATAGGATCAAATGTTTTACTGAGACAGGCTAAAAATTGCCTAAAGATGCAATTTACAAATTGTTTGTTTATGTAAGAACCTTAGCACCACCCTCATTTTCCCTCTCATCTGTTCCGAYCCCTTAGCATTCAGCCTCACCTGTATACTAATCACCGGCCTGAATAACTATTCCTCAAGACTACAAAGATGGAGGAAAGTCTGGYTCTTTGTAAGCAAAAATGAGGGGTGGCTCAAGACTTTTGCACAGTACTGTTCTGATTTGTTCTGCACAATAAAAACATATAAAAACATGACCATACATCTCAGGTAAGCGTATGTGTGTGCGCTTATAGTTCATTGCTGGAAGGATAATTTGGTAAAAGTGATCAGATAATAATTGAACTCATGCTATGAACACAAAATCCACTTCTGGACAGACTTCAGTTCACACAGAATGCTATTGATTTCAGTCCCTAAAACTAGCAGTGAATCCACCTAGCCACATTAGCTAGCTATCTCAGTCTGAGATAGAGTAAAACCTACATGAACAAAATTATAAGGTACAAAAACACCCAAGTGAGGTAAATGTGGGTTTGTATTGTGTATGTATTGGTAACAGAGGCATATTGAAAAAATGTAAAAGAAAAAGTATAGAAAAATTTTCTGCTAAGAATAGAAAAAGTATCTCCTAAGAATAATTAATCTATTTTTTTTTCTTCCCTACTCACTTACTTGTGGCAGCCTGTCTTTAGGCGTTTGCACAACTCCTGGATGTAAATGGATCCTTTTTGTATGTTACGAAAAGACACATACGACTCCATAGTTGCCATCCCAATCAAGAAGTCTGCTTCAACAGGGATACGGCTGAGATCGGCTTTTTCGGTATCATCCTCTTTAGTTCCATAGTGCTTCCACAGACTCTTCTGCATCTTCGTGCCCTGGCACACCTGGATGAAGCAGAGTTTGGGCTTGCCTGTGAGTGTTGAGCAGTGGGCACACAATACTGCGCCATACTAACAAACATTCATTGTATTCGTTGGTGCCATTTTGCCATTTTCTCTACTTTTTTATTTACATATATTATCATCTAAGTCCCAGATAAGGAAACTGTCCTTGAGGAGACTGAATATATTAAATATATATATTGGAAATATTTTAAATTTGAAAATAATAAACCACACCACATCATAGGAGCACTTGGGCTTTACTGATTTCTCCAGTACAGTACAGTCATGTCGCTGCTCTACAGTAACACTAGTAATACACATTGAAATTTCCAGAAGAATGCAATCTGATATGAATGAGCAGGGGTTATGCTAAACTGGACTACACTAAGAACGTTATCGCAAAGGAAGGGATTTTTTAAATTTTTAATTACCTCACTAGGTGTCCGGACTGGATTTTCTATAAGAGAACAAAACAAGAACATCATGTCACTAACTCCTACTATTTGCCAATTCACAGCTAAAAAAATATATAATTATGGCTTCTAAGTCATGTTCTCATACCCTGGTTGTGGGAAATAGGTGCAAGGGTGAAAAGTAGCCTCAGCTGAGKGAAATTCTCCCGGACATCTTCTCGTTGCAAGAGATCCAAAAAGTTGCAGCATGTTGCATCRCCCTTGCTCATCACAGTGTCCAGAAGGTTAATGACAATGTCTTCCTTTGTGTGGTTATTGTGTTTAAGATTGGTGTATTCACGGTCAGTGATGATGTTATCCTGTTGCACATACTGCAAGATGAAGCTGGAATCAGTAGACAGGGTTCTGATAAGGCAAACTTTATTTTTGCGCAAAGTCTGCATGGCTGTAAGACAGAATCAGAGAGCACATTTAAGTAACGTCTTTTTTATATATACACTACTCACAATAAGTTAGGGATATTGTTATTTACATGTGTGCTTTTCCTATTTGCTCTGAATTTTAATTAAATAAGTTCCCTTTGATATGACTAATAATGTATGAGAAGAAACACCATTTTCATTAGTTTAATATTTATTACCCCAAAAATTTAGATAGTAACAAGGATAGCCGCAAATAACAAAAATTAACAATCATCCTCATGCTCCTCACTAGCCTCATAATGTTCTGAGGCAATGCTTTCCACTCTTCCACAAGTGCTACATGCAGTTCTGCCAGGCCACGTGGGGGTGAGGTACGATCATCCAGTCTCTGCTTCAACTAGTCCCAGATGTGCTCTATGGGACATTGATGGCCGTACTATATGAAGCACTCCAACGTCGAGCTGTGACAATTCTGCCACAATGTGGTGGAGCATTATCATCCATGAACAGAAAGATGGGGGTGTGCTGGCGGAATTGGGGGATGATGATGAGTTCTATGATGTCTCTGGGGTAAGAACGTGCAGTGACTGAAACATCTACAATAACCAAATCTGTTGTGTGCTGACTGGTGATGCCTGGCCAGACTGTTGCACCTCCTCCACCAAAACAAACCCTGGGGATCATGTTGACCTCAGCGTATCGCTCACCTTGCCTTCTCCAGCAACGGTGACCCGACACTCATCAGTGAACAGTGACGGTAGACCACTGCTGCACTGTCCAGGTCACATGGTCTTGTGCCCACTGCAAACGTTCACGGCGGTGTCTTGGTTCCCTTTGTCACCTGCAACGATCGTCTGGCATTCAAGCCAAAGCGGTGGAGTCAGGTGCGAATGGTTTCTGTGGAAACCCTAGTACCCCTCACATCTCGTAAGCAGGCCTGCAGCTGTGTGGCAGTTGCATAATGATGTCCGAGTGCATAGGTCCTTAGGTACTGGTCATCGTTATGGTCGGTCACTCGTGGGGCTCCACTCCTGGGTCTATCATGAACTCTGTCTTGATGCAAGTCTGCTGATGAAACTTTGAGATTTATATATATATATATACTAAAAAAAAATTTTCTCCCTATTTTTAGTCATGTACAATTCCTCCCCGTCACTAGGAGCTCCCACATTAAGCTACTACCCCTCAGTCATCCCGACTATCATGTGTTTCCTCCGAACCATGTGACGAACTGCTCACTTACAGTACGCACCATTGGGAGTGGTGTAACACACTCAGAGGACAGCACTATCCGCTTCTTCTGCTTGCATGAGCTCACAGACGCCCCTGGTTGGCTGTAGAGCCATGATTAATGTGGGAGCACTAAGCACCTCTCATTCCTACCCTCTGAGAGAGCTCGGCCAATCACCTCTCTCTACACATCTGGCTGTGAGAGGTTACAGCATCACCCGGGGATCGAACTCGTGATCTCCGGATGATAGGGCAGAACTTTTTTTTCCCCTGCTGTCATGCCCCTGTGTACAAGTACCATTTGCCTCAACTGCTAGCTCACCTTGTATAATAATTTTATTATTTATTTATTTATTTGTAGCAAAAATAATTAACAGTTTTAATTTCCTCTGCGAAAAATGTTTGCAGACAATCTTTAGACAAGATGAGACGAGATAAAAACTAAATAAAAAGTTTTCTTTAAAAATAGTAACTATGATGAAATGTTTAATAGTTTTCATCAGCAAATAAAAACTAAACGATAATGTGAATGACAGATAAATGGACAATGATTTAAAATCAATTCATCTTTAATCTACACAAATGTACTAAACTGGAGTAGCACAGCTTATGATTGGTGGTTTAAAAAATATTTTTACCTGTCCATTGGCATCAAAAACAAACCCAAAATTATTTGTTTTAATTTTTAAATAATATAAAATGTTTTGTTTCACTTTTTAATTCATATAAAATGTTACATGTGTAGAATTATTTAACCTATAAATAACATAAGTTAGCTTATTATCATTCGCTTGTAACATATTAGCCATTCTTGAATTAGGAACTAAATTTAACATTTAGCTTAATGTATATTATAATGCATTTTCCTTTATCTCACTAACAATAAACTCTGAGAGTGGTCACAATTTGAATGAACTACAAGTTAATGCAATTCCTAAAATCTTTATACTACTGCTTTCCATTACTGATTAATGTCAGCTGTGTGGAGCTTAAACAGGAATGATTAAAAGTGTTCTTTGTCTTCGCATATCCAGCGTTTATATGTGATTCAGATAAAGGGAGTGGCAGGGGTCTGTTATCTGGAGACTTTAAATCTCCTCATTTATAAGGCTCTTACAGGACAGTAACCTCTTTAAGTCTTGTAGTTCTTGTGACTCTTTTTGTTATAAAGAGTTATAAACAAAGTGCCTTGCAGTCATAGTGAAACCACATTGTTTGTGCTCACTAAACTGCAAATGTTTATTAGATAAATCGCAAGTAATCTTAGTGAAATTATGAATTTTATTTTAAATATTGTCATTGAAATATTTTAATAAAAATGTGGCCCAACAGTATTGGAGTTAATTGTTATTGTATTATTAACTGCAAAATAAATTTTATTATTTATTATTATTGTTTATGAAACTAAATAATGTCAACTAAAGTAGACTAAAACCAATGTAATGTACATTTTAGTCAAGCAAAAAAGAACCTAAAACTAAATCAAAATAAGCTACTAAAATGAACAGTGTGTCCAATACAGATGTGCATACAGTATAATTTCTTGAAGAGTTTACTTGACAGCTCAGTGCTAGATTTTGTTGGGATTATGTTGAGGGTGTTTAAAGCTATTTTACTTTTATAGATATACATCTCACCCCTTATCACAAAAATTACGTTTGTATTTGCGTGTGTATGTGTGTGTATGTGTGTGTGTGTGTGTGTGTGTGTGTGTGTGTGTGTGTGTGTGTGTGTGTGTGTGTGTGTGGAGGGGGTGTTTGTTTGTTTCATTACCCAATCTGTTAGCTGGGAACAGGGGCATAAGCATAAGAATTATTTTTAAAAAGTTGCAAAGCTCCATGCGCATGTGCCCTTAGTAGTTTCTCAATAGCGTGAAGATATTTCTTTTGCATTTTGTACAAACTGTATTTGTACATATCTACAGTTTGTGGCCATGCAATTAATTAACTTTAGTTAGTTATTTATTTGTAATAATGTAATTAATGCTGTTTTATGACCTGGGCTTTGTATGATTCCCAACCTTGGGTCCACGTCTCCCTCATGGGAGTTGCAACAATCACAGAAGGTGTGCGAGCCTTCATCTGTTCTTCAGTTTCATCTTGCCTCAAAACACTCTCATGCATGTTGCTGCCCTGACACGCTTGGATGAAGAAGAGTTTGGGCTTGCCCGTCAGCGTTGAGCAGTGGGCAAGCGGTACAGTGAGCTCACGGATCGGAACGGGTCTGCCATCAATCCCCAACACGGCGCCCTTCTCACCATGTGTGAGGATGCAACATACGAAGGCATCCATTTCAGAGTGGTCCTTCACTGAAAACTCTGTCAGTACTTTTAGAATTTCTGAACTCGAGAGATCTCTTCTCTCTTCCACTGAGAAATGCATTCTTTCAAAAACTTCTTTAAGTGCATCTACAAAACAGAAATAAAGAGTGTGCAAAAAAAATTAAAGACAGTCTAAACATTATCAAGGGCTGCTGACAGAATCCAGCATTTACTAGTGCTGTGATATAAAATCCTAACATCTGTCAAAATTTTCAGAAATACCTTTATCTATGTCCGTCCCTTTTCTATTTCTGATTATAGTTGTATCTTCAAATTTGTGGTTGTTAATAATCAGACAGTATCCTACAGGTCGCCGAGTCATGGGATAACAGTCCTCCTCCTTGGGAAACAATTTGACAAAGTCATGTTGTGTATTAATGAATCACCTTTACTGTTATAATATTTCACTATACTGAATTGGATTTTAAACGAACATTGATTGTATGAATTGGTGCCATTTTGGCTTTCCTTTTCAATCTGTATCCTTCATCCTCTCACTTCCAGACAGGGAATCTATCCTTGTGGAGACTGCATGACATTAAAGTATCCTAAATTTGAATATATTGCATTCTTCTGGAAATTATGATGCATAATATTAGTGTTGGAATATTAGATTGGATGGATCAGCACAGCACATCATAAGAGCACCTGAACTGATTTCTTCAGGTCAGTGTAGTGATGTTGCTGCTCTAACACTAGAAATAAATGTTGGAATTTCCAGAGGAATGCAATCTGATATGGATGAGCAGGGATTATGCCAAACTGGACTATGCTAAGCTTTTATTGCATATGAAGGGATTTATTGCATTTATTTTATTACCTCATCAGTTGCTCTGACTGGATTTTCTGTAAGGGAACAAAACAAGAACATTATATCACTTGACTCACTGACTCCTGCTATTTTCCACTTTGCAGCTAAAAAACTTTAACATGGCTTCTAGGTCATGTTCTCATACCCTGGTTGTGTGATGTAGGTGCAGGGTTGAAAAGTTGCTGCGCCCCAGGGAAAGTCTCCTGAACATCTTCTCGCTTCAAGAGATCCACAAATTTGCAACATGTTTCATCACCTTTGTTCATCAAAGTGTCCAGAAGGTTAATGACAATGTCCTCCTTTGTGTGGTTTTTATGTTTAAGCTCGCTGTATTCACGATCAGTGATGATGTTATCTTGATGTACATACTGCAAGATGAAGCTGGCATCAGTAGACAGAGTTCTGATGAGTGAGACTTTATTTTTGCGCAAAGTCTGCATGGCTGTAAGATAGAAATAGACAGTACATTTGATTAACGTCTGGAGTATGCATTGCTGTTGAAAGAATGTCTGCAATGTTCAATGATGTCTTCAGAGCAAATTTAGCCATTTTTTCCTGATGCCCCTGTGTTCAGGCAACATTTACCACAAATAATGGCTCACCTTGTGTATAGTCATGGCTAAACCTTTTGATGACTGTACACAAATATGACACAAATATTCATTTTGATTTCAAGTCTGCTGCTTCTGTGTTTTTAGATGTTTTTGTCAGATGATACTATGATATACTGAAGTATAATTACAAGCTTTTCATAAGGATTTTATTGCCAATTACATTACGGATATGCAAAAAAATCAAAATTCGCAGTGTTGACCCTTCTTTTTCAAGACCTCTGCAATTCGCATGAGGCTGGCATACTGTCAGTCAACTTCTGAGCCACATCCTGACTGATGCCAGTTCATTCGTGCATAATCAATACATAGAGTTCGGAGATTTGTGTGTTTTTTGTTCTTGAGGATTGACCACAGGTTCTCAATGGGACTAAGGTCTGGGGAGTTTCCTGGCGAACCAATATTGCGATGTTTTGTACATTGAGCCACTTAGTTTTAACTTTTGCCTTATGGCAAGGTGCTCCGTCCTGCTGGAAAAGGTATTGTTCCTCACCAAACTGCTCTTTGATGGTTGGGAAAAGCTGNTATGCAAAGAATCAATATTTTCAGTGCAATTCGCATGAGGCTGGCATACTGTCAGTCAACTTTTGAGCCACATCCTGACTGATGCCAGCTTATTCAATTCAATGGGATTAAGGTCTGGGGAGTTTCCTGATCATGGAACCAACATTTCGATTTTTTGTAAATTGAGCCACTTAGTTATCACTTTTGCCTTATGGCAAGGTGCTCCACCATGCTGGAAAAAAGCATGGAAGTTAAAGCATGAAGAAATTCCTTCGCATTACGTACAAATAGTACATTTTGAGGCCATGCGTTTTATTTTCCTTTTATTCCGTTTATTAGTTATATGGATTTTGGACCTAGGCTTTGTATGGTTTAGATCATGTTCATGTAATTCCTTCCAATAATCTCACTTACTATATATTATAATTTAAATCTAAATCTTGTTTGTTTTATACAATTATTTGTGGTGCTTGATGAAAAAAGACTCAAGGAGACCACAATTTCTCAGCTTTAGGTTTTGTATTCCAATAAATTGTTAGAAATTTCCCACCAGTATTGTCACTTTCGTTATCTATCAGCCTGCTCTTTTTTTACCTATATTTCTTTTTTAGACTTTGCTGGTACACTGGTAGCACAACAAAACTATTATACAGTTTTATTAGAGGTGGCATTCTCAGAAATACAGAGAAACATGAACATTTTGGGGGGAGATGCACAAGCACAGTAGACTTGGCCAGGAAAGATCGCTATGTAGGATTAATTTACCCCAATATGTTGGGTCGAGGTATGATATTTGAGATAACACCTCTGATTCAAGCCCAGTGTTAATTTTAGAGATACATATGTACATAAAATTGCATACATACATACATACATACATACATACACATACATATACAATTGCACGGCAGGTTTCTCAACCGTAATAAACCATACTATGTATTGTTTTATTAGCGTACTACAATGTATGATGGTGAGTCAAAAATTATCTGCACTAGTTATATTAAAACTTCTGTTAACCACATTGTGAAGCCTTAACTTCAGGTTAAACTCAAAAGACTGCTATCCAAGGGTCCATATGTCCTGCACACACTGTGGACACTTGCAACCACACACTGCATGTTAGTAGTTAAAAATATGCCTGCTTGTGTAATCTGTACATTTTCACTATTACTGTACATGGGAGGTTTCACAACTGTAATAAAGCCTAATAAGTACTCATATATGTACTGACCTATGACTATACAGAGTAGTGCTGATTTAAAGAGGCCTACATTCAGTTATAGCTTTTAGCAGCACTTCTGATGATATATGACCATTACTGACAATAAACTTTACACCACCATTAATACTATCGTAATAACATTCTAACTACCAACTACCCAAACGGGGTAGTTTTTCAGTTACACGCAACTCACAGGGGAAAAATATTATTAGTATTGGTGTCTATATAATTTATTTATTTTCTTATTTACTGATATTTACTTACTTTAATTTCCACATTAACTAACTCACCTCCGTCACGAGGACAGAAAGGCGCGCGAACAGTCAGTGCTATCATTTCGTAAGATAATTTTGAGCTAATTAATTATCGTATCTCCATAATGTCTCTTGGTTCTTAAACGAAACAACACTGAAATAATCAAGAAACCCGTACCGCCACCCGCACCGCCACCTTTACTCTAACACTTCCTCATTTTAGTTTAGGCGAACAACAGGTATTTTTGAAGAATTCATTTCTCTTGCACTGCGCATGTGCAAATGCAAAATCATCATGTTTTCACCTGGATCCATTTCAGCACGTGCGTTTAGTTTGAATGATCATTGTGTATARTGAGCGTTTTTGAAGAATAGCGGGCAGTGGTTTAAGTTATTATGATATTATCATTATTATAACTGCTGTCACTTAGTTTTCCAGATGCCAAAATAATTTCAATTAACATATGAGACTATATACATTACTTATACATATACTTATATATATGTACAGTATATGTTCAGAAAATATAGTAAGCACGTTTAGTCATGAAATACATTTTCTTACTTTAATGTTCAGTATTTAATTGTAGCTTCTTTTTTTAAAGCCCAAGATACCTTATCACTATTATCATGCATGGAAGTGGGACCATGTACTTTTTATCCAAAGATTTTTTTTAATGTTTTTTTTTT
>QMIH01000667.1:55244-65292 GCA_003987875.1 Clarias batrachus | reverse complement strand
AAAGGGCGTATAAGAGCAGTCAAGAAGCTCTACGTGTAGGTTCATTAATCTGGTTCATCCGAGAAAAAAAAGTGTGTGTGTGTGCGCGCGCGTGTGTGTTTATTTATTTATTTGTTTGTATGTTTTTTAAATGACTACACAAAAAAGTAAAGGGTGTATAAGAGCAGTCAGGAAGCTCTACGTGTAGGTCCAAGTGATATCTCTCTCACTCATCTGTTTCATAAGCTGTTGAATTTCAAACTATTAAAAAGTAGATAATAAAGCATAAAGTAAGTGCAGGAAGGGAAACTCGACACTCTACTCCTCTCTTACATCTCGTTCAGAAGTTAATTCTGAAAGATTATAAAAGGTTATATAAAGAGAAGGGGAATATGCATATTACTGTCTTATTTGCGACTTTATTTGGTCAGACACTGAAGACGGAAAGACGATTATGCGAATATAAAACATTACCGCCTTTTTTTTTTAAAACACAAGCCCAAATCCATACATTATATAACAATTAATATTGCGCCAACATGTTTAAACAACAACGTCAAACCCTGGAATATTCTAGTCGACCTGGACGAGTGACATAAAGCAGCGACTAGCTAACCAGCTAACATATTACTGAAAGCTGAATTAAAGTTGTATCCACGCGAATACAATCCGACTACTTTTCTTACCTTTACATTTAGACAAGGGCGACAGCCAAGCGTTTTATCTCGAGGCAGCTCCTTAGTTTCTGCTTTTAATTAGTTAAAGGAACAAAATATAACAAAGTTTCCCGGGGTTTCCTTGAGCACGGCTAAATTCCTTCTCAGGTTAACTAAAACGCTTTCGRTTTCAACGAGGAAGTTTCGACGACACTTCACACCGGAAAGCACATGACTCATGACATGCTGTTGGCAAGGTTTTCGGGAATATATATTTCGTTGCACCTTAACTACAGTGCACTTTATTACAGTAACCTTTCACAACATTTAGCCAGAGTTATCATATAAATCACTATTAGTGTCAACAACTTTTTTTTAAGGGAATGTAGTTAGGACATGTATGAAAAATTCCCCCCCAGATGACGCCACGAATATATTTGCATATTCATGAATGCGTCACGAATCGCAATATTTCACAATGCATTGAGAATTTGGAATAATGTTTTTTAAATGTTTTTTTTTTCTTTTTAAACGAGCTTATACATTATACAAAAGCACGGGTGTTGTCGTTAATATCAACCAGGCTTTTATTTGGATCACAGATCAACACAGTGATGCTGATATACAGTGCAACATGACTGTGAATGCAATACTGCTCATATATCAAGTAATTAATAACATTTCAGTTTCAATTTGACCAAAGATCTTGCTTAGCTGTGCTTCAGCAGCAAACAGCAGCTTCCCAAAAAAGCCACATCTGAATAGAATTTGAGCTTTGTGCTGCAGAAGTGTGCTATGAAAATTTTATTTATTTATTTATTTATTACATATTTGTCACAATTAAATGGTTAAAATCAAACAATTGTTAATATTTCACAAAGGTAACCAGAGTATATACAAAATGCAGTTTTTAAATGACGATCTCTCTTATTAAAGTAAAAAAAAAATTTTTTTTTAAAGCTGTCCAGACATACCTGGCTCTACTATATGTGAAAAAGTAAGTGACCCTACACATAATAACTAGTGATGGGAAATTTGGAATATTTTAGTCACTTGGTTCTTTGGTTCATCAAAATGAACAAATATTTTTTGTCATTTAGTTCATTTCGTTMTTTTGATCAGAAATAAAATAAAATCTTAAATATTCAATAAACAAACCCACAACGCGTCTACATACACAAATATTGGCTATAGTTCAGGTAATGAAAACATTACAATGCAGCCAAGGACATATTATGATAAACAGAATGACCAGCTCACCTCTCATACCTTCTGGTCCGAATTGTTCTTTCTTTTGTCACATGACTCTCACAGACACTATGCAGTGCAAAGGAAACACAGGACACAGAATTGAGCATTTTTTCTGATAAGTTTTCTAGCCCAAGTCGTTCGTTCTTTTGAATCTATTGCACTGTATAGCCTCTGTGGGAGTCACRTGACACAAAAAAAAAAGATTAATTACTCATTTTCTGTTTTCTGTACATACAGAGGTATAGCGATGCTTTGCGCATGCGCGCCCAGTAGAAAATGAATCGAATCATTCTCTGAGACTACTCATTCTTAGTCACGTTAAACACTCGTTCAAAAAGAATGAATCATTCATGAATGCTCAATCACTACTAATAAATGGTTGCATCGCCCTTGGAGGCAACAACTGCAATCAAGGGTTTGCGATAAAGGCAATGAGTGTTTCAAATTGCTGTGGGGGAATTTTGTCCCACTCTTCTTTTTTTAGTCAGATTTTTACTAGGCCAATCCAAAACAATAATAACTAAATCATTTTTTTTTACCCATTCTTAGTTGTACTTGCTGGTGTGTTGTGGATCATTGTCCTGCTCCATAACCCAGGTGTGCTTGAGCTCGAGGCTATAAAATGATGGCCGGACATTGTCCTTCAGAATTTTCTGGTAGAGTGCAGAATTCATTGTTCCGTCAATTATGGCAAGTCAAAGAAAAAGTAAAAGAATCGGGAAGTCTAAATACTTAGGAGTCAGTGTAGTAAGAGTAGTGTTTTGATGCTTTGAAAAAATTGAAGATTTGGAACTTTATGTAGCAAATACAGACACATTGAGTGATATAAACAATGTTCTATTATTATTAGTATAAACACATGCAATATTGGAATTCCACTTGTTCAAACTAGTGGTCATATACGGAAATACTGCCCAGCATGTTCTATTGGCCTGCATCAAGCAAATAAAACATTAAAATTATTGGAATGGGTTAAGGAATGTATGTCACATTATTACAGAAGTAATGTGGTCGGGGGGGGGGGGGAATCATGAATAATCAAGGGGCATTGGTGGATTATTGTTTGTTCAGAAGTTCAAGAGTTTAAGCCCCAGCAAGCCCTTGAGCAAGGCCATTACCCAGACCTGCTCCAGAGTTGCTTTATCTTGGCTGACCCTGCGCTCTGATCCTAGCTTCATTACTGGGATATGCGAAATAATAATTTCACTTTACTGTAAGGTACAGGTGACAAATAATTGATCACTTATGCACTTGGTGAAACTTGGTGTATATGCACCATATAAAAATCGGCGAAGGAAACAAAGCAATATTTGATAGTGGAAGCAAAAGCATTTTTGCACACAAAATCTGACAAGAACTCACAAGATTCGGAGTAAGAAAAACATTTGTTAATGAGGCTAATCATAGGAGGCAGCAGCATAAACATTGGACTTTGGGGCAATGAAAAAGGGTCATGTGTTCTCATGAGTCAAGGTGACTCAGATTAGCCTAGGCTCAGAAATTTTATATGGCAATAAATTTTTATCTTTCCTAGCGTCACAGACATATTTTAGTACTTAAATTGTGAAAGAGTAGTGAAAAAGGCCCGGTAGCGTCTCTACCACCTCAGACGCCTGAGAGACTTTAGACTGCCCGCTAAGGTGCTTATATGAACTTCTACTCCTGCACCATAGAGAGCATCCTGACGGGAAACATCTCAACCTGGTTCGGGAACAGCACAATGCAGGACAGGCGAGCCCTACAGAGGGTGGTTCGATCAGCTGAACGTATCATCTGTACCAAGCTCCCTGACCTTCAGACAATCTACAACAAGCTTGAACTGCAGACTTGCACATTATCCTGACAATAACTGGACACTACATATTTCTATCATATTCATTTACTCTATATATTTTCTATTTCTATTTTTATTAGATATTCTTTAACTTTTTAAAAATATTTATCTTATTCTAATATTTTATTTTCATTTTTATTCTTATCTGTATATTATGTAAATAAGTGTTTCTTTATTTTCAAATCTCTTCTTTTTTGTTGTAATATTGTAGGTCGACAGCAGTTGTATAAGCATTTCACTTCATATCATACTGTGTATGACTCTATGTGACGAATAAAAATTGAATTTGAATTTATTACAGCATTTCAATTATGCTTGGATACCATCAAGTTACAAAGTCTTTTTAGGGCACTTTAGCCATAACACTTTAGGACTATACAGAGGATGTGGCTATAACTCCCAGAAAAGGTCCTGATATATACAAGTGGTGTCCATTTCCCATAAATAGATGTGAACTAAGAAGCCAGGGACAAGTTATCCATTCATTTTAGTGTGACTAGAAACCTCATCACCATAGTGTAAGTCTTCAGGAAATGTCAATCAGTTTCACATCTTCATTCTTGAGACATTTCATCACAAGTCCCAGTTTGACTTAAATGCCCCTCTTATATAAAGCCTTTGATCATCACATCACAAAATAATTATTTACATATTTACAAAATATTATGACTTCTTTCAGGGGCACTGAGCATTCAAGAAATAAACATAGCTAGACATTAAAAAAAAAAAATTAGTTGTAAGTACTGTATAGCCAAGATGACAGTTTAAAAAAAAGTATGTGTGAGACCAACAATGGTTAAATCAACTATGCTTTATACATGGTAATGGTATTTAATTATGAGTCAGCTTCTCTGTCAACTCCAGAAACTGTGACAATAGTTGAAGAACTCTTCCTAGGAAAGCTGCTAACACCTGCTGTGAAAAACTGCTAAATGTAAAATGTTGCATGTGACTATCTCTTTTAGGAATGGAGTGCGCTCAGGGGGTTTGATTCTATTGGAAACTTTGACATGAAGAAAAGGAAAGCAGCAGTCCAGGAAAATATCTCAAATGGTTTGTTCATGTCCTACCACACCAAAGTCAAAGTGCAGTCTTAAATCCGATTGAGATGCTGTTTCATTTCCTTTAAACAGGCCATTATTGCTTGAAAACCCTTCAGCATGGCTGAATGAAAACAATTCTGCAAAACAAGAGAATGCCTCCACATCAATTTGAAAGACTACAGTTTCATGTTTTTACAAACACTTGATTGCGGTTGTTTCCGCCAAGGGTGGCACACCCAGTTACAAGATTTAGGGGCATTTACTGTTTTACATAGGGCTAGGTAGGCTTGGAGAATTTTTTTTCTTCTCCTTAATAATTTAAATCAAACTGCATGATGCATTTTCTCAGGTTATCTTTCTGTAATATAAAAAATTTGCTTAATAATAATAATAATAATAATTAAAAAAACAGGAAGGAGAAAATACTTTTTCACTGCGCTTTAAAGATTAACTGAACAGCCTACAGTAAGTGTAGTATAGGTTTTAATGTAATTTAAAAAATATTTGAATTTTATGTAGCAAATACATGCAAATTGAGTGAAACAAACAGTGAGATGTACCACAGTTGTTAGCCTGAATCAGGGGTCGGCAACCCGCAGCTATTTTTATATTAATATTTTGCTAAAATGATGGTGATCTTTTAACATTTAAAATAAATCGTGTTTAATATTTTGTCGCTTAAAATATGCGTATATCCGTTGTGCGACACCCGCCGAGCGTCACGTGTTATGCGCTAAAACTCCCCCCGGCCACGGATTGCTCCTCCTGCATAACCTCAAATATTATATTAGAAAATAAATTCATAGGTTTATGATTTACAAATTACACCTAACGAATTTGGTTATAAAATAAGCTATATAAAAACACATGCTGCATTTATATACAACATGTATATTTTTTATATTGCTTATTTTATAATGAAAATCGTTCCGTGTAATTTTTCATCATAAACAATATTTATTTAGTGTAAACATTTTTGTATTACATGACAAACCCCAGCAAAATAAATGTGCCACAAAATAAACATTATATTACAATAAACATTATATTACAATTTGTATTAATTGTCTCGACGGCTGTTACATGCCTAGGGATCATTATGAATTTATTTTAATTATAACAATATATAATTATATATTGTTATAATTAACATAAATTCATAGGTTTACGATAGATAGAAATGATGTAGGGGGGCAGTCCGTCACAGGGGGCATTTTAACGCATAACACCTGCACGCGATTTATGGATCTTATTGACCCCCGGTTTTATTCAGATGGACAGCTAAATTTGCTGGAATAATAAGAGACTTTGGTCTTTCAGAAGAAGAATAAAGAGACCCTTTTGAACTTGTATTCACTTATATATTTTGCTTTTTTATTTTAGTTTTCTTTATTATTTTTTACCTTTTATTTTTTCAATACTTTGTTTTATGTCTGATTAATGTGTGCCTTGCTTTTTTATTCATGTTTAATCAAAGTGTATAATGCTATTATAAATGTATATTTTGTTTTGTTYTTTTGTTGGAAAAAAAAAATTCAGATGGACAGCTGACTGCATGCTCAAGTGCACGCGATAAAAGGGTGACGGCACACAGAAACAGATGGCATTTTTGGTTTGCTGCATGGACAATTTAAGTTCGGCTTTTTATTTAATAAATACGAGAAGGACTCAAATACACATCGAGTATTTTATTTGAAAGAAATCTTCAACCCAAAGTTTTTATCTGAGTTTTAAATGTTTGTTTTTTTGCATGCAGAAAAAAATTATATTATTATTATTATTATTATTATTATTATTATTATTATTTCCTGTGTGAAACAGGTCAAAATGGCTCTTAGAGTGTTTAAGCTTGCCGACCCCTGGTCTAAATACAAGCACTCTGAATGCTGCTTGTTCAAATCAAACGGTTAGACCATGATTAAAGGTTGTGTAAATAAACGTTAAAATTACTGGAATGGGTTAAGAAATGTATGTCACATTATTAAAACCTGAAAGACTAATAGTGGACTGTCAGAGGTAATGTGGTCAGGAAAAACGAAAATCGCGAATGACTGTGATCAGAGCTCACTTAAGGGGCAATATTGGTGGCTCAAACAGTTATTGTTCAGAAGGTCTGGGGTTTAAGTCCCAGCAGTACCAATCTGGGACTCTTGAGCCTTTGAGCAAGGCCATTACCCATATCTGCTACAGGGTTGCTTTATCTTGGCTGACCCTGTGCTATGATCCTAGCTTTATAACTGGGATATGCAAAAAAAAAAGTGCTGTAAGGTACAATAGCCACATTTGACAAATAATTGAACCATTAATCACTTGGTAAAGTTTCATCATAAAAGATTAAGAAAAGAAAGAATAGTTAYATTTGATAGCGAAAGTAAAAGCATTTCCAAAAACAAAATCTGACAAGAATTTCAAACTAAAAACCACTTGTGAGTAAGGCTAATCAGAAAACAAGCAGCATAACATTAGACAATGTAGCAGTGAAAAACGGTTATGTGGCCTGATGAGTCAATGTGACTCATATAAGTCTAGGCTCAAGAGCATTTCCTGCCAAATAAATAAATTAAAAAAGTAGTTCAACTGTGAAAGTGTGGTTCTGGGAGCATGAGCATGAGCATTGGCCAACATATGATCAAAGCTAAAGGGGTTTAAAAGAAATATTTGGAAATGTATGTTTTAATAAAGTGTGACTTTATTAAAATATATTATGTTTTCGTAAAGTGTGACTTTACTTGGTCTGACTTTTTACAGTATATTTTTTAAAATAAATTTTATACTTATTCCTTGGTCAAAAGTTGTTCAAGTCAAACCAGGACTTTTGATTGTGCAGACCCATATTTACAGACTACCCATATTTCTCTATATAATCCCTTGCTTTACTAATGCACTTATCCCAGAATTTCAATAATCCTTGGATACCATCAAGGTTTAAGGTTTTCTCAGTACACCTTAGCCATGATCAGACTTCCTGGTTCATATCTGAAATGCTAGCCTCCCAGGAACTCTTTCAGTTGCCCAAACATATGGAAATTTCTTGGAGTGAAGTCAGGACTGTACAGGAGATATGGCTATACCTTCTACACAAGGTCCCGTATGGTACAAGTGTTGTCCAGTACAATTCCCATAGACCAGGGTAGGCAAGTAGAGTCTTAGAGAGCCGCAATCCTGCAGAGTTCAGCTCCAGCCCTAATCAAACACAATTCAGGATTACTAATGCTTCAGGATGGTGATTTTTTCTTTCAGGGTTGGAGCTGAAATCTGCAGGACTGCAGCTCTCTATGACTGAACTTGCCTATACCTGCCATAGATAGATGTGTCTCTTTGACAAATCAGGGACAAGTTATCCATTGATTTTCAAGAATCAGGCGTTTCATTCATTTCACTGCGACTAGGTACCTCATCACCATACTGTGCATAAATTCTTCTGGAAATGTTAATCTGTTTTATGCCCTTTTTCACAAGACCTTACATCACATATCCCAGTTTGATTTAAACACCCCTAATATAAAGCCTTTGATTAACGAATCACAAAATAAGTATTTACATATTTACAAAATATTATGACTTCTTTTAAGAACACAGAGAAAAATAAGCAGATGCACTGATTAGTCAAGAAAAAAAAACACAGCTAGACATAAAAATAGTATTTTTTAAACAAAATTAATTACTTACTATTTACAAGTATAGCCAAGATGAAAGTTAAAAACAAAGAAATGAACTGTGTGAGGCCAACAATGGTGATAAGTCGTATCTTGTATGATAATGATGTTTAATGATGAGTGATCTGCTCTGCCAAGTCATAACCAGAAACTGTAACATTGGTTAAAGAACCCTTCCTAGGAAGGAAGGAAGGGCCTGTTAACACCTGCTATGAAAAACTCTAAATGAACAATGTAGTATTTGTTATGTTGTGCAGCTGTTAAATTTTTGTGATGAATTAAAGGTGCAGTCTGGTGGGAACTGCGAGTCGAAAGGAATAAAGAAGTCACGGGCAAAAGAGAAAACATCCTGAGGCTTTCTCAACAGCAGCATTTGGAGGAAGTCAGCCAGTAGAGCTTTAAGCTCAGGGTGCTGTCTAACATAGGAGGAGTGATCAGCATTCAGCTCTTCCTGCAATAAAAAGATTAAAAGGTAAAAAACCCGAATTATCCTGTGTTCTTAACATGCAAAACGGTTACTATTTTTTGGGATAGTGCTATTCTCATCTGCTGGATAGCTTCTGACATAGTTCCAATATATTCTGCACAGTTTTTATAATCTGTTTATTTTTTATGCTATTCTTTTATTCATTACCGACAACAGAAATGTCTTTAAATTTAAGCTTGTTCGAATATTCTTTCTAAAATTAACTCTCTGACTTCCCCAGCAATTCAGTCACCATCAGTGCAATATACCTGACGTGATGATTGTGAAATCTAAATATAGACTTGAAGTGCAGTACTTGCTCAAATACTGAGTATAAGTATCTAAAATATTAGTTAGAATAATATTCATGAATCTGATAAGAGGTGATGACTTATAACTTGTTTATTAGAATGCTATTAAATGCTACTGAGTCATACGGGACTGCTTAAGGGGGTGGAGTGGGGGGTGTGATTATTGATATCTACCTTTCTGTCAAGAAACTTTGAGTACAGCTCAATGTCCTTTTCCCACACCAACGGCTTCTTCTCACACAATGACTTGCTACTTCCCTCATCTGCAAACAAACAAACAAAACCAGTTTTTTCATTCCTGTCATACATAATGTATAATTATTGGAAAAAATGGGACAATATACAGACCTTCACTGTCTACAGGAGGAAGCTGCAGAAGGTTCATGGTTACTGATGAGCCCACCTGCATTCTGCTGGCTAAATGCCTAGTAAAAAGAAAAAACACTGAAAACACAAGTATCATGACTCTTTTATGTGACCAGCCACACTAAACTAACAGTTTTAGTGACTGAACAGAATCAGGGTTATATTACTTAATCAAGAAAGAAGAAGAGGTCCTACCCATCGGGCAGGAAGTAGCAGTGCCAGGTTGCGGGGAGTTTTTCTGCTGAGGAGACAGTCCTCTCAATGCCAAACACCTCCACCATCTCTTTGCCAATCAATTGGTTTTTGACCTCCAGCTCCCTCTAAATTAGGGTTAAACTTTTTTTACTTTTTTATTCTTACTCAAGTCATATATAAGTGTAGACAATTAACAGATAGCTATCGAAACAAGGTGCTATCAAAAGAATTCCAAGGAAACCTTCTGGAAAAGTTGACTATTATTTGATAAAAATATATATAATATATTAT
>QMIH01000667.1:38207-55221 GCA_003987875.1 Clarias batrachus | reverse complement strand
TATATATATATATACATACACAGGGGTTGGACAATGAAATTGAAACACTGGACAATTTAGTGTTGAAGGTTTCATGGCTAAATTTGACCAGCCTCGTGGCTGGCAGCAGAGTAATAGCACAATTTTGCTTAAAATATTGCAGTGCACACAACATTATGGCTGACATATCAGAGTTCAAAAGAGGACAAATTGTTGGTGCGCGTCTCGCTGGCGCTTCTGTGACCAAGACAACAATCACAGCTGCCCAACTCAAAACTGCAGAATCAAATGTGAACCTCAACTCTCCTGTTTCCACCAAAACTGTTCGTCGGTTTCATAGCAAAACCTTTGGTGCCAATGCCAAATGTCAGTTTTAATGGTGAGCAGCAGCGACCATATTGGGCTGTGTACAATGTGAAAAGTATTGTTCTCTGATGTTCTCTTCACTGTCTTTCCCACATCCGAGAGAGTTACTGTGTGGAGAAACTCCAAAGAAGCGTACCACCCAGACTGTTGCATGCCCAGTGTGAAGCATGGGGGTGGATCAGTGTTGGTTTGGGCTGCAATATCATGGCATTCCCTAGGCCCAATACTTGTGCTAGATGGGTGCGTCACTGCCAAGGACTACCAAACCATTCTGGAGGATCATGTGCACCCAATGGTTCAATCATTGTATCCTAAATACTGTGCCGTGGTTCACGATGATAATGCAAAAATACAAACAGCAAGACTGAAGACAGAGTGTTTTGATGAACATGAAAGTTGAACATCTCCCATGGCCTGCACAGTCACCAGATCAAAATAATATTGAGACTTTGGGGTGTTTTTTGTAGGAGCGAGTCAGGAAATGTTTTCCTCCACCAGCATCACGTAGTGACCTGACCACTACCCTGCAGGAAGAATGGCTCAAAATCCCTCTGGCCACTGTGCAGRACTTGTATCKGTCATTYCCAAGATTAATTGATGCTGTATTGGCTGCAAAAGGACACCCTACACCATACTAATGAATTATTGTGGTTTAAAACCAGGGGTGGTGTAATGGTTAGCACTGTCGCCTTGCACGTCCGGGTTCGATTCCCGGCCAGGCTTGATTCCCGTCTCTGTGTGCCTGTAGTTTGCATGTTCTCCCCGTGCTTGGTGGGTTTCCTCCGGGTGCTCCGTTTTCCTCCCACAGTCCAAAGACATGCAGATTAGACTAATTGGTGATCCCAAAAATTGCCAACGGTAACTTTCGGTATGATGTTACTAAAGAATGATAATGGGGTTCTTTCAGAGCCTTAATTAGAGCTCTTTCCCATGGGCAAAATCGTAAAAGATTTTGTCAGATCACATGTTTTTTCACATGTTTTTTTATGTTTGGGCCTCCAAGTGGTTTTTTTTTTTACCCTTCACCATTATTCCATATAGCCCCTTATGTGGAATGTCAAGTTTGGCAGCTGTTTATTAAAAACAGTTGTGCAACTGTGCAAGCTTAACATGGCTCTCATAATGAACATGTGGATTTACAATAACCTACTAATAAAATGTTGTGTACTAGAACCAGGATAATGACCTTAATACTAGCAGTACAGTACAAGACACCTGTAGTTGGAGAGACCTACAGCTTTGTTTGAAGAAACTGCTCATAGAACAAATATACATAAACTGAACACTTCACAGAGCTATTCTTTATGAATGATTATATTTTAGTTCGAAGTTGTATGCCAGCAAAATGTGAAAATGTAAAAATATAATATTCTCACATCATATTCTTACATGATAAAAAGGCTGTAAAAACATATTAATACATACATATGTTGATATGCCAATCTGGGTATCAGCATCAAATGACAGGAATGTCAAATTTTCTGGAACTTTCTTCTGTTGAGCCAGAATGCGTAGGATCAGGAGGTTGGAAGCCTCAGACACAAACCCTTGTAGAGAATTCAGAGGGAATGTAAATGCTTGCTGCTTTACTTCCTACAAGAAAGCAGAAAAGAACAAACACAGTTAACTGATTAATGTTTTTAATTAATATAAATGAAAAACAAAATAATCAATCAACTACCTTTAAATGATACTGTATGCTTTTGCTCAGGCCTCATGCAAATACACGGTAATATTTATGTAGCACAGAGAAAGTGAAACCAGTGTACTTACCTCTTTCTCTGTGATGATTCTGTCCACCACTAGATGACTGCCTTGTCTCACTATGTGTAGCTTCTTGTCTAGTGTGTGTTCCTGTAGCTGCAGCATTTAAAACACAACAATGCATAGATAAAAAAGATGTCTGAATATTCTCTAGGATCTCGTATTAGTTTGTGATGTGAAATCATCTATGATAAAGAAAATGAGCTATAATGTATAAACATATGAAATTATATGATGTATAAATGTAGATAGATAGATAGATAGATAGATAGATAGATAGATAGATAGATAGATAGATAGATAGATAGATAGATAGATAGATACCTTCATATACTCATCATGATTCTCCTCGAGTATGTCAAGGTTACTGGATACATAAGCTGTCAGTAATAGGTGCAAGTACACTTAGAGTAAAACAATTGGCATGGAATGATAAAATAGCTCAGCTGGTTGTAATTTGTACAATCATGTTCAATGAAGAGGACACAGTGCTATTACCCGTAATAGAAGTGCCGCACGGGATGTTGTCGATTGCTCCATGGCTATTAGCGTATACCAAATAACAAGGTTCGTCATTGTAGCTGGCCTTCTGTACACTAACACAGAATTCTCCTAGCTCTTTGCCAGTGTCTGAAACAGTCACCATGGAGTCCACAAACAAGCACTGATCAACATCTTTAGGTCCTGAAAGACGAAAAATAACAAGTGCAATTTTAATATTATTTAAACATTCTGATGATCAAAATAGCACATTTTTGTACTTGTATTGCATGCCTGCTTAGAGCATTTGACTATTTAATATAAATGTAAGCACACACAGCATTTATAATCTAGTACCAAGGTTATGAAAATTAGCTGTACCTGCTTTGAAACTCAAAACACAAGCAAATACAGCCCATCCCTTCAGTGCTCCTAAATCCTTGCCACAAAAACATGTGTAGGCCAAATATTGCAGATGCAGTGGTTGAATTTTAATTTACATGAAGACAGAATGTATCGACAGATAATCAAGCACAAGGAAATTATTTCCTTTGTTTATTCTTGCTTGTTAGGAAGCTAGGTTAAGAGTGCAGTTAAGATTAACAAATGTGAGGAGAACATTGACAAACTACAAATGTTTCAACCTTTTGCCACAACTTTATTTATAACAATTTTCAGCAGGAGCAATAGACTATCTATCGATATTGAACATGCCGTGCCAAAACCATCCACCCACCCATCCATCCACAATCTACACTGTTTATCGTGTGCAGGGTATGGAAGAATCTGGGTCCGTATTCACAAAGCTTCTTAAACCTAAAAGTTGCTCCTAGTGACAAAATTCTAAGAAAAATCTTAGAATTAGGGCACTTTCTTAGAATTTCTCCTTAAATTTAGGATTAAATCCTATTAAAGATAAAAATGATTCACAAAACATCTTAGCCCTAAAAACAGCTCCTAAGGTAAAATTTGTTAAGAGTAGAGCGGAGGACTTTTAAGAGGCTTAAGAGTTTCTCTAGCAGAGGACAAAATGGCGGAAGGAAGAAATATTCTCCAAACACTTAACGTAAAGCTAAAAGTAAACACTGCTCTTCTGTCCAATTTGGTTTTCTTGTTGTTTTACTCCCTTACATCACTCTTGGATTGTTGGCTACATACCATCCAAACATGCAAATTAAACAGACTGTCCTGCAATCATGTAAACTGGTAAAAGCTGAGACATTTTGCTCCCATCAATCTGAAATGGATTACAAGTAATAAAATCAGTACGGTAAATAAATGTGAGAACTTAAATATAGTAACTTCTCTGTGGAAATTAGTTCCTTCAAAAGGAACTAATTCATTTCAACATTTAGCTGTTTAATTATCTTTAAGATAACTTTGCATAAAGTAGCCTGTACTCATGATTATACAATTTCTTCATATACAAAAATTATGGTTTTATTATCATGTATTCTTTTTTCACAAAGAGCACATTTCAAAACCTTTGCAGAGGTCAGAGGTTATTTTCTATTAACCAGTCACAGTCCTTGAATCGCTGTATCTTCCGTAGCAATGGTGTCAACCTCACCCCCTCACTAAGATAAAGGTTTTTCTACTTTCCTTACTCAGAGTTGCTCTAAGAGGTTTCCTAAATCACTTTTAGTCTAGGACTCCCAGCTAGGACTTTTTAAGCTAAGATAGGAGCTCTTTGAGAGAATTCTAAGAAGCTTTGTGAATACGGGCCCAGGAGCCTATCCTAAGGCCAACCACACAATCAATCATCAATTTGTTAACACCAATGGCCATATAGCATTTACATAATTAACATTTTGTTGAGATGCAAAGTTGCATTAAACCTTTAAGTTAAATGATGTTGCGAGCAAATAATGGGCCTTCTGCCACAAAGCTGGAAGCTTGGAGAGAACATGCAAACTACACGAACAACATTGAACCCGGAACCTTAAAGGCAACAATGTTAACCACTCAGTCACCACGCCGCCTCAAAATCTGAAATTGTTCTTTGTCTTTCAGCTGCTCCTGTTGAATCGCTAGAGTGGACATAGGTTTTACGCCGGATGCMCTTCCTGACCCAACCCACACACTTTTTAACCGGGCTTGGGACTGGCACTGCATCCAGTAGCTCTGGACCAAACTTGTTTGTATAAGTTACTTTCTTTGCCACTACAAATGTAGCTGCAAACACAAATCTGACATGATTAGATGATATTTAAATTATTTCTTARTATCACTAAGTTTCATTCATCACACAGTTTAGAAATCTGCAACTAGTTAGGATGATTAGAGTGATTTCTGTCATAACCAGATGGTAACCAGTCCAGAACAGACAGCGCTGATTAAAAAAAAAAACAAAAAAACATTTCATTAACTTTAAACAGGATTCTGTGGTCAAAGAATAAAGATGAAGATGTCACTTACCGATGCTGGCAAGAAACTCTAATGCTTCCTTCGAGGCTTTTATTTCTGTCATTTCAAGCGGCCCTGAAGTTTCATTCATATATTTCAATTTAATTACAGATCCAAAMCGGCATTAACATTCCAAAATAGCGTTAACTGGTTAAACACCAATGATAATAAAAGTTAGCAAGATGCGTGAAGTTGCAAAAATGTTGCGCTCATTTTCCAAACTCGCTCGAGCCCGTGGTATCCATGGCAACAGTAAAGCAAACATGTAGTTTACCGTAAGTCTGGTTGTAATTGCTCAGACGATAACGACACAATAATACACAACAGCGAGTTTGACTGTAGACCATGCTGCTTTCATGCATTTGTAATTAAATTTTAATATTATTACGGTAAACCATTAACAGGTACATTGGTACTTTATTGTACTGTATACCAGAGTTAATGCTGTTTMCACACGCGCACGCAGATCTTTCCTTCTTGCTTTCTTTTTCAACGCCATGTTAGCTTCTACGGCTATATTCATGGCCTAAGTCAGTTTTTGTTATTCGATATTAAAACTAGATAAATTTTTGTCTAAGAACTAAATTTGGGTTTACATGTTTAAACACATTTTTCAAAAGTGCCAAAAAAATAAAACATGGTTCCTGACAGGAGTAAAAGAATTACAGTCAAATGATATTTGTTTACGTGATGTGGTGATTTTTTTCTTGATAGTGTAAATGTGTGTGTCGCTTATACTGTAAGTGTCCTGCTCTGCATCTTGTATAAATGACTTGATCCCAACTATTGTTAAAAGGAAATGTATGTTTCCTTCCAAAATCACACGTTTCAAGTCCATAGAGATTTTTTTTTAAATCAGGGAGTCATTCTGTTTAATATTAACAGAGGAGAAAATATATATTTTGTAAATTTACTACCAGTACCAGGCTTATTGTTGAAATAAATCAATTTGTATACTTTTACCATGGCTACAGCTCCAGGTTAGCTTTGAACTGAACAACATAACATCTATCAAGACCTAGTCAATAGGTGCACTTTGTAGATTTTCTTTTACACTAAATAGTCAAAAAGAGCAGTTGAATACAGGCATTGCTAATAAGGACAAAGTCATGCACACAACCATAAAGAAACACTGTCAGTAAGATGGTATTATTAAAAGCACAGTAACTTTAAACATAGCTCTGTCAGATTCTGAGATTTCTGCATGCTAGGTCTGTTCTGGTTAACTATAAGAGCTGTAATGGTGAAATGGAAGCCTAAAAAACTYACAGTCCAACTCCAACACCATGTGAACATTGTCTAGCATTTATTGAATCACTTTTAACAAACTTCCAAACTGTCTCAAAAACTCCTGTAGTTTCCTGAAATGTGTTTCTATAACAACACCCATAGATTTGGAATGGAACATTCATCAAGCTTTTATACAAATATATCTGCTAGTCAGGTCCACATACCTTTGGCTGTATAGTTTCTTATTGTAACTCATTTATTTTTGTGCAATTCATTCTGGGCACCATGGTACCATAACAGACTTCAATCTGGAGGACTTTCGTATGATGAATCATTTTACTGTTACAACATGCTCGAGACCCCTTCCTTTAATTTTATATCTCTTAAATTCATTTATACCTCCCCTTAAATTTTGTACAGTTGGTCATGTAACTGCTGCGTAAAGAACGATTTACCAGCGTTCTGTATTGGTCTCTCTAGTTGGTTGGATGTCTGCACAACAAACCACATAAAAAACTAAACTGCAATGGAATTGCACAATTGTTCAATCAGAAAAAGGCTGTAATTTAATTTTTCTGTAATTTAATTATTTGGTTTATTCATCATTTTGGGCTTACAAATAAATATTGGCTAACATAGCCAATAAACATTGGCTCTCTTATTTATATTTGTCCAATTATTTGGTGTCAGCCTAGATAAATATATTTTAATGCAATGAAACATGTAATAATTAAATATCACAGCTTAAATCGCAATACAATATGTGTAAAATAATCGCAATGTGTGTGTGTTTATTATTTTTTTCATCAAATCATGCAACCCTAGTGTATACAGACAAAGTGGCAATATATCTTAGGTATTCCTAATGAAATAGCCTGTGAAACTAGGTTATACACACATTTACACAATACAAAGTTCCTAGTAGTTATACAAATCAGATTATAAGAAAAATGTTATGTTTTGTGCAGTGTTATTCATATTTACATGTTTTAAATATTGTATATTCAAATAGAAACCACTTGACAAAGTCTAAAACTCTAACACATTCATCTCAGTCTCAGTGTTCAATCAACTGTATCCCAATAATGCCCATATATAGCTTATTATCAGTGTACAAACTTGTGCCTTTACATTTCTTTTCACAGTCTACATTTGTGYGAGATCTCCTTATGGAGCAATACCACTCTGAGGGAGAAATACAACAGGTATGATTGGAATGGATTTATATCGGTTTCTTTTCCAAATCTGACCACCCATCTTGGTGCCTATCGGCCCTTGTAAATGTCCTTTCGTCTGCGTAGCTCCTCTAAGACTCTGGCCCTATACGCAGTCCAGTCCTCATCTTGGTCCTGCTCCAGGCCCAGAGCTTGGTGAAGAGCGGCAGCATGGCTCCTCAAAAACGGATTATACTGCTTCTCTTCTTCCAGAGTAGATGGGCTCTATCACGAGGAAAGCATGAGAAATTTTTTTTTACATGATAACACAGGAGACAAGGTTCTCCATTCCTGAAACTACCCAGTGCATATATTGTATACAGTGCATGTATACAGTATATACTGAATAAAAATAGAGACAATAGTAGTCAAGCTAAAAGAACTGCAGAAGTTTCTCACAGTGCACAATCGTTGACCTCGTTGCTGCAAGACCCACTGTAACTTCTGTTCACGCACCACATTACCAGGCTCCACCACTGCAGCAAACAGCAGGTTATCTTCAGCATACTCATGGCCTAAAAAAAAAAAATCAATCAATCAATCAAGGATATAGATTTCAGCTTTGCGATATAAATTACATCACAGACAATTTTCTCTTGCCCCATTACAGCTATCTCAGCGGTATAACCTGGACACTACATAATCTATTGTCATCAAGACGCAAGACGGATCATCAGGAAAGCTGTAAAAATTTATATAATATAAGTGTCTTACCAGGCCATAGCAGAGTGTCGTTGTTCAGTGTGCCAACCGTGTCCAGCGATGATAACATTGTTGAAGCATTGCCTTCAAACATTCGCCCTAAAAAAGGGAAAAAAAATTATGACACTCATGGCTCAGCACTGGCTTAAAACCTTAGCAATTCTACATCGCATTTTACTTCTAAACATGCATAGCAATCTACTAGTAACCAAAAACTCCAATATGATGGCTAAATACAAAAAAACATGCATATTATCAACATACAGTAGAACCTTGGATTACGAGCATAATTTGTTCCGGAAGTGGGCTCGTGTTCCAAAACACTTGTAAACCAAATCATCATTTCCTATAAGAAATAATGAAAACTCAAATTATTTGTTCCACAACCCCCAAAAAATAAATACATAAAAATAATTAATACAATCTATAAAATGAAAAGATAAAACAGATAAGTGTTTCCGTTGGTGCGCGCAGGCGCCATGTGTGTGTGGAATTAGCCCCTTCTCTCTCCTCATTTACACAGTAACACTCCTCCCCCCTCTCCCCAACTCGCTTTTTAAGTTTCATTTCACAAAAAAACATACACACACACGCACGCACGCACACCGGAAACACCGTTTTAACAGGAAAAAAAGAAATCTCTCTGACACTGGTATGAGCGTATATTAATGAAATCACTTTTTAAGTTTCACAACAAACGCATAAACACAGCGGAAACACCGTTTTAACGGAAAAAATAAATCTCTCTGACCTGGCGTGAGCACATACTAAGGGAATCACTGCTGTAAAGTAAAGAAAAACAAAAACAAATGAACCAGCACCTTACCTTTGAAAAGAATCGCGACAGAGCAGAGTTTGTGTGTTTGTGAAGCCGGGGAGGGGGATAAAAGGCGAAAGAGCGTCTGTGCGCGCGCACGTGTGTGTGAGACGAGCAGAGTTTGTGTGTTTGCAAAGCTGTGGGGGATGGGGTGAAATGGTGAGAGAGTGACGCTCGGTGTCAAAATAAGAGTCGCATGCGTGAAACATGATACTCGGCGCTTGTAAACTAATACTTGCTCGGTTTCCGATTAAAAATGTAATAAAAATCTTTGCTCGGTTTGCGGAACACTCGTAAACCACGTTACTCGCAATCCGAGGTTCCACTGTATCTACACACACACGCACACACACGTCTATATCACACCCAGTGTAGTTACAAAAATCTACAAATTAAGAGGTAACTAATGAAGGAAGTTTGGACCTCTAATTAAATCAAGCTGTATACACTCACATGGACATTTACCCAAAAATTGTATATTTATAAAAATCCAGTTTGTCCAAAAAGATGTTTGAAAACTTCTAGTGCTCCCACATATAATAGCTATAAAGTGATATAAAAAGACCTCCTCATGTCAGTCTTCTGAAAATTAAAACAAACTAGGACTAGTACAACAGAAATGGTGTCAGTGAGTGTGTTTCTGTGGTAGGAGAAGTGCTGCAAGCGTATGTGGAATGACTGGAATATTCAGTGCAGGTCAGGCTTGAATTTTGTCATTTTCAGTTCTGTGTTTTGCCTTTTGTGGAATTTTGTGAATGTCACTAAATGAGATTAAGCCTACATAAATATTTACATGTAGCTGTACTAAAGGTTTGATAAATGAGGCCCATTTGGTATATCCAAATACAAGGGTGTTTGTATTTGGACATCCTCATACTTACCACATCCTGAGAGGAAGAGCAAGTCTCCTGAGAAGAGGCTGCTGGGACCTCCGAAGGTTCTGCCATCCAGGAGGTAGATCATGTGACCCACAGTATGGCCAGGGGTGTAGAAAGCCCTAAACTGCATCCGTGTCCCAACATCTATGACATCTTTATCTGATAGAGGGCTAGACAATTTAGCAAAATTTGTTAATGTCTGTTATAATAAATATCCGTTATAAATTGTTGAAGTGGTGATCAGTAAAGCACAAGTATGAAGCTGAATGACAGACTCCACTGGTGAAATGCACTTACTGTGTAAGACCAGGGATGTTATCCATAGCATTTCCGTACACCCTACATGAGCTGTAGTGCCTTTTCAGAGCTCTATTTCCTCCACTGTGGTCCCTGACAAATAAACATACGACAGTGTGTTTACATAAGATAATCATGCACATATGAAATGTAAGCGTGTGAGCGAGATCCTCAGTTAACATTCCACATAACTGTACTACAAGCACATCAATGCCAGATGTGAATTTATTTCCTCAACCTTGACTTAGCTTATCATGGCTGGGATTAGAAGGCGACTTAAAAACTAAACTGTGTAAACAGATACAAGGCCAGAGGCTCCTTTCTCTACTCACCAGTGTTTGTGTGTGCAAAGAATAGCTTCTAAAGTCACCCCTTCCTCTTCCAGGCAGCTCTGGGTGGATATAAAACAGCAGATGACTGAGATGCTTAGAGTTAATCAAGCTTGCAATAAAGTAAGGAGAAAGTGATTTCATTATGGATTTCCAAACACTAAAATTAAAGAATATGAATTGAAATATGAAGGAAAACCTTTGTGAAAAATCAGGGACCTTTTAATTCCAAACTGAGTTTCAGTTACCTGGACAGACAGAGGATCAGCAGGGTCCACTACCACGGCAAGCTCAGATTCTGTGTCAATGATCACATAGCTGTAGTTGTCAGACAGGATGGGTAATGGAATGATCTTGATACCTAGAATAACAAAAGAATCTTATATTATCAAAATAATTTTATATGAATGTTCTCATTCTAATACACATCAGTTTCCTTGGTAACAAATTAACATGGATTTGCATGACAAACTCTCCTTGTAACCTTAGCCTAAGAAAAAAAAAGGATTAAAAAGGTTAAAAAGAGAAACCAATAATCGTTGATTTGGTGAAGCTTTCTCTAACTTCTTTCTAAACTTAATAAAGTAAAAATAAAAGAGGCTGATGAGGAAACACAGTTGATTTCTGCTATAATGTAAATAATGTCAGGCAACTATGCATCTTGGACATTCCATAACATTAAATTGACTAAAAATAATGAAAGAGAGCAAGAAACACTTCATATGGTGATTTAAAAATATATATATTTTCTATGTATACAGTCAGGTTCATAAATTTTGGAACAAAAATAAGATTTTGGTATTTGGCGTCCATCATGCACCACCACATTGAATTGGAAATAAATAAAAAAAACTCAAGATGTGAATGAAGTAAAGAATTTGGCTTTAATTTAAAAGGTTTGACAAAAGTGTGGCATTCTGGAATTACAGCAATTTTCATATACATCACCATTTTGGGGGCTCGTAAATAATGGAACAAACTAACATAATTACAAATTTAAGGATTGCCTTTAATACTRTGATAAAAATCCTTGGCAGTCAATGACTGCCTGAAATCTGGAACCTGCGGACATGACCAAATGCTGAGTCATTCCTCCCTCAAGATGCTTTGTCAGTCCTTTATTGCAGCTGCCTTCGGCAGCTGCCTTCGGCTGCTCCTTGTATATATGCCTTTATTGCAGCTGCCTTCGGCTGCTCCTTGTTTTTGGCCCTTCTGCCTACAGTAAGTGAAAAGCATGCATTTCTCAGGTTGACTGACTTGGTCAGTGAAAAATATCCCACTTCTTTGTCTTGAGAAATGCTTGGGAAGCTTTCACTGCATGTTTAGGGTCATTATCCATCTGTAATATGAAGCAGTGTCCTATCAGTTTTACAGCACACGGCAGAATCTGAGCAGAGAGCGTAACCCCACACACATCAGAAATCATCCTGCTACTTTTATCAGTAGTCAGGTCATCAATAAACACTAGTGACCTGGTTCCATTGGCAGTCATATATGCTTATGTCATAACAATGCCTCCCCCATGTCTGACAGATGGTGTGGTATGGATCTTTGGATCATGAGCGGTTTCATTATCCATACTTTTCTTTTCCCGTCATTCTGGTACAAGTGAAGTTTGGTTTCATCAGTTCAAAGAATCTGGTAAAGTCTAATTTGGCCTTTCTGTTCTCTACATTTACTAGTGGTTTGCAACATGTAGTAAAGCGCTTGCATTCAAACAGTCTCTTAACTGTAGCCTTTGAAAATGGTAGGCCTACCTCCTTAAGAGAAAATTCTGATTTGGCAAGATGTTGCGAAAGTGTTCATCATCACCATGGACAGAATTCTGCACTCATCCACTTTAGTTGTCTTCTGTGGTCTTCCAGGCATTTTGCTGATGCTGAGCTTACCAGTTAAGTCCGTCTTTTCAAATATGTTCCAACCATTGGCCACTTTCTTTGAAATGTTTTTGTTATCTCTCTGATGGGGTTATTTTTATTTATTCTTTATTCAGCTTAATGATTGCCACTTTCACTCGTAGAGACACTTTCACTCGTAGAGACACCTCTTTGGCTTTCATGTTGAGAATTTGCATGAACAGCTACCAAATCAAAATGAGCTGATTTTTATCTGCTTGAATAGTCACAGAGTAATGAGGACCACACCTGGGCATGCAACTGTCATTTATTTGTTACATTATTTATGAACCCCAAAATGTGTGTATAAAAATGGCTGTAATTCCTAAATGCCACAACTTTGTCAAACCCCTTGAATTAAAGTTGAGTTGAATTCACTGGTCCACAGTCTGGTGGTGTAGAGGCCAAATGCCAAAAAGGCTACAGTGGAACCTCGGATTGCGAGTAACTCGGTTTAGGAGTGTTCCGCAAGACGAGCACAGATTTTTRATAAATTTTGACGTGAAAAATAACCATGTCTTGGTTTACGAGTGCCGAGTTTTTTTTGACACCGACACACACACTCCCTCTCACCTTTACACCCCCCTCCCCGGCTTCACAGACACACACACTCTGCTCTACACAGAAACTCTGCTCTGTCGCGATTCTTTTCAAAGGGAAGGTGCTAGTTCATTTGTTTTTGTTTTTTTGTTTTTTACTTTACAGCTAGAGAGTTCAAAACTATGAAATAACATAGATGTAATTAGGTAATTAAGTAGCAAACAGGAAACTGTTATTTTAACACATAAAAGTCAGCTGTTCTGGACACCTCAGATTAGAGCCGTTATGAAGGCTTTACAGATCATAGTCGCAGACACATCTCAATACCAACTGATCAGAAGAGATTATTATATATTATGCAGGCCTTCAGCATTGTTTTACCATATAGAAAGAAAATCAGGAATCAAGACAGTGGAATTAGAAGGTGTTTCTAAATTTTAACTGGTAGAATAGAGAGAGAGAGTGAGTTTTGAAAACTATGGGCCGCTACAGATGCTACATCCTCACCGTTAATTGTTGTAGGCTCAGTTCTCGAGTGGCCAGTTGGATATTTCTCTCTTGCTTTTCTCATCTGGCGTTTGTAGAACATATAGCCAAGTTTGGTCCGTGTGTATAGAGAGTACCTGGAGAGAAAAAACAAACATTTATGACTATAATACTGTGTTAGAAATTCTTCATTTTCTTAGAATAATGATGTTTAACAATCTTAAAAAAAATTTGTGAGAACGTCTGTAAGTCGGATTTGTTCGTAAGCCATTTTGTCTCAGAGTTGTTTTGGATTCTGAACACTGTCTCGTTGAGGATTTTCAGAAATTAGGATTATTCTTCATTGGGCCGCTTTGCAGGACTGCCATTTCCTATCATCGTGCTCCCGGACTGATTCAGTGAAACCGGTGAGGCCGACTCATTTCTCCATACATACAATGTACCGGACTTTAGACATTTTATATATTCACTTAAASACCGAAAATATTGTATACAATTGTAAATATTGATATCTAGTTCACTACAGTGTATTTTTTGTACAATACACATTTGGGATTGGTTTACTGTCTGTTGTCTACTGCACTATACAGTAAGCACACCGCAACACAACTGTGACAAATGTCCGGCAGACACGTGAGCTACTTCCGCGATTTTGTAATGCATGGTCAGTTCGTATCTGTGAAAATTCGTAACTCAAATGTTCGTGAGGCGGGGACTCACTGTATATATTCTTTTTGGCCGTTATTTGAACAGTTACAGTTCCATCACAGGCATTCCTCACTGAATGTAACAGCAAGCAGGGTCATCATCAACTTTTACATCATACTGTGTATCTTCATTTGATTACCACCGATCAAATAGTCAGTCGGTTCGAGCACTGCCTGTTTTTAAAAGAAAAATGCCAATTAAAAAACAATCAGTCCTCAAACCGACCACGTCATGAGCAGAGAGATTACAATTGGTGCGAGCGTCGGAAACATCAGGACAAGGAGAGGCACGACTCACTCAGCACATAAACAGGCTGAAGTAAGGGCTGTCGAAACATTGGATTAGCATGAGGAGCGGCAGCAATGTGACCGCACAAGCCATTCGCAGGTAATGGTACTGTAGCATGCAGGCATCAGGATCTGCACTCGAGCGGGGCTGCGGGTCTAATATATAAAACACAAATTCTGTTTGCCTGGTGTTCCAACCGGCAGTTCCATCACAGGTGTGTCACAGACGTTGCTCAYTGTAAATTCATTAGATTGCCAACTGATCATAATTAGGTGGAACAAGGCATTGCTAATCAAAATGCACATGATGGGAATTGGAGGGAATGGCATTAATTATATCCCATACATTCTGTTTTTCCCTTTGCACTCAAAATAGAGATGTATGTGGGCGGAGCCACCAGGTAAACCTCTCTCTCTCTCTCTCTCTCTCTCTCTCTCATATATATATATATATATATATAAGAGAATCTTTTTTTAAGGACATTTTGGGGAGGATTTAGCATACCATAAAAATCACTTACGTGGATAAATATCTTTAATTACTGTTCAGCTGTTAAAATTATTATACATTTATTGTGATTTGATGAGAGATCCGAAATTGGAAAAGATAAGATTAGTTAAATCTCTCTTTAAATCTAACAAGGGCAGCCAAATGCTCTTGTGCAGACATTTTAATGATTGCTTTTTAATTATTATTTTCATTTCATCTTTTTGTATTTTGTATGAGTTCTCTCGCCTGAAACTATCAAACCTCAAATCTGTGAATTAAAACACAAAGGTTGTGCAGTGAGCTGTGAACTAAATCACGCCTGTCTCTGGAAACACTACTCACAGGAATGAAACCACAAACACCAGCGCACACGAAAGCTATAATATAACTCAACATTTACACAAAGGATAGTTAATACATTTGAAGAAAAAAAGCAACTCGCCCTGATTTCTTACTATTGAGGAGAGAAATTGTGACACAAAAATTACTCCGTCCATGAATTAAACGTCACATAGACAGACTCACGCTATCCAGAAGAGCGGTTTCTCCGTGCGAGCCATCAAATCCGCAACAACACCTCTTTTCCATGAACTTCTCGCAGGACTCCTGAGCAGGCGGTAAATGCAAAAACCTCCACAAACCGAGGCAGCAACACCAAGTAAACACACAGTCCAGTCCGGAAGCGCCATGATAATGGGCGTGGCCTCGCTTACGTCATTGTGCGGAAGTCCTCTGAAGTCTCGCTACATGGTGAGTAGGTAGAGCACGCGCTGATAATCAGTTCACTTAAATACAAAGCATAATGCCAATTGGAATGTAACAACCATCATCGGTGTTTTTTTCTTCTTCTTCTTCTTCCCAAGTACAACAGTAAGCCTTGGCCACCCACGATCGTCATTAGTTCAAGCCTTTTCCTTCCTTGGATCACTTTAGTATGTTCTGACCACTGCGGCCGGGGAACATCCCACAGGGCCTACAGTTTTAAAGTTGCTCTGACCCAGTTGCTTACCCATTTGGTCCTTCTCAAGGTATTGAAGTGGCCATCACAAAGACCTGACCACAACCCAATGATAATTTGTGGGCAGAAATGAGAACGTGTGTGCCAGCAAGGAGGCCTACAAACCTGACTTAGTTACACCAGTTCTATCAGAAGGAATGGGTCACACGTTCAGCAAACTTATTGTAAGAAACTTGTGAAAGGCGACCCAGTTAAAGGCAAWGCTGGCAAATACTATAAAAACCTCCACAAACCAAGTATATGTAAGCTTCGATCCACTGGGATTTGATAAAAGAAGTAAAAGCTGAAAAAAATATTTCTTTATTCTTGTTTTGATATTTCACATTCTTAAAATAAACGTAGTGATCCTAACTTACCTAAGACAGGGCATATTTACTAGGATTAMATGTCAGGAACTAGTGAAAAATCRAGTATAAATGTTTTATAAAACTGTGTTGCARTTATAATGTCTGTTGGTGATCTACCATAATRATGTTGCTGAACAATTCTTTATCTATTTACTCAGCTTCCAATCTTTTTGCACATATAATGAAACACAGGCATGTCTGTCATGACAATCATAACTGCTGTTTGGTGTTCTGTATTACATTTGTTCCCTTTTTCTATACATACTTAAATTCCTCAATAATTTTACTCTTATTAGGTAGCACTGTGACCTTGCACATCYAAGGTCAAGAGTCCAATTCCCTACTCGGTTCTTCGCGWGCTTGGTGGCTTTCCTCCCATAGCCCAAAGACATGCTGATTAGGCTAATTGGCGTTTCCAAACTGCCCATGGTGTGAATGTGAGAGTATGTGTGCCCTGCGATGGATTGGCACTCTAGACCCAGCTTAGAGCCCCAAGTCCCCAGGTTCCCTGTAGCCCTGTACAAGATAAGCAGTATAGAGAATGAGTGAYTCAGGAGTTATGAGTGACTCAGAAGACAGGAAGTTAAAACAGGATGCCACTACAGTGCATAACAAGTGAACCACAAACAAAATTACACCAGAACTTTTACAACATAAATCATATTTAGTGTTAATTTAATTATTTCACTGTTGCTCACATAATTTGTCAATAAGAACCAATCAATAATAAACCATAATTGTATTCTTCTTGCATATTCATTAACTTAGCATATACTTTGAT
>QMIH01000667.1:5222-32058 GCA_003987875.1 Clarias batrachus | reverse complement strand
TAATGTCAAATTATTTTACTTTTGAATAACAAAACCTGCTATCAGATTTTTAACCTAAATGATAAACGTTGTACATAATGCACAAGCATTCCTTGTCAGTCTAAACCAGGTTTATCTACTTTATGGGTCACTTATACAGTATACAAATACTTACTATAGATCACCTGTTGCTCTGCATAATTTCTGGGCCTTTAGATGAGCACAATCAGATAATTTGTGGCCACTATCACAATTCTATGGAATTAGACAAATCAGGGCATGTAGATACATAGATGTACGTAATTAAGTGGACATTGAATGTGTATATATGCACAAACAAATTCACATAAAAAAAATAAAAAAGAATAACAAAAGTGTTTTAGTAAGGTTTTGGGACACCATTAGCCACAAGCCACAACAGCTTCAAAGTACCTTGGCAAGTCTACAAAACTCTGGAACTGCGTTGGGGAGATAATGTCCTTTCAAAGTTTTTTTTTTCTTTTTAAACAATTTGTATTTTGAGGATTGTGGTACACAGTGCTAACAATTTGATTTGCTATTAAGAGGTGTATTTAAAAAATTCATTCAAATACCCAATGCATTGCAGCAACAGCAGGCAAACCATTAACCAATAACAATGTTATTTAGGTCCTCTTCAAATTAAGATTTGTYCGATGAGGTGACATTTTCCTTTGAGCTATCCAGCGATGGCGAGTCCATATCCATCGTWGCCTGAATTTCCTGTACTTGGCTTACAGGAGTTGAGCCACTGTAGCCCATCAACTTCAGGGTTCGACGTGCTGTGCGTTCAGAGATGCTTCTCTCTACACCACTGTTATAGCGCATGGTTATTTCAGTTACTGTAGCCTTCCTGTCAGCTTGTACCAGTCTGGCCATTCTTCTCTGACCTTTTTCATTGACTAAGCGTTTCCTCCCGCAGAAATGYCGCTCACTGGATGTTTTTTCTTTCTCACGCCACTCTGTGTAAACTCTGGAGACTGTTGTGCGTGAAAATCCCAAGAGTTCGGCAGTTTCAGAGACACTCAAACCAGCTCGCCTGGCACCAACAACCAGACCACGGTCAAAGGCACTTAGATCAGATTTCTTGCCCATCCTGGTGTTTTTCTTTTCTTTGTTTTTTTTTTTTAATAGTCCAGAAAAAAAAAACAATTAAGCAACAACCCTGAAGAAATAGTCCATGGATCTGCTGCAAATAGCCACCAGATTTATCACAATTTTCTTTTTAAATAAGGAACCTGCAATGAGAACACAAGCATACTTTTCGGTCTTTTGCAGAGGCTCTGAAATGGCATCATTATCTGAGTTGGTCCAGACAGGTCTTTATTTCACATTCTTTTACATCATCGCCTTCTGTTGTTTTCTTTCAGGGAACTGGTGATGCACTGAAAAAACTGAAAAAACAAAACATGTTGTTACAAATAGTTGATGAAAATCTGTTAAATATTTTAAAAATCTGACCTTAACTGTGATATTAAACTTAAAAGTGAAACATACTGTGTGTGAATACAATTTAAAATAATAAAGATATGATTCTCATGGATACACAGACAAATGACTGTAACAAATTATAGAGTACACAGCCTTACCTTGCACATGCATGGAGTTGCAGCTTAGGTAGCTTTTGGTGGAGTCCGCTGATATTATTGCATTTAATGTCTGGAGAGATAACAAAAAATATAAAAGTCAATAATCCACTATACAAGTAAGGCAACACACCGGGTGTGAAACTGTTGATTCTTGCATACGTGTTGCGTACCGTGACTGCAACTTATTCTTGGACAAGAGAATTGAAAAAAAATTATTAAAAAATATTTTAAATGGGCCTCCGAGTGGTGCAGTGGTTAAAGCGCTCGCCCTATCGTCCGGAGATCGCTAGTTCGAATCCCGGGTGGTGCTGTCCTCCGAGTGTGTCGAAAAGATGTGGTCGGCTGGCGTCACGTGGTTCAGAGGAAACACGTGATAGTCTTCGGCCCTCCCGGCTGAGTGGTAGTAGTAGCCTTAATGTAGGAGCCCCATAGTGACGGGGAGGAATTGGACACAACTAAATTAGGGAGAAAATCGGGGAAAAATCCAAAAAAAAAACAAACTATTATTATTTTTAAATCAGAGCCAATAAGACACAACAATATCAAGTGTGACAAGTGTGCTGTATTTCATAATGTGTTTCCTTTTGACCTGTTGTGTATCTTATAAGATCATCGTTTCCCTGACTTTAGAGCACAGAAACAAAACCTCTTTCTCTGATTAACAGATTAAAATGTAAATCCCTTTATTCACAAATCACGAACAAGCCTTGAGACAATTTTTCTCAAATTTGTTAAGCTACGAGTTGTGACTCAACTATCTCGTCATAGAATCATTTATCATTTTGCACAATGCATGCTGAAGCTACACTACGGAGAGTCACGCTGTTCCACAAGCTCTGTGCTTGTGGTTTAGTTATATATTACCAGACATGCCATGCTTTAAGTAGTTTGTACACAAGTGGTTTTAAGACTTGTACTAGTTGAGATCAGACTCTATCCAATGAAACGGAGATTAGACACTTCATGAATCTGGAAAGGTATTTTAAATTTGCACACATTAACTCAATTCGCATCCATATATACAGTCAAGCCTATTCACACCCCTGGCAAATTCTGACTTAAAGTTCCTTTTTTTCAACCAGCAAGTTTTTTTTTTTTTTTTTTTTTACCAAAAATGACACAGAATTCTCTCAAAAGATAATAAGTCAATGTACAAGAGGCATCATTGTAGAAAAAATATTTCTCAGCTCTTATTTACATTTAACGTTCTATACCATTCCAAATAGTCCAAGCTGTTCTAAAGCATCCTAATTACTCAGGGGACGTGGTCGGAAGCCAAAAGTGACACCCGTGCTGGTCAGTAGGATAGTGAGAGAGGTAAAAAAAAAAAGAATCCAAGGATCATCACCAAAGCAATCCTGATAAATCTGGGCTCTGCTTGTGGCAACATCTCATGGCAGACAGTCCAACRCACGCTGCACACCACTGGGTTCCACGGCCGCAGACCAAGGAGGACACCACTTCTCCAGATAATGCAGACAAAAGCCTGCTTGGCCTTTGAAAATGCTCATCAGGACAAAGAAGAAGACTTCTGGTCTTCTGTTTTATTTTGGGATGAAACAAAAATGTAATTGTTTCACTACAATCTTGTAGCCTTCATTTGGTGTAAAAAAAATAATAAAATAAAAGAGAAGCCTTCAACCCTAAGAGTACCATCCGCGCTGTCAAACATGTTGGTGGGAACCTAATGTTTTGGGGATGCTTTTCAGTCGGTGGACCGGGGAACCTAATCACAGTAAATGGCATCATGAAAAGGAGCAATACATCCAAATTCTCAACATCATCAGGCAGTCTGCAGAGAAACTTGGCCTTAGGCACCAGTGTACATTTTAGCACGGCAAAGACCCAAAAMACAAAAGTAAAAGCAAAAGTAGTGAAGAAATGGTTAGCAGACAAAAATATTAACGTTTTGCAGTGGCCCAGCCAGAGTCCTGACTTAAATCCAATTGAGAATCAGTGGAGGGAGCTAAAGATCAGGGCGATGACCAGGAGACCCTCAAACCTGAAGGACTTGGAGCTCACTAAAGGTGAGTGCAAAAATACCAGTGGAGACATGCAAAAAGCTGGTTAGAAATTAGTAAGCGTATGGTTGCTGTAATAGCCAATAAAGGCTTTTCTATTGATTATTGAGAAGGGTATGAATAATTTCACATGCTACTTTTTGTTTAAATGTAAATTAAAGATGAGTAATATTTTTTTCCACAATGATGCCTCTTGTACCTCGTCATTTCTAATAATAAAAAAAAAAAAACTTGCTGGTTAAATAAAAGTAACTAAGTCAGAATAATTTCAGGCTCGATTGTATACTTAAACTCAGCTAAAATGCACAATCTAGTTAATGATTAAATTGTAAAATACATGTAATTTAATGGGGGGGGGGGGGGTCAGAATGGCACATGTGTAGGACTCCTGGTTGTCATCTGTGGTTCATGAAAATGATGTGATCTCGTGTTTCCCAACATGAAGAGGTTTCCATGCTTGAGGACTTTGAAGTAAWAAATAAATAAATAAATAATAAACATGACGCTGCATTTTTACTTATTAACTTAGACACAGGAGAAAGAAAGGCTTGTCGTGTCAACGTGTCGTTGTTTAATAAGTAAGCTGTTCATGTGGCAACGTTGCCCTGGTGTTATTAAAGGGAAACATTGCTGATATGGAGTGTCTGGGTAAAATAATAACCCACTGGGGCAGTAACAGCGTCCCACTACCTTGACGTGTTGCGTGCCGCACGCGCCGCCGTGTTCTACTCCTAGCTACACAGACGGCTAACGCAAACCTCAGCTACTGTCACATTAAAGACTCATATTCTACTGATACACGCAGACTATACAGTATATATGGGTAAAGTGCTATATATTTATGTATAACCATTAACCATTTAATGCTTTAAATCGAACAACGCAAACTATATGAATGATAATTGACGATAAATTAATTTAGCCAAACACTCACCACGGCTAAAAACCACTGCTCTTCTGTTTCTCAATTTAATAACGTTATGGTGCTTGACTGCCACCAAGTGGGCTGGAGTGTACGCGAGTCATAGTAAATATCCTGACGCAGATGTCCGATTTGCAATCAACATGAAGATGCATTACCGCCACCTATCGGCAGACAACAACAAGTATCTAAAGTCTACGTTAGACACACTGCTCGGACAGACAGAAAAAATGTTCCCAGCTGGATTTAACTAATCAAATTAAGTACAAATCAACAATTAAAAAAACACACCTTCTAATTCAGTGTTTTTTCTGTATTCTGTATTGATACTGGAGATTTCAAAACAATGAAATAAAGTATGGAATTGTGTCAAGTAACAACAACAGTCAGTTGTTATTTTAAGACAGGAAGGTCAGCTGTTCTGGATAGTTCTTKCAAGAACAGTATTTTTAATGCATTTGCAAATCCTATTAAGCACAAAGATGAAACTGGCTCTCACGAAGACCTTCCCAGGAAAGCAAGACCCAAACTTACCTCTGCTGCAGAGAGGTTCATGTGCACCAGCTTCAAAAATCACCAACTAACAAACAGAAAGTACGAGCATTTTCATACACAATGTAAAGAGAACTCAAGGGATTGGGAATAAACGGCCATGTGGACTTAAGAAAAACTCTTAATACGGAGGCTTGTCAGGGAGAAAAAAAGGCTTAAATTTAGAGAACGTAGAGAATTGACTGTGAAGAGTTGGAAAAAGGTCATGTGGTCTGATGAGCCAAGATTGACCTTGTTCCAGAGTGATTGGTGCATCAGGGTAATAAGAGACTAAGATGCATCAGGACAATAGCCCTAAACATAAGTCAGAACTATAATGAAAGGGTTTAGATCAAAGCATACTCATGTGCTAGAATATCCCAGTCAAAGTCCAGATCTAAATCTAATCTACTGTAGAATTTATGGTAAGACTTGAAAATTGTTGACTGATCTTGAACTACTTTGCACAGAAGAATGGGCAAAAATGTAATATTGCTTGGATTGCAAATGCAGATGTGCATATTTTTTGACTTGGTTACTTTTACAGTGATAACTTCCATAAYACCTCAGCAGTGCCACAGAGTGATCGCCTCCATACCACGATGTGTTGCTGCAAAGGGAGCCCCACCACGTGCTGTCTAGGTTCATCCTTTGCACTTGTCCAACATTTAATGTCTAATTTTCTGAGATCCTGAATTTTGGATTTTTATTAGCTATAAGCCATAATCATCAAATTAATAAATGAACTAAATAAATTCTTGAAATATAATCATTCTGTGTGTCATGAATCTATATTAATGAGTTTCATTTTTGAATTTAATTACTGAAATGTCAACTTTTTATTGATATAGAAATTTGAGATGCATCTAATTTATTAGGTTCTTTGAACAAATGTAAATGTAAGAAGAGTGTGAGACCAATAGTCTATTTGCTATGGTGTTTATTTACAGTGTGAACTTTTCCACAAATATTTGAGAGCTGAAAAGCAGATAAAGCTAAAATAAACAAAAAATCCCTTCTAACGTTTTCTTAAAATTAAGTACTTATACAAAAGAWAAAATACAATACGGCAATCCTCTCTTACTGCCTAACTACAACCAAGAGAAAACTATGCATATATCAAATGGTGCTGACTTCCTACAAACCAATATTTACAAGTTATGTACAGGATGCATTTACAAAAGTGCAAATAACCAAACTGGGAAAAGCAAAACATAAACGACATTAACATGTGAAAGGCTGTAAACAAAATATGCAGTAGAAAACAGGGTAAATGCAAAGGGAAAATCACAAATGTAGTCAGAAAGCACAAGCAAAGGGTCATACATGGCATGTCTACATAGCAAAACAAACACTGTAAGGCAAAGGCACAGGTCCATGGCAGTGTAGACAGAAGAGGTTTATATAGTCTTCCAGGTGCTCCTTCCAATGAGATGGGAGCAATAAGTGCAGAAATGGTTATCACGCAATAGCAGCATGCGATTCTGATTTGGTTTGGACCTAGAGAAAAGTAACACGGCCATCCCACCACCAGCAGAGGAGCATACAAGGCACCAAAATACAGACACGTACAGTACATCTACAAAAATTTGAATATCATGAAAAAGTTAGTTTTCTTTAGTAATTTAATTTAAAAAGTGAACCTCTCACATTCTAAAATCAAAAGAGAAATATTCCAAGCCTATTGTGATTTAATTTTGCTGATGATTGTGGCTTACAGCTCATCTTAAGGTAAGAGAAGCTTCTAATGTCTCTGGTTCAGGAGTSGTTAATACTAGGAAGGCAACAGTTTATCCCATTTCCTACAGACGTACATGGGTGTTGGCTCTTGATGCACTGACTCATGCGAGTTCTTTTATCGGCTTTGCTTAAMAATCTTCTTGAGGCTGCGATCACTCCAACCAGTCAACCTTCCGTGAATATGCATCAACACACAACACTCTGCGAACAGCTAGCCCTTTCTTCGATCACCTTAAGTGGTTTACCCTCCTTATAAAAATGATCGAAATGGCTGACCTGCATTAAAAGCACATTATCAAAAACAGGACTTTGCTTATTTCGTATTATAAGGTCCAATACAAAAAAAACATTCTTTGCACTGTTAAACAACCACCAGGCTAAACCTTTAAGGAATCAGTGGTTTGATGTAATTTTGGAAATAACTGACAACTTTCTGAACGTGGCAACAGCTGTCCTTATACAGCTACCCAACTATGATGCAGTTGGTCCCTTTTGCTGGTCTTTTACTGTAGCCCATCCACTTCAGTGTCCGACGTGCTGTGCGTTCAGAGATGCCTTTCTGTACACCACTGTTATAACGCATGGTTATTTCAGTTATTGTCGCTGTCCTATCAGCTTGCACCAATCTGTCCAATCTCCTCTGACCTCGCTTAGTAACGAGGCGTTTTCGCCCGCTGAAATGCCGCTCACTGGATGTTTTTTCTTTCTCGCGCCACTCTGTGTAAACTCTGGAGACTGTTGTGCGTGAAAACGCCAGGAGTTCGGCAGTTTCAGACACACTCAAACCAGCTTGTCTGGCACCAACAACCAAGCCACGCTCAAAGGCACTTAGATCAGATTTCTTGCCCATCTTGATGTTTTTCTTCTGAAATTTATAGTCCAGAAAATGAAGAAGTAATTAAGCAGTAACGCTGAGGAGGTAGTCAATGGACCTGGTGCAAATAACCACCAGATTTATCACTGGTTTTTCATACAAGGACCCTGAACCGAGATGAAAAGCAGACTTTTGTGTCTTTTACAGAGGGACCAAAATCTGCATCGTTATCTGACTTGATCCAAGCAGTCATTATACTCCATCTTTATTTCATGTTCTTCTGCTTCATCTTCAGGGCACCGGTGATGTACACTGAAAAAAGAAAGCAAAAAAAAAAAACAGGGTTTTCACAAATAGAAGATAAATTCTGTTACAAATAAATCTGTTTAAAAATTGACTAAGGGTAACTTTTTATAAAAGGTTGTCTCTCAATTGGCCAATCACAAACTGTTGTGATGACGCAAAATATAGGAGTTGACAGCCACATTGACAACGCCATCGCCAGTCTGGGAATATTACCAGGTCTGCCAAAAGCGTTAACACAACAAGCCTTATTCGCCAGTTGCGACCAATGCAGTGTGAATAATTTGAGTCTTGAAAAGTTATCCACAAAGGCACCAACTAAATCTTGAAAGTCGACTCTCCTCTTACTCTGCAGAGATTAAAAATCCTAAAATTATCCTAACAAAAATAATTAAAAGGGAAATAAAGACGGGTTCTCAGCTCTGGCCGTGGCAGCCCAGGTTTACCTTACCGCTCCATGCATGCGAACTTGGAGTGAGGGACTACTTAGCATGGCTGCACATATTCTGGAAGTCCCATTTTAGAGAAGCATTTCAGCATGTGCGWGAGCCCCCGATGCTGGTTAAGAAATGGRAAATGTTTGCTCTTTAGTCAAGCATCGGCTATTCAGTTGGTTTCAGTTTCTTTATAATCTACATGAAATAATAAGAGAATGGAATATGTTACTTTCTAATAAATAATAGTTTCAAATGTATACTTTCTCAGATCTTAATTMTATGTAGCATTGCTGTTTAGAATAGTTATTTTTACTCCTACAAATAGTAAATAAATATACAAAATAAATAGAACACTTTAAATCAAAGATCCCAATAACCCCAACACGCCTGTGATCAGAGATTGATATTGGCCAATTTAAATTCATGTGATCGGTTACTGGACCCAAAAATTGTGATTGGAGCCCCCCTAGACTTTACCTTAACTATGATATTAAAATTAAAAGTGAACCATTGTGTGTGTGAATACAATTATAAGAACATTAGTTAATAAAGAAAGATATAATTTTCTGAAATACACAGTAACAACTGTAACAAATAATGGATTACAGTCTTCCCTTGCACAGGCATGGAGTTGCAGCTCAGGCAGCTGTTTTCACCTTACAGTGCTTTTAGTGAAGTCAAACAAAAGTGCATTTTAGGTCTTCAAAAACAATACAGATGTCAATATTTCAATAATACAAGTAAGGCAACACACAGGGTWTGGAATGTGTACACTGGGCATTGATGACTGTTGATAATTGGGTACATGTTGAGTTTCCAGGACACTGGGCACTGACGACTGCATCATATTCCTAAATGCAATTCTTAATCACGCAGATGGACGTGGTATTTTACCAGTGTAGGTAGGCAGGCCACTATGGGCAGTTCCAGCTCTAGCTGCCATTCAAGCAAGCTTCAGAAGTAAACCTTTTTAAGGACCAGTTTGTGATTAAGGAATGAAATCAAATGATGATGCAAGAAAACATGGTTTCTGCAAATTTAAGAATGATATGAATAAAGTGTGCTGCATTTTATATGCATTTCCTATATGCTTACAAACAGATTAAAATGCAAACATTAACTCAATTTATCTCAAATTTGTAAAGCTATTAGAGCTATTCGAGTTGCGCATCCGCTACCTGGTCATAGAATTATTTATCATTTTGCACACTGCACACCAAGGTGCACTACTGAGAAGCATGCTGCTCCAGAAGCTCTGTGCTTCGGCTCCTTGCACCTCACCATACATCTCTCCAGTTGAGTGCAGGGACCGTATCCAAACACCTGTTAGTCTCATGATGATCTGGTTCTTTGAGAAGTAGTGATGTAGTTATAACATGACTGGGTTAGACATCTCTACATGTGTAAAAACCAAGTTTGTGTGATGAAACAGCTTAATTGTTCAGTGACTGATGATATCCTGGGGTGTTCAGTCTGTTTATTTTATTTTAACAGGTATGCAAACTTTTAGATATTTTGCACAGGAATTACTATACTAACTCTAGGCTAAGACATGTACAGTACAAGTTTAGACTATACTCTCCCCAATAAAGGAGATTAGGCATTGTCATGAATTTGGAATGCTTCATGGTGGTATGTTAAATTTTGCAGACATTAACTCAATTAACATCCACACTCACAGCTATACACACACACACATACACACACTTAACCTCAGACAGAAGTTTTTTTTAATTAATTTTTTTTTTTATATGTATATATAAAATATATATTTTGTAACTTAGTTTTTATATTTACTTAGACGCAGGGGAAAGTGAGACTTGTGKCAACTTGTTTAATAAGTAATCTGGTTAAGTTCCCGTGTTTATTATTAAAGGGAAYACTGCGTAAAAGCGTCGCACTACTCTGACGTCTTGCGTGTCGCACGCGCCGCCGTGTTTTGCTCCTAGCTACACAGACGATTAGCGCCAACCTCAGCTACTGTCACATTAAAGACTCATATTTTACTAATACACGCACACCACAGTCTGTCGAGTAAAATAATATACATTTATGCATAACCACGAATCATTGAAATTTTAAAACGTCCAACGCAAACTATATAAATAAGAACTGACATTAAATTAAATGAGCCAAACACTTACCCTACTAAAACCACTGCGCTTCTGTTTCTCAAGTCAGAAGCGTTAAGGTGCTTGACTGCCACCAAGTGGGCTGGAGCTTTTTTTTTTTTAGGACAGTGAGTCGCGCTACATTTTCTGACAGGTTGTTCGCAATCACGTGACTATTCTTCCTCTGGACAGCGGGAAGTTGTAACTCGTAAGCGCTTAGTAAAAAATAAACAGGTAATTAAACCTGTCAGGGTATGAGAGACGGTGCTTTGCATCGGGGTCTATTATCCACTCTTCAGCTACCATTCTTTTAGCAAATAAATTGCTAGAAYTTAATCAGAGTGTTGTTATGTTCACCTAATTTTTCAGTATTTAGAAATGGTAGTTATATGCACAAATATTTGCACAAACATGCAATATTGCTTGAAGCTACATGTCCATACTAATTACACTGTCAGTACATCAAAATCATGAATGAAGCTATATGTTTAGAATTTTCTTTCCTTAGCATGTTGACATTTAGAGCTTCCTTCCATTTTGTATTTAATGAAATAGATTGATTAAGGATAAATCCTATTTTGTCTAGCAAAAGAAACAGCAGTGACAAGAGAAAACTACATGTAAAAAGAGCCAAAAGAATGTACTTACACTTTTCATTTTACTAAACATTCTGTTAAGCGCCACGTTGATTGCAACTACACCATGTGCAAAAGTTGTTGTTTTTTTAAACTTAGACATTTAAATAGAAAATGAAAGCATAATATCACATATTGTGTTTCTATGAAGTGCACATCATCTCATTTGGTAGTTGTTTTTTGGCATATAACTGATAATTAAATATTCTTAACATATTTAATTCAATTACTAATTTTAACTCAATACTATATGACATAAGTGCGGCAATACAAGAAAAAACAAACATTATTAAAACTAAAAATGTGTTCAAGCTGAAGACMGCTTTATTTAACCTCATGACTTCCTCTAGATAAAATTCTCTCTATCTCAGATTTGATGATGATTGTGGCAGCAAATGGTGTGTAATGTTTCATGAAGGACACAGCATATGATTTACAGCAAGTCATTTTAGAGAGACTATTCAGGTGCACCTGTGCATTGTGAATGGTTGCTGGGGCATCCTGGAAGAGATCATTCCTATAAGGCTAAAAATGTTTCATTATATAATAAATGTGATCAATCAGATAAAAGTTTTATTGACTTGCAGTGATATCACTCCAAAAGGCCAAGTGGAWCACATTGATTTGGCTGACTTGGATAAAGAACTCGGATTAAAAGCAAGTTGTCAGCTCAAGACTTTGCTCATTTTGTATTATGTCTCATTAAGCCGTTCCCCTTTACACCATTACACAAACAATCATGCTAAAACATGTAATTTTTATGAAATTTTGTAAAAATGTACAAGGTAATAGTTGCCCTTCGAAAGCTATGTAGAAGACTGTAATGCCACTGTGTCCACTGAGGCCTGGATTTCCTGTACATGCCTTACAAGAGTAGTGGGTGATCTTTTGCTGTAGCCCATCCACTTCAGGGTTCGACGAGTTGTGCTTTCAGAGATGCCTTTCTGTACACCACTGTTATAACGCATGGTTATTTCAGTTATTGTCGCTGTCCTGTCAGCTTGCACCAGTCTGTCCAATCTCCTCTGACCTCGCTCAGTAACGAGGCGTTTTCTCCCACAGAAATGCCGCTCGCTGGACGTTTTTTCTTTCTCACGCCACTCTGTGTAAACTCTGGAGACTGTTGTACGTGAAAATCCCAGAAGGTGGGCAGTTTCAGAGACACTCAAACCAGCTCGCCTTGCACCAACAACCAAGCCACGCTCAAAGTCGCTTAGATCAGATTTCCTCCCCATCCTGGAGCCCCAAAAATGAATAATGTTTTAAACACTATGCCTGAGCTAGACTAAGGATCTGATWCAAATTACCAACAAGTTTGCAGGAATATTTTTTTGCAGAATTACTCTTCATAGTTAAGATAACCCATTCACATTTCTGTCTTTGTCTCATTTTCTGGCTTTGGCAGGACTTTATTCCACATGATTCTGCTCACTCACAGACTGTTACACTTTAGGGTATATGGTGATATAGGTCTGAAAAAAACAACATACATATTATTAGATACATGGTAAACAATACTGCTAATTGTGAAATACAGTGGTACCTCAGCATACAAACGACTTCGCCTCACAAATTTTCACCTTAAGAACTGAACAAACCGAGCAAAACCGAACCGAACGCCGACCAAGTTGCGAGTTGAAAACTTGTCAGTGGAAAGCCATGCAATGTGAGTTTATGTATTTTTTTTTTTTTTGGGGGGGGATTACATTTTTTAATTTTTTTTATTTGTAATTTGTTTAAGACAGGAATTTAAATGACGCACAGATTTTAAACTTAATGTACAAATCGTTTAAAAATAACTAACTAGTACATACTTGCTTTTCTGGAACACAAATGTATAAATAATTAGTTTAACCTAATAAGAACAGGCCTATCAATTGTCTGGAGAGTAAGAAAAGACAAACACTAAATAAATATTACCCATAAAAACAAGTTAACATTCTGTAGAGTGTAAGCGTACCTGAAAACTGTTTTAACTGTAAACAGCTGACCACTGTGTATATTTTGTCTGGTTCTCACAATGTAAAATGAAACAGGTTTATAAAGAACGTTATATCGCCATGACATAAAAGTAACTCGTTTCCAAAAAGTTACTCCACACACATTAATTTGCCCCGTCATTACAGATTATTCCCTGCGCTACATCGTTTTGACCACCAGAGGCCACTACTGTGCACAGTGTCAAAATGCTTGGAGATGAACTGCTTTAAAAACAGGTTAATTGCGTTAGAAAGCTTCGTTTTCGTCACAACAAGCCACAGCACATAATCTGCTCTAAATGATTAAGCCTGCACAAAAATCATTAATGGCTTGAAATGAGCAAAGCAAATTATATGCATTACTGTTTATATTAAAACACTCACCTCCTCTAAAACAGCGTCTGCTTTTTCTTTCTTGTTCGTATTGTTTTATGGCGGTGTGAAAACAGCATTACCTCCCCCTGCTGGTGTGTATGAAGAATTACACAGAAAAAAAAATTGACCAAAAATGCTAAACAGCTTAAAAAACAAWGAGATGATCTGTTAGTGGTTATCACTTTTGCCTTGCGCATCCAGGGTCCGTGTTTGAGGGGTTTGTGTACATGGAGTTTGCATATTCTCCTCGTGTTTGGTTGGTTTCCTTCCACAGTCTAAAGACATGCAGGTTAGGCTAATTGGTGTTTCCAAATTGCCCATAGTGTGCATGTTTTATGATTGATTGTTTATTCCTGGAAACCAACAGTTTAGAGAGTTCTGAACAAATCCATATCATATGTAAAATGTTAAATAGTTTCATGGTAATAAAGTACTGAATGAAGTAGAATTGAGAGCATGTCACTGAAGCATCTGGCAGTTATGACTGCATATGAAGGTAGGGATGGAGGCCAACTTTGTTAAGCTTTGCAAGCAGTTGCAGCTGGTGCAAAGAGCGGTGGCCTGCAACAGCATGTGGAACATGCGTTTGTCCATAGCCTTACCTTTAGTGATGGGTTCAAATGGCAGCTCTAGCGCAGTTTAAGTGTGAGAGTGTGGTGCTTTTCTATAAGCCTGATGTTGCCTCCAATTTCAGTACTTGGGTGAGAACATGTGACCTGATATGGTCTTTTCTTGTTGTAGCCCACCTGCCTCATCTTGCACATTCTGAAATTCTTTTGGCACAATACAATCTATTGCTAATTTACTTTTACATTTAACATAGGGGTGCCAATCCACCGCAAGGCATGCATTCACAGTCACACGCTCATTCACAAACTACAAGCAATTTGGAAACGCAAATGAGCRTATGTGTTTGGACTGTGGGAGGAAACCCACCAAGCATGGGGAGAACATGCAGACTCCATGCACGCAGACCCGAGCACRAATCGACCCATGACCCCACAAGATTGTGGCCTTCCAAAGGAAATGACAAAAAAAGCCCCACTTTGTAAAATGCAATTAAGGGCACCTATTATACTCATTTACAGCAAACATAGATCTCAAAAGTCTATAGTAAGGTGTCTGTTAATGGTCCAGCCAATTTTTATTCCAAAAACAGTTTCTCCCAAAAAGCTTTAGGGCATTCCTCATTAAAACAGTGTTTCAGTAGCAACAGATCTACTGTATTACAGTACAGGGTAGCTCAGTGGTTAAGGCACTGGACAATGGTTCATAAGATCCCAGGTTCAAACCCCACAACCACCAAGTTGCCACTGTTGGGCCCTTAACCCTCAATTGCTCAGATGTATAATGGGATTTAAAAAAAGTAAGTCACTCTGGATAAGGGCATCTGCCAAATGCCTAGATGTAGTTCAGAGCCAGAGACCAGTTAAAAAAAAAAAAAAAACCTGAGCCAGAAAAAAACAGTTCCATGGCGACCCCAACACTTTGCTGGGATAGAACAAAGAACAGCATACATCAGGGACTACGGAGCAGGCTTATCACCAACTAAAGGTTTATGACCACCATCTTTAAAAAAAAAAAAAAAAAAAAGGACTCTGTATGCAATGGGCTGCACAAATGCTTTCTGGTAATGAGAACACCAGAATTGCTTGCAAAGCCATGTTCGCCATTGTTGTGCTTGCCACTAGCATTTTTCCCCCCCGCTAGCGCTAGCATTACTGGAAAAGTAGAGACATGGACATATGCAATGGGGTAATGACAAGACTCTCTAGCCCATGGAAAAACAAATCTAGTTCTTAGGATGCTCGTTATTGAACCGACACTAGCACCAGACATGGTGACAATGAACTAATACCTGGTTCATTTTGTTGGTAAAGGGGCTCAAGTGGACTAACTAAATTAAAACACACCCCTGGAGATTTTTGGAAATCACCCCTTGAGGTCTGCCTCAGGCAGTGTCTCTCTGCTGGTAAGATTACAACAATTGTAGTAAAAGCTACTTCCACCTAAATTCTATAGACTATTAGACCTAATGATATTCTGACAGACTATATCCACAACACGGATCCATTTCATAGGTCATCAACTTCACTGACTAAAAACCTCATAGTTCAATATTGCTCAAATGAATAACACTCAAGCTATAAGTTTATCCAGTACGAGTATTTATGTACATATGTTTTTACCAGGATTCATGACAGGAAAAGTAACGTCAACGAGTGTTCAATAGCTTTAGTTCATTTTAGTGTTATAGTTTGAAATTATTTTAAAGCTATGATAGAATGTAGTTTAAACCATTTGAAACTAATATACAGTTCAAACATAACCTGCCAGCATTCTTGTGTAGTTTTTTCTTTCTTTATACAGTATTTATTTCATTGTGTTTTTTAATGTCGGTGTCTGTTTAAACTCTTAAATAACAGAAAAGGAAACTGGTTTTGCTCGGCAACAGTTTAATGCTTCACTTTATGCATTTGAATTTTTAAATGCAACCAAAATAAATTGTTAAAAAAATACAAAGGAACCAAAAGAAAATACAGTAATACACACACACTCTGCAATTAATATGCCCCAAGCATTCACATTAATCACTTTGAACTCATGTTTTGTTAAATATATATATATATATAATCTATGTATTTATATATAGTCATGACTTCTGTACAGAGGAAATCAGGCTACAAATCGTGTTTTTTTTTTTCTTTTTCGTTAGTTTACCAATACAGGCCACTGTGGAAATGTTTTATCATACAGTCAAGTCTTGTGAGCAGCCATAAGGCTTAAAGCGGCATGTTACATGCTTCGGCTGTTGTCTCTTATCAACAGGACTGAAGGTGGATTTTATACATGGATGCGAGAAAGGTGGTCAGAGCTTCATGTGCTTGATGTCCGATTTGATTTCACATTTGTTTTTATAGAAGCAAAAAATGGAAAGAGTTGGAGGTCAAAGGTGAGCAGGACAATAACAGAAGGAAACAGTCACAGTAAAAGGCGTTTAAATAGCACGGGCCACGTCCTGAACCCAGGCCTGATTAGTGAAGTTCCACAGGGCCGAAAAGAAGCAGCATTTAAACCAAATCCCAAATTGTAACACATGATAAATGGGAAAAAAAGAAAGAAAAAAAATAATGCTGCACAGGTCAAGCAGAATCAAAGATGCCCTGCAATGCACTTCAGGAAAAGTCCGAGGATAAAGATCTTTATAATAAGAATTCTTGTTCTCTGGAGGACAGTTGGATGCATTTTCCTGCTTTAATACAGAAATGCTGTGCAAACTTTAGGCCAAAATATTAGTCCCATTAGGTCCAACTGCATAGGAGTGTTAAAGAACCTTTGGTGTCTGTCCTAAAACTTGCACTCTGTCAGCAAGGGCATGCTCCTTCACTGATGTTGAGGAATAATGTCCTAAATATGCACGTTTTATCCAGTCTTACAGTGCTTGACTGGGCATCTTGGTTTTGCATCCTAGTACATTATGACCAAAAAAAAAAAAAAAAGGCTCAGGATGATTGGAGGGGGTAGGGGGGGGGGTTTGCAGTTCAAATACATTTATGTAAGCTGCGTAAAGCTTTTGCCAACCATAAACAAACATGTTCACTCAAAGGGCAGAATCGCAGAGATCAGAGGAATCCATTCATTGATCAGAATAAAGGAAGGCAAGAAGAAAAAAAAAAAGGATGAAAAATCAAGTTGGAATTAAATTCATATCAAATCAGGATGAAGGAAAAACGAAAACGCAGCAAAGAAGTGAAGAAAGGTTAGAAAATGAAGAAATGAACAAAGAAAATATCCTGAAAGTGTTATGTTGTGCGCATTAATACTCGAATGTATTTGCCTACATGCAAAATCTAATGGATCCATAAACAGAGCTGGCAAATGCAAACTGTTGGKTGTAAATGAGACACAGGGATCTCAGCACAACCAGGTCACGTCTGACTAGAAGCTGTGCAGCTGATCGATCATTCAAGTCAATAAAAAAAAAAAAAAGTTGAACACTGAAGAAATAAATGACAGCTTTCAAAGTGGGCTTACAGGATATGTACAGGCCGGCCATGTACCAGACGATATGTACAGACATTTTGATATGGTGCGACGTCGGCTCAGGCGTGCTACAGCACTCAAGACAGAAACCCGTGCAGCAGTTAGCACCGAGTCTCGAGCAGAAGATTACGAGTACACTATTACTACAACTTTAATTACAGCTCTTCTGGTGTAAACAAGGAAGAGAGGAAGAAAAAAAAAAAGTCCTTCCGTCACGTTTAAGATTTAAGCCAGTGTTTCCCAGCAGCCGGACGGACGTAAGCAGGGTGGACGGGAGCCGTGCTGTTATCCGTCACTTCTACACACGACATGTACACTGTGCTTTAACATGTTTTCTGTCACCCCCTGGTGGTCATAAGAGAGCATCAAGAAAAGATTAGCCTCCCTGTTTGTGCTACATCAGAATACTGGTTGTTCCATAAACGCAATGAAATGCAAAACGCAATCATTTACAAAATAAAAAAAAAAATAATAAAAAAAATTGGATAAACATAGTATTTCACAGCATAAACAAAGGCGTGGGATTGTGCTTCTAAAAATAATTCCTTCTCTTAAGAATACTGTGCAGTGCATATCATATGGCATCTTAAAGTGGGGCAGTGTACGTTACAGAAACTGGATAATGGTGTTGAAGATAGCTAGGAGAAAGAGAGAGATAGAGATGTATAGATAGAGCACGAGAGAGAGAGAGAGAGAGAGAGAGAGAGAGAGATAAGGATCGTGTCTATGCGCTTTGTTTAAGCCCAGATCTTTAAAAGCTTATTTCTTAAAAGGTCTGAACATTATATTAGATGGATTCTAAAGACAGACTGGGTAGCAAAACTGGTTTTCCTTACAAAAAGTGTAAAATTTATTGAAGTGAGCTGAAAGACGAAGGCAGAAATGAGCTACACGGAGTGAGGTCTCGATGTAATGGCAGATGTAAAAATAAAGACTCCTGCGAGTTTACTGTGTCTGTTTTTTGCATGTAAATTTGGTAACCAGGCATACTGACTGACTATCAGGTTCACAGCCACATTTGGGCAGTTTTGTGACAATCAGTATGCGTGTGTGTGAGCATATGTAGGGTGGGGGTACAAACATGACAAAGCGGTCAAGCAACACTGATGTTAAAAGAGCTCAAATGATGAAGTGACGGGTGGCAGCACGTCACGAGGAAATGATGAATGGAGAGCATGCTGGGAAATGAAGTTCTCCAGTGAAAAACAGGGCCGAGTCAAAACGTCACCGTGACGCAGAAGAGAACAGGCCACAACCGTTCCTTTTGGCCCGCAGTCATTACCCATAAACTCTTTGCATGTTTCATGAGCGTGACCACATCCTCTCCGCCGGTTTTGGCCTAAAGACGATGTTCTATCAGTGTGTATCTGTCCCAGCTCACAAATAGCTAAAATTCCACATTAGCAAATGCTGTGCCTCAAAGAGATACTTTGATCGCCTTTTTCTTCCTCCTTCAAACGCTTCAGGCATCTCAATATCTCCCTGAGAGACCAGAATCGATATGAAAGAGGTGTTTTCACAGCAACAGAAGGGTTGGGGACAATAGAAGACCTTAAAGATTAAATAAAAAGGGGGGGAAAAAAAGTCAAACACGTGGTTGGCTAGCGAAGGGGACACAGCCTTGCTAGAGATCAGCAGGTTAAAGGGATTGAGTGCAGCTCTTAATGGGAGTGAAGGACAGAGGGGAAMAAATGGAAGATATGATGAGAGGATGAGCGATTATTTCTCTTCAGGAATACCGGCAGCATTCAGTGCCGCACGATACTGAAAGAGGACRCCACGCATGCTCTTAACGAAGCCTTTTGAGAGGGGAAAGAGCGGGAAGCCAATGTCCGGGTAGCCACTACGCTCAGGAAGGAAACTGCGGTAGCTCCGCCTCCGCTTCTTTGGCCTGACAGATGGCTGAGACTCCTGCGCCGCTTTGCCACCCTGCTGCGTAGGCTCTGTCCCCCTGGAGCTGTCCAAATCTGAGCTAAGGTCCTTAGAGGCACCGAGACCAGAGTCTTCAAGCTCCTCCTCACCCCTGGACTCGGGTTTGCCCGTAGGGCTGCTGTGCGCCAGCACCTCGGGAGCCTCCTCGTCCAATGGCTCGGCCCGCACGGTGCCGGAGCTTCGAGCGCCGCGTTCGGACACCGAGGAGTCCAGCTCTAGCCAGGACTCGAGTCGCTGCACAAGTCTCCAGCCGCTGGTGGAGAAGTGCTCACGGATCTCCTGCTGGAAGACCTCAATCGGTTGCACCAGGAGCTGCGTCATGGACTGCACCATCTTGATGAGGGCCATTTCGTTGTAGCAACGRCTGTTCTCATAGCCCTCCTGCAGGCCGCGGTCACTGTCGAAGCCTGCCTCGTTGTAGTACGGCTCGTTGACCAAAATCAGACCTGRAATGAAACATCGTTCAAACAACATCAGTGGAACATTTGATACCCAGCAAGGTCACAACTCAGCATGTGCTGCTCATACTGTACTGTATATACTGTCGTATCCTGCACCGTATTACACTATATAATGTAACGTATACACTATGTATGCCATATTATCAATGTTTTAGGATGACGTCACTTTGGATGAAGTAATGCAAGCAAATCAAGTTAACTCACACCAACGCTGTAACAGTCTAGACATTACATTATTAAGCTGACTAGAGAGCTGGTTCATGCTGGTTCCTCCCGAGGATATTTCTAAGTCGTCGATAGACACTGTGCCTGATTACTTCATACTGCGTGATGCAGCTCGCAGAAACTGACCTTGAATAGAGATGAGCACCTGCAGGAGACTCGACTTGCTCGTCCACCTCTCTGTGCCCTGAGGATGCGAAAAATATGAGCTTTTCAAAGATTCAAACGGGATTACGAGGTGCATATTAATGTTTCGTTTCTTTTAAATCCAAACAAAAAACTTTTCACCCAAATGGAGTCAATCAGCSCATGTGTTTGGATTTGTGCTGGAGCTGTAATGCATGTTGCTGATATGTAATCTAAGTAAACACTATAGTCTCTAACTTTAATAAGACCGTATTCAAAATTAAATAAATACATTTTACAATCTTTATCTGCATTGCGTCTACCACACCTTGAGGCTGTAGCTATACTGTGTTCATAATTGATCGCGACGCACATTCCTTACCGCATGGCCRTTTAAGCACGCTAGCGGTGTTTAGTTTAGCATTGTTTAGTTGCCGTTAAAGAAACGCAGGCTAACGTGGCTTGCCGCTTACCTTGCCAATCCATGTGCCTAACAGGCTGACACACACTTTGCCGTTGTCGTAGAGGTTCGGGTTGAGACGTCCGCCGCACTGTGACAAGTAGCGGAAAAGTGGTGGCACAGCAGGGTAGATGTTGGGCAACTGGATGTCAAATAAGAACAGACCATCTTCATATGGTGTACGTGTAGGACCCTTGATCAGAGCTGAGAACAGGTCCTGGAAAAGTAGGACACGAGGGGTAATGTCAGTGAAAAAAAAAAAAAAAGTGTAAAATGTATCGTACATGAATGAAGTGAGCTGAAAGCCAAAGGCAGAAATAAGCTACACAGAGTGAGGTCTTAATGGCAGATGCACAGCCACAGTTTTGTGATAATCAGTATGCATGTACTGTAGGTGTGTGTGTGAGCAATTGTAGGGTTGCGGTACAAACATGACAAAACTGTCAAGCAACACTAATGTTAAAAGAGCTCAGATGATGAAGTGACAGGTGGCAGCACGTCATCAGGAAATGCTATATGGAGAGCATGCTGGGAAATGTAGTTCTCCAGTGAAAAACAGGACGACAAACAGCCAGGCCAAAACGTCATTGTGATGCAGAAGAGAATGAGCCAGAACCATTCCTTTTGCCCTGCGGTCATTACCAATAAAGTCTGCATGTTTCATGAGCGTGACTACATCCTCGCTGCCTTTTTTGTGGCCTCAAGATGACGTCCTATCGGTGTTGAATGGTGTTTCTGTCCCAGCTCTCGGGCATTGCTCGACCTCACAAATAGCTAAAATTCCATATTAGTAACTGCTGTGCCTCAAATGGATACTTTTAATCGCCCTTTTCCGATACGAGTCGATATAAAAGGTGTTTTCACAATTAAAAGTAATACTCTGAAAGCCACAAGCCCAAAAAACAGGATCAAACTGGGGACCCTGGAGGGACCGTCTTAAATAGTAAGAATCTGGCCAGGTTCGATACCAATTTAAATTTAAAGACAGGGTAGCTCAAGTGGATTGTGTGATTGTCAGGAAATCAAGAGGACAAATCCTGATAATACCTCAGCAACCAAAGAATGGAAGGATGATAATGAGATTTTTAAACGATATATACAGGGAAACACGAACTGCAGAGGGGAACAGGTAAGACAATGTGTTGGCTCCATGACTAACCAGCTAGTGATTTAAGTATTTTCTTTTTCTTTCCTMCAAAGGATTTTATAATACCTCATAATAATTTCCTAGGCTACCTGCTACCCAGTGGTGGATGCCATAGAGCATCGCTGGTCTCAACACTGTCTTGAACACCTCTCCTTTCATTCTTGATGATGCACTTTGCACAATAAAATGTAAAAAATCCAAGGGTTTCTTATTGGTTGTATCGGGATCATGATGCCACTCACCATGCGGTCCTCGAATGTCTTGACCATGATGCCGTCCGGCAACGACGTGGCCAGCAAAGCCATCTCCTTCCTGACGGTACTGAAGAACTTCTTCGCTTCAGCTGGCTGGAACTCCATCTTCTTAAAGGTGTGGGTGTCTACAGAAAACAGGTGGAAATATTTCTCATGCATGGCCCAAGCTTAATTAAAATCCCAGAGGCGTATTACAGCTTCATCAGCATGTGCAAATATCTGCTATGTTATTAASTTGTATTCACTCCCATAATACAGATTAATAAAGATACATTTTCCCCCCCYGATACTGGTGAGTGACAGATGAATTAGACATGCAGTTAGCACAGTGGTAAAAACAAACCACAAAACCTCTTTTTCATCATGAACAATACATTTGTAACTTCCTGTCTGACTGACCTTATTATCGGTTGTGGGACACAGATTTTATTTTTCATCAAAAGCTCTGAGATAAATTGTGCTCATTAAATAATATAATATTTCAAATAAAAAGTAATTTTTTGGGGGGATTTTCCCCCGATTTTCTCCCTAATGTAGTCGTGTCCTCCGCGTCACTAGGGGGCCCCACATTAAGGCTACTACTACCACTCAGCCGAAGACTGGAGGCGGAGGGCCGAAGACTATCACGGGTTTCCTCCGAACCACGTGAYGCCAGACGACCGCTTCTTTTCAAACCACTCGCTCATGCACCGTTGGGTGCGGCGTAACACACTCGGAGGACAGCGCTATCCGCTCCTTCTGATTGGCTGTAGAGCCGTGATTAATATGGGAGCTCTAAGTACCTCTCATCCCTCCYCTCTGAGAGAGCTCGGACAATCAGCTTTCTTTAAACCTTCGACTGTGAGAGGCTACAGMATCACCCGGGCATCGAACTTGCGATCTCCAGATGATAGGGCGAGCACTTTACCCCTGCGCCACTCGGAAGCCCCCAAAAATGAAAATTTTTATTATATAAAACATCTCCCTGTTACTATTTGGAGGATAGACAGGTCAAAAGATTATTAGATTATTAGTATAGTAGTTTAATTCGATGCAATCTTGATGCCAAATTTTCAAAGTTGTTAAGATTTTCAGAACCGATCATTTTCGCTTTTAGAATATAATATTTTGTAAATAATACATTTTTGGACTTCGTACCTGGTGCCCACTCGAGCACAGAGAATACCTCGCCCTTGGCACTGGTGAACGTGACTCCAGGTTTTCCACCACTTTGCTGGCATAGSACGGGTGTATCGCTGGGCCACTCGGATCGCACCGGTGTCTGAGGCTCAGCTGGGACAGACGCCCGCTCCTCTTCCATCTTCTCCTCTTCCACGATCGCCACATTGTCTAGTGTTTTCTTCAGGTTCTCCTGCAGCTTCTTGATGTCGTCCAGGAAGCGTTTCTCCTTCGTGGGCTTGACATCAGGGGGAGGCGCGGTGCCAGTGGCGCCTGTTGGCTCGGCAGTGGGTGAGGTGGGCGAGCCGGTCCACAGCTGCTCCACTGTCATGTTCTTCAGGCTTTCCAAAATCTTCAGGGCCTCTTTGAGCTCGCGGAAGGCTAGCCGCGGCGTCTCCTTACTGGCCTTTTCATCACTTGTTGGAGCTCCACCTCAAAAAAATGAACAAAGATTAATGTTCTCATCAACTGTTATTGCACAGGTCCMGTATAAAATTACAAAGTGCTRGAATGTACTGGAGTGAACAATGATAGCACATCTAGTCAAATAGTTAAACATTTTCCATTTATATACTACATTGATTATAATATTCAATCTACAACCTGGGTATATTATCAGAAAACGTGCAAAATTTCTATAAAAGTAAATCTGAACATTTATATCCAACCTAAATTACATGTACACTGACCTAAAGGATTATTAGGAACACCTGTTCAATTTCTCATTAATGCAATTATCTAATCCACCAATCACATGGCAGTTGCTTCAATGCATTTAGGGGTGTGGTCCTGGTCAAGACAACCTCCTGAACTCCAAACTGAATGTCAGAATGGGAAAGAAAGGTGATTTAAGCCATTTTGAGCGTGGCATGGTTGTTGGTGCCAGACGGGACGGTCTGAGTATTTCACAATCTGCTCAGTTACTGGGATTTTCACGCGCAACCATTTCTAGGGTTTACAAAGAATGGTGTGAAAAGGGAAAAACATGCAGTATGAGCTGTCAGTATCTGTTACGAGCTCACAAAAATTGGACATTTGAAGACTGAAAAATACTGCCTGGTCTGATGAGTCTCGATTTCTGTTGAGACATTCAAATGGTAGAGTCAGAATTTGGTGTAAACAGAATGAGAACATGGATACATCATATCTTGTTACCACTGTGCGGGCTGGTGGTGGTGGTGGTGTAATGGTGTGGGGGATCTTTTCTTGGCACACTTTAGGCCCCTTAGTGCCAATTGGGCATCGTTTAAATGCCACGGCCTACCTGAGCATTGTTTCTGACCATGTCCATCCCTTTATGACCACCATGTACACATCCTCTGATGGCTACTTCCAGCAGGATAATGCACCATGTCACAAAGCTCGAATCATTTCAAATTGGTTTCTTGAACATGACAATGAGTTCACTGTACTAAAATGGCCGCCACAGTCACCAGATCTCAACCCAATAGAGCATCTTTGGGATGTGGTGGAACGGGAGCTTCGTGCCCTGGATGTGCATCTCACAAATCTCCATCAACTGCAAGATGCTATCCTATCAATATGGGCCAACGTTTCTAAAGAATGCTTTCAGCACCTTGTTGAATCAATGCCACTTCATCATACTTATAGTTCTTCATCAGAAGGGAATCTACAAGCAATATCAGCTGATTGTTGAACCTTTTTCCGGATAATCTTCCAATATCGTGCAGAATCCCAGAAAACCCAGCTCACTCACTCATCATCTATACCGCTTAATCCTGTATTCAGGGTCACGGGGGGCCTGGGGTCTATCCCAGGAGACTTGGACAGGGTGCCAATCGATGGCAGGGCACACATATACATAAACACTTATTCACACACTACGGCCAATTTTGGGAACACCAATTAAATACATGTCTTGGAAACCCACCAAGCACGGGGAGAACATGCAAACTCCATGCACACAGAGACGGGAAACGAACCCGAACCCTGGAGGTGCAAGGCGACAGTGCTAACCATTACACCACCACGCCGCCTCCCAGAAAACTATAAGCATAAAATTTCCAGCAGATGGTTGACTTTTTAACTTTTTTTTCTTGGTTGCCAATTGACGATGTTTCTATTCCAAACGCTGCCGTACACTCTCAGGTTCAGTGATGAATCCATGTCTATGATTTTCTTTAAGAAACTTTCACCTTCCTTAGGAGTATCAGTCCAAATTTTGTTTCGTCAGGTACACCTTCCAAGATCACAAATCTGATGTGGGAGTCAATTTTTGCTTCCACCGCAGTAACAAATTAACTGATGTAACACAAAATAGCTTATAGATAAAAAAAAAAAGACATTTATTTTAGCAGCTGCTGCTGCATTTATAAAGGAATCCTAAAAGTTGTATTGCTGCATTCCCCACAGCAGCCTGTTCCCAATGTCCTTGATTACTGTTTTAATTGAATGCATCACGAGATTCGGATTGTTAGTACATGCGTCAGAAAACACCACTGTTAATTGGCCGTCTGATTTGTTACTTAAAAATAAGGCAACGCCCTGCACGACTGCAGTTTGAACCCACAGCCAAAAGCTATGCCTCAATGGATTTCATTAAAAACTAGAACATAGCTTTTAAAAATGTTAGCACAGTTAGCGCTTAAGCCATCAGCATCTGTAGTTGGTTGTGCAAAAGACAGAATCAATTTAATGGCTAAACAAGCCGTCTTCGGGACCGTTACGTTCCTGTCATATGGACCGTTAGTACTGTACCTGTGCTCCAGTACTACAGATAACAGTAGAAATATTTTAATAAATTTGACATTTATTCCCTGATTAAGCTTAACATATGAAAGTGAATTCTCTATTCTTATACCTGTTGGCATTTCAGGTGTCGCAGGTGTCCCCTGTGTGTCTGTAGGCGTCAACGGTTTGACCTCAGGCAGCGCTTCTGTCTTAGGGGTGGAGTCTTCCCCTCCTGTCCCCGCCTCCTCTTCTACCTGGCCGTTATCAGTCTCCCAGCTGTCACTTTCGTCCTCCCACTCCTCTGATGAGGCGCCGCTGGTGCTGCCCTCGCCCGAGTCGTAGTACGTCTCCTCGATCTCTGACTCGACATTGTATAGATGCTGAAAATTCAATCAATTCAAATGTTTTATATTTACTTCACAGATGGTAATAAGACCATTATAGTTTATGTACAGCATAAAGAAGTAAAGCAGTGCAACGTTTGTAATAGTGACACTGTGATAGTACAAGTCTAATAATTACAGACTATAAATAACATTGACCCTTAAAAATGGCAGGGGCTAAAAATTAGTCTGTAATTATTTCTAAAGATGTACATTCTAGTAATAGTAGTAATAATAGAATAAAAGTATGCTGAAGAATGGTTAAAAAGATTAAAAGATTAAACATGAAAGACTAGATGCTAGAGATGTAACAGTTGGATGGCTGGATTTATGGATAGATGGATGAATATATGGACGTGTGGCTGGATGGATGGATGGATGGATGGATGGATGGATGGATGGATGGATGGATGGATGGATGGATGGATATGTGGATGGATGGATATGTGGATGGATGGATGGATGGATGGATGGATATGTGGATAGATGGATGGATGGATGGAT
>QMIH01000666.1:280303-317795 GCA_003987875.1 Clarias batrachus | reverse complement strand
GTGGATCAAATGTTATTTTTATGAGCTTCCAAATAAGAAGAGTTCAATGGTTTACCAGGATGAGAGGCTGTTAACACGCTATAAACTTCTCTCAAAAACACAAGATCATACTCTCTCTTTTTCTCTATTTCTCTTACACACGCACACACGGTGGTGTGTTCTGTCGTTTTTCAATTGACTTATTACTGAATAATAATAATAATAATAATAATAATAATAATAATAATAGTGTGCTTTATATTAGTTAATTTGTGATAAATACTGGAGCGTAAAGTATAAGTAGATGTATCGTTTCTGACGCTGAATGCTGCCATCTTGTGGTTATTCTCGGTAAATTTCGTCACTTCGTGAAGTGACGGTGTAACAGAAAGAAAGACGGAGAAAAGTTACAGTACATGCGATATTTGTTCTATTTCTTTCAACAGGAGACCTGATATAAGGTGAGTATCCTCATAAATCACACACCATTATGATCGAAGTCTTATGATAAGAGTATTACAGCCATATAAACATTTATATCGCAGAGTCTTTCATAACAGTCGAAAGTGAAAGTGTTCAGTGTTTACCGTTATTTTTGAAGCAAGACGGCCGAACTGTGATCAGAGTTGAAGTTCATTTTGCCCCAGCTCATGTGAGCTGCATGTGACATTTTTTCCCTTACATTTCTTATTATTTTTGTACAATTTGGTTGCGTTTCTGATAGCTCATCAAACTTTTTTGAAAAAAAAAAATATATATATAATAATAATTTTAAATAGTCTATAGTAGCAATAATAGATTGGGTTATAATACAATTGGTTTTACATATGTAACCCATATAAAGAAAAAGCTATTGAAAATTAATGATATGTTTTTTCAAAACAATTGAATAAATAATGTATCAAACTGAATTTTTAAAAGCAAATAGTTGTAGATAGTAACAATAATAGACTGGATTGTGGTACAGTTGGTTTTATATTTGTAACCCACGGAAAAAAGCTATTAAAATGAATGGTGATATTTTTGCAAAATAATTAATTAAAAAATTATCAAACTAAAATTTGAAAAAGTGAATGGATGTAGTTATTAGCAATAATAGACTGGATTATAGTATAATTAGTTTTACATGTGTAACTTCTATAGCAAAAATAGTTATTGAACAATTAATATAATTTGTTAAAAATAATAACAAAAACAGCCACACTGTAATTTAACAAATTAGCTGTGTTTTATTGGAACAATTAGTGTATATGTGTAAGCATTTATTTATATTTAAAATGTGCATTAAAATAGGCATGAATAAATTAAACAAACAAACAAAAAAAATGTCCATACTGTAGCCTATCACAGCAATATGTTTGATATGCTGCGAGGTATTCTTCTGTAACCTTAGTAGAACCAAAAACAGTTAGATCTTGCACTTTTTAGACAGTCCCTTTGTCACTCTATCGGCATAAAGTGCCAGTAAGCAGCGTTTCTGACTTAGCTCCAGCAGGCTGTAATTGGAGAAGATCTAAAAATATATTCAGTTGTAAATCGGTTCTCTGGCCACTCCAGAGTAAGTAAATATGCAGCATGCAATACGTTAACTGCACTTCAAAAGTTATCATCAGACACAGTAGATCATGATTTTATTTTATTTTTTTATTATTAAACAATAAACTAACAAAGAAACGAGGTACAAAACTACCATTTTCTTTTCTATACTTTATTTGTAATACTAATGATAAATTATAACTTAATAATTAGCATTTTGTCTTTCATTCAAAAACTATTACAGTGCAAATAAAGAAAATAGATATTAGGCTAACATTGCTCAATTAAAACAATTATGTGTCTACTTGTTCATTAATTAATCTAAATGTGTCTATCTGACTCATAAAACATATGTAAAAAGTTATTTTATTTATTATTATTTACCTCTTTAATGACATCAAAATAGCATTAAGCATGAGATTTCCTCATTTAAAAACAAAGGCTAAATGTAGAAAAAAAAATGTAGAAAAAAATATAACACTGAATGACAGAGTACTTTGACTTTGGACTTAACTGTCTTTTGTTTGGTTAACTACACCAGGCAAAGAAGCACTCTATTTCATGAGCTTAATTTTGAGGCTGTGAACCTTCTTGAGACACTTGCCTCCATTACGCTCCAAAAGAAAATTTTGAAATACTTCGAAAGTATTCTTGAGCTTCTTGGGGTACTCAAGGTTGAAGACATCGATCAAACCTTTGATCCCCCATAAATCGAACATCAATGTCACGGTCCGGGGTTCGAGGCATAACTGCAGAGGCTCCAGGTGTTAAAGGAAACGAAGTTTATTAACATAAAAGGTCAGGGAAACCGTCAAACACATATACTTAATAAAAGGAAACTGAAAGTAAAACACTAAGAGACAAAACAACAGACACTCTTAAACACTTAGACATTTACTATAAGGAAATCAACAGACGCAAGACAAGGAACTGAAAGACACCAAACTATTTATAATGACACTAATCACCAACTCGGTTCAGGTGAGCGCCTGCCTGGTCACCTGACCGAGTTGCCCCATGGGAACTGAAGTCAAAAAACAAAAACTACAAAACAACCACGGGCGCTTTGGCACCCTCTAGGGGTTATCCCTGACAATCAACAACATGCTTATCTTGATTTTGTATTCACACTCACTGATCACTTGGATGGCCTCTCTCTCAATAGACTCATCTACCGGATAGACCTCAGCCATGGGCTTATGGATCATAAGCACCTTCATGGTTTGTTCTGTGAGAAGGGATGTGTAACTGTCAAGCTTAGAATTATGAATTTTTCTTCTAGAGAAATTGTTGTTATCTGATGGAACTCCTCTTTGATCTATTAAATAATATGACAACTCTTTCAAATAAGTAGTCACTAATTCTAAAAGGAAACAAAGTTAATTTATCTTATTAATATGAATTAATATTAATAGCTATTTATTTATTGAAGTATTTAGGAATATTTATATATGTAATATAATATAATTTTTATATTTTGCTTTATTTACGCATTTAGGTGAATGATTAAGTGTATGTGGGCGTTACGTGGTGCTGAATGGAGAGCCGCACACGACATGTTTTGATGTTTATAAGAGCCCTAACGCAGGGATTTAGAGGGGGTCAATATAATAGGTGTATGTAAGAGTGCTTCTGATACACACAGGAAGAATTTTCCGTTTGGAGATAGTGTAGGATTATTCATTAGGAACAACAAAAAAAAAACTAAAGAAAACTGAAAACACAAAATAAACAGAGCTACGTGAGAACGGATGGGGCTCTGGAAACTACAACAAAAATCTATATCTTCTTGGGGCCTATGCCCTTACCAAGGTGAGGCGAGTTCACGCTAATTGCGGCGTTGCCTGGCAACCGTGTGTATGAATACCCGCGCCTCTGCCTGTTCAGAACTCCATGGGGTAGTAGCCTTTGGATCTGACCGTTCTGATCAATTTTTGATAATAATAAATAATAAAATAAAAGTTGGGAAGTACTCTCATCACCAATAACACGAGCCAGAGTACTTGGTGGAAAAGAATAACAAACATACATTTTTTGGCTGACTCTGTATAAATATGAATATATATTCTTACTTGAGCCTCAGTGAATAAAGCCGGCCACCGCTCTTTGAAGACACTGATAGCTGGGAAAAGAGTCACCATCTCTTCTCCTTATATTGAAAAGGTTTTTGGACATTTTTTCTCCTATAATTTTTCCATTGTTCTTTTTTATTTAATTTACTAACTCAAGCCTCTCCTTCTATTGATGTTCTTCATGTCTTGATTTTCTCCCAAAGGACGTGGAGGGAGATAATTGACCTCTGCTTTTTTGGGCCTCTTTAGATCTTTGGCTTGGGGCTATGTCTGTAGGGTTCACAAAGCTACTTAAGCCTAAAAGTTGCTCCTAGTGATGGAATTCTAAGAAAATTCTTAGAATTATGACATTTTCTTAGAATTTTGTCTTAAATTTAGGACTAAATATTAGGAAAGATAAAAATAATTCACGAAACATCTTAGCCCTAAAAACAGCTCTTAAGGTAAAAACTGTTAAGAGTAAAGTGGAGGACTTTTAAGAGGATTAAGCAGAGTTTCTATAGCAGAGGACAAAATGGCGGAAAGAAGAAATATTCTCCAAACACTGAACATGAAGCTCAAAGTAAAAACATAACACAATTGTAGGTTCTTTTATTTATTTATTTTTTCTGCCCAATTTGTTTTTTTGTTGTTTTACCTTCTTCCATCTCTCTTGGATTATTGGCTACACACCATCCAAAAGTGCAACTAAAATAGACTGTCAATCATGTAAATTGGTAAAAACTGAGCCATTTTGCTCCCATCAATCTGAAATGGATTACAAGTAATAAAATCAGTATGATTAATAAATGTATTGCAATAAATTGCAACAAATTGGTTGCTTCAAAAGTAGACACATTTTCAACATTTGGCTGTTTTAATAAACTTTAAGATATTTAGTCTATAAGAGAAACTTTGCATAAAGTAGCCTGCATTCATGATTATAGAATTTCTTTATATACAAACATTATGATTTCACTGTCTGTTCTGTTATCATATATTTTATTTTCACATAGAGCGTCTTAAAACCTTTACAGAGGTCAGAGGTTATTTATTATTAAATAACCCCAGTCCTTGAATTGCTGCATCATCCCTAGCAAAGGGGTCAACCACAGCCCCTCACTAGGATAAAGGTTTTTGTACTTTCCTAGCTCCAAGTTTCTCTAAGAAGTTTTCTAAATCAATTTTAGTCTAAGACTCCCAGCTAGGACTTTTTAGACTAAGATAGGAATTCTAGGAAGCTTTGTGAATACGGGCCCAGATGACTCTCTCTTTAATATATTTACCTCTATTTTAGGCCAGGCATATTTTCGACTTCATCTTGGCAGAAAAATTGTGCATCTTATACTTGAGGTGTCACATCCCTGCAAAAAACCCAGGCTCCTTAAGGCATGGAAGCCTCCCAACAAGTGCTTCAGCCACTCAGGCTATTTGCAGGCTTGGAAGATTAGGCTGTGTAGTAGAATATGGCTTTGGCAATGTGGAATTTTAAATAGCACTGGCCATGGATCAGTGTGGCATGATGCAGGGAGGAGGACATTGTCTCGTGAGCTGAACGATCGACAGTCATCTAGCACCAGGGCATGCTTCACTGGCATCTGCAGTGGTGTCCACTGAACTCAGTACAGAGACAGTTCTGATTCTTCTAGTATGTGTAACTTAAGGCCAATTGTAGGTTCTTTTATTATTATTATTATTATTTTTTTTTTTTTTTACAATTTTTACAGTGGCCATGTCTTGCAGTTCAGTAGTTGAAATGACTCTGAAAAACTGGTTTCCAAAATCCTTGTCTTTATAAAGTAGTCCATATTCAGCTTGAAATTTAAATGTTTCAACAATTATTGAAACTGGATCTTCCACCGTATCAGGACTCTTCACTGAAAGTGTAAACTTTTGCACATTGTGTTTTTTCTATGATCACTCGCGACCTGACTGACATTGTGGTTTTACTGTAAGTGTTGATTGGTGTGGATGTGTCGTCACCTGCTGTAAAAAAGACAAATAAGAAAAAGAAAAAGAAGAGATTGTAGTTGAATACAATTTGACAGGATTACCTGTCAAGACTACTATGGTGAGAGAGAACATTGTGTTACAGCATCCTGGACCTAACCCACCTCCCTTGACGGTTATAATAGAGATTGGTTTTGGTAACTCTAAACCTATGCCATTCTATAGCCTCGGAAGACTAACAGTCTACTCACAGTAGAAGCTCTTATAAACACCTACATTGCCATGATGAAACATAATAGAAAAAATAGATTAATGCAATACTTACTCTGTATTTAAGGTTGATGAATAACTTGAAATGCTTCAAAGTGCTTTCCAGAAGAATATATGTTTATACATATACATGTACATTTACGCACATACACTATCCCGGCCAAAAATAAACATGAAAAAGTCACACACAAATATTTTATTAGACTGCCATTCACTTTGATTATGGCATGCATTAGCCATGTCATCATTTCAATAAGCATATGCAATGTCAACATTTATTTCCATCCAGTGTTGCATTCATTTCTCTGCAAGATCTTGTATTGGTCATTTTGCTCCCATCAATCTGAAATCATGATCCCGCGTCAAATAAAACTTAGGGCTAGGGTTAATTTGATTAAACTAAATAAAGTTTATAGCATACACATAATTATCCATCCATCCAGTGTTTAGCACGATTTAGTGTATCTTACCAATTCTGTTTATCCCGCAGCCGATGATGATAATATAAGATATTTTACCAATTCTGTGCAAGGTAACGTAAGATCTGAGCAAATGTTTAAACTTTAAAATATATGATGAAGACAACAGTTCTTTATTTAAAAAAAAAAAAAAAGAATTTATGGAACTAATCTACGATACATGAACCTAGACTACTTAATCACACACACATGCACACACATACACAAACAGTTCAGAGGGTGAAAGTTAATGGAGTTCTTCTAGTACCGTTTACTAGACCTGAGAAAGTTACAAGAGCAGAGCCTTAGGCAATGGCGGCACTCTGAAACGTCTTCTGAGTGTTTCATCCCACATCTTGCATAACCCTTGCTACAGATAAAGGTATGAATGGGTACCTTTTTCTGTAGCAAGGGTTATACAGGTTGATTAGACTCCCTGAGTTTATGTTAAACATGTTGAACACAACAAAAAGATATCACACATTCTATATGAACACATACATATAATTTTATATTTTGCCCTACTGGCATTTTAACTGATTAACATTCTATACTTCCCTAAATCATTGTATCTTCTCTGTAGTGGTGCAAAATGGTGAAGCAGGAAACGCATTCCGGGAGGTGTCAGAAACTGCCAGGGGGTTGTCAAACTTCTCTATTCCAGGGGATTTGCACTGATCTACACCGATTGAGTGAGGATGTGAATTGTTTTTCTCTTGTGAAAGGAAGTTGCTTTGCAGATTTACACCACCTTGTGTAAGATCAGTTGGAGACATTCAACCGTTTCTTTATGTATTTGCTGATGTCATGAACTGTCTCTTCCTTGTTCAACGGCTTGTTGATTTGCACCATTTGAAGTCGGGGTTGGGGAAAGCCATCTGGGTTTCCTCTTTTGACCGGTTCACATTAGCAGCTGGTTTACACCACCGAGAAAGATACAGTAACGTTATCAACATGGCACATTTTGCTGGAAGGTGACAGATTCATGGCTCCCTTTGAGGTGGCCTCCTAGTCCCTACACCGTAAACGTGGCATATGACGAGCAGACAATAAGATAAATCAATAGATTTTTACTTTAATTAACACTGCTCATAAAGCAAACTTTAAAACTCCCCACCAATTACCACTCTCGTGGATTAGCAACAGGAGAGAGAGGAAGATAATGCGCAAAAGAAAACAAATGAGGAGACATGCACAGCGCACCAAACTAAGAGGGAAAAAAAGAATACATATATACACATCAAATAAATATGGATACATGTATACACTTTTTTTTTCTAACACAAAACCCATTTTAAAAGGAAATCTCAGATCATAGCCCTGAGAGAGGGAATTAGCAATAATATTATTTGCCCTCTTCCTGTGCTGTATCTCTAGATTGTACTTCTGGGACATCAACACCCAATGCATCAAACGTTGGCTGTGATTGTAGATACAGATGTGGCCATTAAGAATGCGCACTTTTTCCCGTGAATTCCCGCAATTTAGTATATGTGCTTCATATTTTGTTCATAATAATGCGATGAGATGCCCTAAATCGTTCTTAAAAATTCATAATAAAAAGTTTCTTATATAGTTTTTGTAATGTCTTAACAGGGACAAAATAATGAAAGACATGGCAATGCCTCGGTTTAAATGGTCTTAAAATTAATAATAGGCGATCTGATAGTATTAACTATTATGCAAATGTTGTGAATATGTCAACATATTTTCGTTAAAATGTAAAAATGTGTCGACATTGAGTAACATCAGAAGACATGAATGAACAAATATATATGTAAATATTCTTATATGAACACAAAGTGCTTCGGGCTTTTTATAATAATCATCAGGTTTTTTGCAGTTTGTGTCCACCATTGAATAATTATTTCATCCATTATTTGACCACGGCTGAAAATAATAGCTGGAATGTAATTGTGAATTTATGACTGAATTATGTGCGGAAACTCACAGCTTGTACATTCACTTTACAAAAGGCAGCGTTTTGTGTATTATGTTTGATCTGCATTATTTTAAATGACTTTTAGGTTAATTTTAAGCACGATTTAGGGCATCTGGCACAGCTGGCACTGTTCTTACATTGCTCTTTGTCAGGGTGAATATTTCAGTGACAACCCCGTAAATTTCAACATACTGTAAAACAGGTACATCTGTATGAATTAACCAAGATGTGTGTTTCTTAGACTCTCCCCCGTGAAAATGGCGAATTCAGGGAAAGGCTCCGTCGCGAGAGGTTGTGCATGGACCACTGAGCTTCTATGGATTCTAAAATTTACACTGTTACTGTTTTTTAATCCCTGCAATGGAAGAGTCTGAGAATTTCTTTACCATAATCTGTGTTGTATTGTTTTTAATCACTTTATACACAACTCACTTTCACTTTGCAAAAGTCAGTGTTTATTGTTTAATGTACAATATATTTAAAGTGCATATACACAATACAACAATATTATTTTAGGTCAACTTATCATACATTTTTGTATTCTTTGTTGTACTTCATCTTTTTGCACACACACGCAGGTGCGTCACAATAATAATAAGAATAATAAGAATAATAAGAATAAATTCACAGCACTACTACTACTACTACTAATAATAATAATACTGGATGGAGAAAGCGCAGTAAAAGAAGTATCGTCATTGAAGGAGAGAAGAAAATGAAGAATAAATACATATCAGTATTTACAGATTGAGGTCGACATGTTTATGAGCTCTGTTGCTTGCTGTCAATGGGTGCCTAAGAGAGATAACACATTTTCGGCTTCAGTAGACAGACAATACTTCAGTTTGAAACACGACTGCCCCCGACAGTTAATGAACGTCATTTTGACAGCTTTCCACGTGCTGCCTTTTCCTTTTCCTTTTTTCGAAACGTGCATTCTTAATGGCCAGATCTGTACGTGATAGGAAAACCAATGGGTTATGGGCAGTAAAAATTACCACTGGTTCAACAGTAGATCCCAGATATACATCAAAATGTTGTAATGCTAGAAGCATAGAAAGGGTTTCCATTTCAATTGTAAAAGAGTTATGTTGACTTTTGTTGAACTTGGCTGAAAAGTAAGACACCAAGTGAGCAATACCGTCAGGACCATCTTGCAAGAGAACAGCTTCTGCACTCGTGCCAACCTCCAACTTGAATTGGCATGACAAATCAGGAGCCAACAATGCAGCAGTGAGTCCCTGAGTATTTTAGTAAAAGTACATATCGTGGTTTCATCATGCCTCTCACTCCATGTTAGGAGAGTTGAAGATTGAATGCCTATTATCAACATTGGTTGTGAATCCTCTCCATCTCCTCAGAGAGACCTTTTGGTAGACCACCCCATACTAGACAAGCATATTCGAGAACTGGCTATATAAAAGTCAAGTATAATTGCACTAAAACATCACAAGAAAGTCCTGCTTTTAAGCAACACAGAGATAGTACGTTCTGGGACGCACCTTGAACACCAAGCAATTTAAAGGTGGAAACTCTACTAATTGCTTGTCCTGTGATAACAGGACAAGGGGAGAAAATGTTGTCCCCTCTTCAGGAAGTAATTACCAGTCCACAGTCTTAGCTTCATTCATTGTCAATGTAAATTCCTGTCCCCATTGCACTACAGAATCCAAGGCCTCCTGAGTGAGTCCAGGTAAAGATCCCATTAGAAACTCTGTGATTGTTAGATCATCAGCATATTTCACAGATACAGTATAACTGAATAAGGAAAAAAAATAATCCAGGCTTTTTATATACAGGATTACGAGCATAATTTGTTCCGGAAGCGGGCTTGTATTTCAAAAACTACGTGTGTGTGTGTGTGTGTGTGTGTGTGTGAGAGAGAGAGAGAGAGAGTGTGCATGTGAGAAACTCAAATAAGAGAGGGGAAAGATAATCCTCTTCTAAATGAGTTAGTCGAATTTGTTTAATGGTGTTACAAACATACAAGGCAACTCCTCCCCCATGTCCCTCATGATCTCGCAGATATATTGTATATCCAGAAAAAGTTCCAATTTAATCAGGGATACCAGCATTTAGCTAAGTCTCAGAAACGGAGACAAGTGTTGAATTTTTATTAGCTGCTACATTGTGCAGTTCATCACATTTATGGCGTAAAAAATGCACATTAGAAAGGAGAAAACCAGGCATAGATGGTTTTGACTTGCAGTGGTTTATCTCAATATGAATTACGTTCCTAGAATGGCAGCAACTGTCAGATAAAAACAGACAATTGTACATATTGTTTGAATCCCAGCTCGCAGCTTTTTTACCCCTTGGGCAAGATCCGAGTCGGAGAATCCCATTTAACAGCAGTATGTTCTTAACTTCAGGAGCCAAAGGAGATGCACATCTTCTCAAACTTCTTAAAAAATGGAAATTACTTAAATGCCCAGGTTGTGAAGAGAGAAAGAGAAGATGGTTTCTTCAGCAATAGTTTCCTATCATCCATTCAGATGTAGAAGAGTAAACTGCACACCAGAATCCATCCAAAAATAAATCAATCTACATCTCCTAACTCCCAATACAACATAATAATAAATTATAAGCTAAAATTGTTTAAAAAGTTAAAAAGGAACCAACTGCCAAAAGCTTAACACTCAAGTGGCTGCCATTAAAAGTGCCACTTAGTGCCACTCTCTCACCACATGGCTACCTCTCAGAGAGCCCCCAATTTATGTTAAAGGAAGACAACGTGACACAACAAAATGAGCAGATAATAAGACAGAGCAATAGTTTTTTTCTTTAACACCACTTATAAAGCAAACAGACTCATCTCAAACCAACACTAACAGTTAACCAAGCAGACTCAATATTTACAGACAGTTAAGACTAACAAAAATGCAGCGTCTTTAAAAATTCTCCACCTATTACCACTCTTGTGGATTAGCAAGAGGTGTGTCAACCTGCATAAAAGAGTGCAAGAGAGGGAGAGAGAGAGAGAGAGAGAGAGAGAGCACATGGATAAAAGAAAAATAAAGGGGAGCTCAGGTCGTTAACAGTAGTTATAGGTTTTTTGTTTATTTATTTATTTATTTATTTATTTTTATTCAATTTGGACCATATTTAGCAAAGTTTGTTCCCTCAAAGGTACTAACTAATTTGCATGCTTCTAGACAAAAGGGTAAAAACAGATTACACAAATAAAAGCACACCAAACTGAAAGACAGTGTGGACTTTGACAAAGGGGCTTCAGCATCTTCTTGTGAAGAAAAATATATGAACCTTAAAAATTTGTGAATATGAATTTTTTGATAGGACTGATGTATTAAAGTGTGGTTGTAGCATAATTTGTTAAATATTATTTATATTGTGAAAGATTGACCCAATAATGATGAACCTTTTTTCAGGAATGATGTTTTCGTGTGTGATTCTCCTGATTCTCTACAGCTTTATGCAATCTCAATCAGGTATGAATTCACCTCTCTAGAGAGAGAAAGAAGTGGGTGGCTGCAGCATGTACAGTGAATTCTGCATGTTTTACCACTTAAGAGTTTTTTGCTTTCAGCAGTGTCTGTGTCAACTTGGTGCAGTGTTTAAAGATGTTGCTGATAAAACTGGTCTCTAGAGTGGTTAAGGGCATACAACTTATACACATTAACAGTTGTTCTTTCATGTACAATATATGTGAGCAACTTCAGTTCAAATGCAGTTAAACTGTTGAGTTGGACTTTGGCTAACTAAAATAATTTGTCTAGCTTAAATAATTATATGCAATTTAATTATTTCACCTTCTTGGTGTGAGTGCATGCACTGTGAGAGACGTATAAAAAGAGACATCTTGTGCTGACTTGCTCATGACATAAAATCTACAAGAAATGCTTTTATTCCTTGCTAACTTTTTAAATGCCATAGTGTACATCCAGGTATCTGTTCTCAGGAAATCCTCCTCAGATATTGTGTTGATGACCAATGAAAATAAAATTATAATATCAAGAAAAGAATGATTGTAGTGGCACCATTCGACAAATGTGAACACAGGATGTGTGTAATTGTGCAATCAATTCATAATTCTGAAGAAAATGTTCTTGGTAAAATTATGGAGGCTGAAATGCTAAAGATGCAGAAAACACATACCAAAAAAATTTACATAATTAAACATTTATTAATTTAAGATCACACAAATAACATACTGCAAATATGTTATGAGAAAAAACACATAGAATTAGAAACCTGCAATTACCTGACAAACAACAAAAATGATTTACAGTAAAAAACAGAAATGTTTTAGAAGGGCACGTGGATCATTAAAAAATAAGGCAGGTCTATACTATGATTGAATCTATACTATGCCCCTATGTAATAAGGCAGCTAGAACAATCCTGCCATTTTCCTCTTAACCCTCTTTTCAATGAGGCATTTCAACACAGAGAAAAAAAGTCACTCTCAATTGACCAGTAACTCTGAATTAAACCGTCACTCTGACTGTTGGGTGGGAAAATACCTGAGGTCAGCAGTTTCTAAAATACTCAAGCCGGCCCATTTGACACCAACAACCATGTATCAAATAGACTAGATAGATATTCAGCTACCAGAACAATGTGAATCTGATCAGTGCCTGTTGAAAACTAGAGCAGTACAATTTAAATGATTATGCAATTTAATAGATTTTCATTGGTCGTTTCAAATCATTAAATATGATTTTAATTTAAAAAATATCCACATTTAAATAATTTAGGGAACAACTCAAATTAATCCTTAAAAATATATAATAGCTTCCTCAGAAAATACAAACCCATTTAATCTTCCACAAATACTCTCTGGAATGTGCTGCAAAAGAGTGCTAGTGATAAAGATTATTGCTTTGTATAAGACATGACATTTTAACATAAACAATCAAGTTACACAGTATTTCAATTTGTGATACATTAAACAGTTTTAAAACTTTAAATGCTCTAAGAATGAAATATAGAACACATTAATGTTATTGAATCGAATCCATTCGAAAATCTCAGTGCACTAAAATCGAATTTAATCAAATTGACAATTTATAGTAAATGTGCTCTTTTTTCTATTTTAAATACAACTGTTTGTTCAGGTAGCCCTAATTGTTAATGTGTAGATCAATGTAACTACATTAACTACATTATTTATGGCAGGAAACTAAGGAAATGTCAAAATCAAGTACAGTTTTGCTTCCATGTTCACAAACTTGTATCATTAAATAAGGTCATTTGTTATAGACAATGATAGTGATATACAGTTTTTGTTGTTTTTTCCACAATACAGAGTGTTTAAAGGTGGTTGGCCCAGAAGCTCCTCTTTTAGTTGAAGCTGGTGATGATTTACTTCTGCCCTGTTTCATCCAACCCAACACCAGCGCTGTGGACATGACAGTGGAGTGGTTGAGACTAGAGGAAGTGGCTTCCTTAGTACATCTTTATAAGGATCATGAAGACAGAAATGAAAAGCAGGCTCCGTCCTACAGAGGAAGAACATCACTGTTTAAAGATGAGCTACACAAAGGCAACACTTCACTCAAACTCTCATCTCTCCGAGTCTCTGATGAAGGAAAATATAAATGTCTCATTGAGGACAAATCCTGGTATGATGACATCACTGTGAAGGTCATTGTTGAAGGTAAGATTCATTCTTCTAACATTATTATATAGTTGTTGTATAGTTTTATTTATATTATAGTTTGCGTAACATAAGCCCTTCATATCTGTAGCATTTGAACAGGCTTTAGAGTGGTTCACTTTCTGACTAAATGATCCCAAGCACAAAGTCATTATGACATGCAGTATGTTTACTAGGTTACAGTGTATTTTTGATAATGCGGATATGGACAAAGTAAAATTTGTATACATGACAAAAACAGTGCTACCAAAGCTTCCATCTAAGTATTTAACCTTAACATTTGACAAATTTGCAAGTTTATTTTCTTCTTATGAAATAAACTTGCAAATATTTTATAAATGTAATAAGAATTCTCTCTTTTTTAAATGTTTAATATTTTTGCACAGTTTATTTTGTGGGGGCAGCGTTACCATTCTGACACAGTTGTTCTTTTTGAGCGGTTGTCATGGTACACCAGAGATGGTACAAGAGATGGAAAGCAATTTCTGCCCAATAAAATTTATTTACTGTGATTGAACCAATCCCACCATCATCATCAGCATCATCAAGTTTGTGAATGACATAACTGGTTGATCTCATATCAGGAGTCCAAAGAAGTCTAAAGATGCGTGGTATTCAGAACAATCTTGTTCTAAAACACCAAAAGACAAATCTACTAATTATAGACTTCTGTAAGTTTAGTGCAGGCCCTGATTCAATATACAGTATCAATAGAGACTGTGTGGAAAGGGTCCCACCTTTCAGGGTTTTGGGTACACATATTGCTTTTGATCTTTCCTGGACAACAAACCCCACAGTATTGGTAAAGAAAGCACCAGTTCCTTGACAGGAAGGCCCTTCAAATCATCAGCGGCTCACTACCTTCTCTGGAAGAGCTATTCATCTCTCGGTGCCAAAGCAGTGTAAATAACATACTGAAAGACCCAACCCACCCTGGACAGCATCCATTGACCCTTCAGCCTCTGGAAGATGCTTCAGGTCCATCACGTCACGCAAACAGACTCATGAACAGTTTCTACTCCAGAGCCATTATAGAACCGAATGCTAACAAACACTGTCACTGAACGTTAGGAACTAGTTGCACTAAACACACTCACATTTATGCAGTTTACAGACTTTTGCATTTTCCCCCACAATACTAATCCGTTTAACCGGGTTTCCCATTTGGTAAAGTTTGTGCTAGTTAGATTTTTAGCTTCACAGTAGCAGCAGGTTGCTATTCCACAACAGAGCTAAGGTTAGTTAATATTGCTTGCCATGTCATTGTTTGGGCTAAGGTTAGATCATGTTATTTGTTTGTATAACATTTATGAAGGGATTTACTACCAAAAAAGCCAACAAAATAAATCCCCAAATATAGGTTTCTAGTACAATGGGTTATAATGTTATTTGAAATGATGGATACTTGGAAATGATATGCTAAGTAACAGTAGTAGATGTGTTACTTTCCATGCTATCTGATAATATAAAAGCCTACAGTGTAAATCACTCAAAACATCTATCTTACTCATCTATCTTAGAAATGTATCTGTAAAGAAGATCTAGCGCATTCTCGCTGCTCTTCTTGCAAAGTCCACATGTTGATGGGATTTAGGGAGCTCAAGAATCATGAATAAAATCTCAAGTCATATACAGTAAGCAGTCCATCATGGTGAATGTTGCAGAAATGTATACTGGGTCTACACTGGTGAATGGTAAACAGAATCGTCTGCATCTAACAGACATTTCTCTTGCTATTAAACGAGTCTAGCCTGTCCAGTTGAATACTGGTGTAACATCGCTAAACCAAATCTGAAAACAAAGACACCAAACTAAAACAAAGATGCAGCAGTGCCTAGACATACACTGAGTAGTCTGCTGTAGTCAGGTGTGGTCCAGTTTATTTTCCAGAGAGTAGACACTCGAGAGCAGCATGGATGTATAAGCCGGTCGGACAGCATTAAATTTTTGACCACCGCCTGCTTGCCTCTCTACCGCTTTCTTGCGCGCAGTTTGCGATTGCCCCTCCCCTGAATTGGATGATGCTGAGGTTTGGAGGAATGTTCCCCACAGCATAACAAGCTCATGTAACTTTTCCAAGAAGATCATCTTGTAGGTTGATTTTTGTGCTATTTCTGTAGTGTAGCTAGGTCTGGTGGTGATATATTCTTGTGTAGTAGTTTTGTGTTGTTTCATGTAGCACCTTGGTTCTGTGTTTTTATAAATGTTTCATGGGTTTGGGCACTTGCATGACATTAACTTGATGACTCTTTATATTGTAATATTTGGGTTGCTTTGGCTGTAAGAGAGAGAGTCTCCCACTTCTACTACAGTGGGTTTGGGTACAACGCTTGTGGGGAAGCACTGAAGTGGATGGTGAGGGTTGTATTTGTTTGCCTGTTGAGTTCAAATTTTAACAACATTTCTTCAAAATCAATTACTCCACCTTTAATGGAGTTTGAAGAGTGGATGCACACCGAGGGAAAAAAAATGCTTTTGGACCACTTTGGATAAACTGTCATCTTGCTCTCAGTTTTAGAAATACCCATATGAAACTTGACACGTCAGTTTAAAGCCTCCTCTTTTTAAATTTAAATGTAAGAACCAAAGCTCTAGTACTTTTTTTGTCTAGTTTTTGTGAATTGAACCTTTTCAATTGAATCTCGTGTCTATGAGGGGGGAGTTGTAGGGCGCAAACCACGTCACCTCAACACACACACACACACACACACTAAAAACAAAAAGAAAAGAATGTGCTTTCAAAGCTGTAGTTATACAGTATATGCACTGATTGCAATTTTCTTGGTAGCAATATTCTTTTAAAGTTTGACCTGCCAGATGTTTTGGCCAATTCCAACCTACAATCACATTTCTCCCAAAACTGCAAAAGATTACAGGATTTTCAAGATGATCAGTGCATTTGTTGTATTAAAAAATCCAACAAAAAAATTTAATTCAACCAGGAAGGGCAAAGACTATCACTTGTTCCCTCTGAGTAACATAGCAATCACAGCGTGTGAACTGCAGCACATGTACCATTCAGGAGTGGGATGAAAGTAAAGATGGCCATGAATGGTTAGTGCTGCTATCATTAATGTGAAAGTTTAGTTCACTTTGATTTCTTCTGTTTTTAATTAAACAATGTGCTCTGAGCAGTAAAAAAAAACATATTTTTAGTACAACCCCTTTCTACTCATTTATTCCCACTATCACTGGCCATAATTGCAAAATAAGGAATTTGCTTTGCAGCATTATTCATACAGTGCACCATGTGCAGTACATTCGCAGTGTTTTATGTCACTGGAGAATTATGATCCTTACATGATTTCCCCGTCTATTACTAGTTTGACTAAAGGGAGATGGGTAGCTTCTTTCTTTGGCTAACAGAATATTATCAGTATTAGAAATTGAATGAATAAAGTATAAATGGTTAAACAAACAAAATTTATATTTCAAATTTCATATTTCTCTGTAATCAGAAACAGAGCCAGTAAAAATATACTGCGCACCACCTGAATATGATGCAATGTTAGTTAATACATTTTTAATTGGTTAAATTCTATAATGCCAATTAAATGATAAATGATTATTTATTAACATCTTTTGTGTAAAACAAAAGAGACTGTGTAGGTTAAATAAGAAGTCTCATATGTATGCCCCTTTTGGCAAACTGTTTCACAGTTAAGCAAATTTAGCCTTTTGTTCTTTCTAGCACTTAGTTATACTAATAATAATCTCTGTTGGAAAGGTTACATGATTTACATTTACCTTTATTTGATAACAAGCTTACATTTAAACAGTACTTTTTGTTTATTGATTGTAGCTCAGGGAAGTCACCTGGTGATCACAATGGAGAGTTATGATAACTCAGGAGGGATTAATCTAATGTGTGAGTCCAAAGGCTGGAATCCTGCACCTGTGGTTTTATGGCTAAACAATAAAGGAGACACTCTGCCTGCTGAAGAGACACAGATACACAGAGAGACTGAGGTCTTCAGTGTGAAACGCCGCATCACTGTTTATGATAATAGTGAATCCAACCAATTTTACTGCAGACTTCAACAAAGAGATCACATGATGGAAGGAGAGGTCATCATTAATAGTAAGTAAGAATTTTTATAAAATAATAATAGATTACAGTAATTTATAATGACACTGGACCATGAGGAACAAACTATTTATGCATCAGAACATACTGTATGGATTATTTTTATTTTATCTATTGCCAATAGCCAACATATGTTGGTATGAGTATGATATATACCTATAAGTTAATTATTGAACAGTTTTTTAAAATATATATATATCTTTATTGTGATAAATGTGGTTTAATTATAGGCAAAGTCTTTGATGTTTGGAAGTCCAATGCTGATGCTTGGAAATGGAATGCCGGTATTTCAATTTCAGCATGCCTTATTGCTGTTGGATTGATAGTAACTGCAGTTATCTGTTACAAAAAAGGTAAAAACTTACAGCACATTTCTTGTTAACAGTATATTATCACAATAATACTGCTGCTTATAATAATAATAATAATAATAATATTTGAGGGCTACCTTTATATTGCTTTAATAACAAATTCATTACCATGGGAAAATAAGTTTTAAATAAAAGCTGGAAAATATATTAAAGCTCATATTTTTAACAATATTTTTAAGACTTTAAATAGAACCACACAATGTTTAACACAAAATTTGTAAAAGAAACCCAGAGTGTTTCATAACAATGTAATGAATTTTAAAAAATCACTTTATTTTTAAGTCATTAAAATTATTTGTTTGGTTGGCATATGGGCTTTCTAAATAAGATTAATAATTTTGTCACGTTTCCATCATGACCAGCCATCATGTCTCCTTTTTTCCTACGCTGTCATATCTTCTCTTTCACACGCTTCACTCCTTTACACACCGGCATCTCATTCACAACTAATTTCTCCCGGCATTTTAAGAAGCGCTAAGAAGATTATTAAGAAGATTTTCCCCGAAACACGGAAGTACCGACGAACCACAACTCCCTCGTTTAGAACCACCTCTGAGTCGCGCCCTTTTAGCACTGTAAATCTGTATTTGGGTCCTCTGCCTCTAACCCTGCATCTTTTTACCCTGCTTGACAAAGTTCTTATAATAGTTAAATACGATATTACAAGTAGTGATGGGAAGTACTGTGTCAATGCTTCGAGGCGTGTCGAGGAAACCAGGATTTAGTTAAGCATTTCGAGACTTGTATTTTTTATGGCAAGTGATGTGATGAATGATAAATGAAGCCTCACTGCGATTGGCGGTTCAGGAATTGGTTGGAATCTTACCGCCGTGTATTGACAAATGTAAAGCGGTGGTATGTACTGTACTCAGTATGTATGTATGTATGTATGTACTCTGCCTCAGTTTCAAGAGTTAATGACATCCTGCCAGACGCTCATCCACTAAGCACCTATAATGTCTTATTATTATTTCATCTTCTTAGTAACATTGCCCTGGTAGGAAAATATCACTGTCCCTCTCTCTCATATGACAAAAAAACTTTATGTGTGCTACTACCATGGAATATTGATCAAAATGTAACAGGCACAAAAATATTATACGCATTATTTACAAAAAATCACTAGTATGTTAATAGGAGGAGACAACAACAGATGGTTTAAATGGGCTATAATCTTGTGCTCACAATAGAAAAATTCATAGTTTAATTAAAATCATGTATTATTCCCATGCCCAACCTAGAGTAGGACAAGACAGCTTTGAGAGGATCACATACATGTAACGGGCAATTTAGCCCGTTGTGTAGGGGTGAATGAATTACTGCTGCCTTGGTAGTTTGAACAACGAAAGGAGCTTGGTCCCCATTCTCAAATCTTTTTAGTCTCTTTACACACTAATGTGTATATGTGTTTTCTTACCTTATTGTGTTGGAACATTAGAGACTGGTAAGCGTAGGCTTCAGGTGTGATAGTACTACACAGTGGCTCCCCGAAGTGAAATTGCATATGAGAGTCTAGATTAATATGCTCCCCCCTCTCCGAATCTCTCCGAAAAGTAAGTGAGACTCCCCTACAACCCTGACAGCTTTCAACAACAACAAAAAAAATAGTACAGCAGGTCAAGGCAAAAGAAATTAAACAGAATTTATTATTTCCTTTTCTTTCTATATTATAACTATTATTACTAATGTTATATTAATAATATAATATGTAATATATAATCAATATAACTATTGTTAGTAGTTTTGATTCATTGTGCAATTAATAAAATAAAATAATTTACATTTGTTTCACCTTGTAAATTCTCAGAATCACCTTCATTACAACAAAACAAAATACTTTTCACATGTCATATGACCAAACTTATCTGATTTCAGATTGAAACAGTTTACAATTCTGTCAATTTTGAAAGATAACAAATTATCACAGTTTCAAATGCCCATTTTCGAACAATTACATTGAAAGAATAAAACAACAATCTATGAAATTAACCACGTCTACATGGAACGTCCTTTCAAACGGGTTACTCAGTTCTGCCGTCCACTTGAGTTACCGCAGTTGTAACATCGGTGCCATCCCGGTCCCAGGGGATAAGATCTGGATCACCGGATTACTGAGCCGCCGCTTTGTCTCCCCCTAGTGTGTCTGTGTGTACATGTGTCACATTTAATAGGAAATGGAATTCACCTGTGTCTCCCCTGTGTTATCTTATTTATACCAGTCGACCCTGTAGCTCCCTGTTCGTCCACCGTTGTATAAGTTTGACAGAAGGTCTGTTCGGAACGACAGCTAATGTCCTGTGTTTTCTAACCAGGAGTGAGTGGAATCTGCAGTGCTGGGCCCCTGTGTGCTCCGTTGACCACGGTCAAGGTCAAGGCTGAGAAGTCTCAGTCCTTTTTGTTTGTTGAGTGTGTGTTGCTAGAACGCGGGTTCATTTGTGTAGATCCTTGCTCTTCGTGTAAGAGAGTTCTTAAACTAATCACGTGGTTATCCTGCCTACTCGCGCTGCTTCCGCGTTAGGGTTTACCATCCACGCTAAATGGGCTAACTGCTAAGGCTTTTCTGTTCATCCCTCAGTTGCTCATGACAGAAAGCAGGCAATGTCTGGCATGTCTGTGTCTGTTTCGCCTCTCAAACTGCGCCGATAGGCACGATGTGTAACGGGTGATGGGAATGAACAATGCCGAAGCTGATCCCGGTGTACTACCTTCATAGGACCACCCTTCTCTGGCTTAATGGTAAACACTGGTATGTCTGTATGATTATGCTTTATCACTATGTATGGTATGTCTTCCCATTTATCTTGAATTTTCTTTTTACCACGGTGTCTGTGATTGCGCAGTAATACCCGATCTCCAGGCCTCACAAGAGCTCCAAAAGACCTTCGGTCATAAATCCTCTTTCTCTTCCTGGAAGCCTCTTGAGATGCAGCATTTGCAATCTCCACAGCTGTCTTCAACCTTGCATGATGACCTTTTACCCAGTCGTCCAGGTTATTGACCTCATCTTCTTCTAGGTCCCTTTCCCCAAGAATATCCATTGGTAAACGTGCATCCCTTCTAAACTTTAAATAAAATGGGGAGTAACCAGTAGAGGAATTTTCCATTTTCGTACCCTCCTGCTCAAGCTGGGTATAATCCATGGCTAGGACCTCTAATGGAGCCGAAACATTACTGCATGTCATAGGAGCTCRAAGTCTTGGAAAAACATCTTTGGCCAGTGTACATCTCCTGCATTGCCTTATCCAGCATGAAACATCTGCAGACATGGTAGGCCAGTAATATCTTCGTCTCATTCGAGTCAATGTACCTCTCTCTCCAAAATGACCCCCATGTTAATGTTGTCCTTCATACACTTCCCGTCGCAGAGACTCTGGGACAAAAATCTGCCAAATCTCCTCTCTATCCCTAGGATCAAGAATATGTCTAAACAGCACTCCCTGACGTAGCTTAAGATGGTCAAATTCTTTTGCAAGCTTTCTCAGTGTTACCTCCATATGACTACAATCTATTCTACTCTGTATCTTATGTTCAAATACTGCATTATAAATGGGGCCAACCCCAGGATCATTTTTCTGCTTCTTTCCTATTTCACTCCAGCTATACCCATTTATGTCTCCCCTTATTAATGCTTGCACTGCCCCTTTACCTTCACGCTCCCCTTAGTCAATCCCTTTTCCTAGCCACAAACAAGCTCTCACTTCGTCAGCTCCTAGCCAGATGAAATCCTTCCCATTATCRTCGTCCTCTGGTTCTTCCCTGGAGGGAATTCTCGACAGGGCGTCTGTATTCGTGTTGTGTCGACCAGGTTTATAGCATACTTCAAAGTTGTATTCTGCMAGCTGTGCTACCCAGCGTTGCTCAACTGCTCCAAGATTGGCTGAGTAAAGATACCGTAGGGGATTATGGTCAGTAATTACAGTAAATTTCGAATACATAAGGTATTCTCTAAATTTTTCTGTGATTGCCCATTTTAACGCCAGCAGCTCCAACTTAAACGCACTGTAGTTTTTGTCATTTCTCTCCAAACCTCTTAGGCCTCTGCTAGCATATGCCACAACACGCTCAATCYCCTCCTGCTTCTGGCTGAGGACCGCCCCCAGTCCACGATAACTTCCATCTGTTGTAAGTATAAATGGCCTACTGAAGTCAGGGTATGCCAGAATTGGTGGTGACATTAAACACGTTTTCAACTCATCCAATGCAGCCTAGCCTCCAAGTGAACGTTACTGAGGTTTTATTTCTGCCTCCACTCACAAGCGCATGTAGTGGTTTGGCAATCTGAGCAAACCTTGGGACAAACCTTCGATAATAGCTCATAAACCCAAGCACTTGTCTGACCTCTCTCACATTTCTGGGAACTGGTCATGTGTCCAGCACTTTAATTTTCTCATCATCCACTTTTATGCCTTCTGCAGAGATCCGATGACCTAAAAATTTCACTTCAGGTCTTAGAAGAAAGCATTTACTTGGCTTTAACTTCAGACCATGTTGTTTCAGACGGTTAAAGACCAGTTCTAGTCTTTCGCAGTGGCTTTCAAAGTCTCTGGAGAAGATAATGACATCATCCAGATAGACAAGAAGAACGTCAAAGGCCAAATCCCCAAGCACCACACCCATAAGGCGTTGAAAGGTGGCCGGGGCATTACATAATCCAAAAGGCATCTTGGTCCATTCGAACAGCCCAAATGGGGTAGTGACGGCAGATTTTTCCCGATCTTTCTCACTCACAGCCACCTGGAAATACCCAGCAGTTAAATCTAGCGTAGAGAATAGTTTKGCATTGCCTAGTGCATCCAAGGACTCATCCACTCGTGGGAGGGGATACGCATCCTTGTATGTCACTTGGTTTAGTTTTCGGAAATCGGAACAAAAACGAACCCCCCACCATCTTTTTTCAGAACGATGACTGCGGGCGAGGCCTGGGGCTGCTACTCTCTTTGAGAATTCCTTGTGACACTAAGTTGTTTTTTAACCTCTTGAAATATTTGAGGGGGCACTCTGCGATGACGCTGCTTTATCGGYGGTGCGTCCCCAGTAGGGATATCATGCATCACAGCCGTGGTGTAACCATAATCTTGCTCATCTTGGGAGAAGACATCCCTATGCTTTGATAACAATTCAACAAGCTTTTCACATTGGGCTGGTGTGAGACCTTCCCAGTTAATTTCAACAGGAAATGGAGGCTGTGTAAGTAAATCCTTGTCAGCCTGACACTTGTCTTGCTTTAATCCTTTTACATGAACTATGCCATCACCTTCCTCGGACTCAATAACATCATGCACAACCACCTCCTTTGGCCTATAAACAGAAGCCACTCTAGCTCTGGGGGCAATCTTAACGGCCCTTTCACTTAAGTTAACCATACGCACAGGGACCTTTCCGGCTCTACTAGCACATTACTCCTTAACCTAAGTGACACCCCACAGCGGCCCTCAAGTACCTTCTCACAGCGTGGAGGGATAGTGACAGCTTGTCTTCCGGCAATCTTAACATACCCAATCCTGCCATCAGGCGCTAGATGTCATGCTTCCTTCTCAACTCTAGCAAGTACCCTCCGAACTTGAGCTTAATTTCGCTGACTATACTTGTCTCCCCTTTCCATACCCTCCGCTGAGATGAACAGAGACTGCACTTCATTGAGTATGTTCATACCAATAATCCCAGCCACTCCTTTCATTTCCCTGACATCAGAACTTGCGTCAGTCAGGACGAATATACACTTACCAGGGAGCACTCTTCCAAGACATTCTAAATCGGCCTGTAAGCAACCCCGGAATGTCTAGGCCATTGGCTGCTGTTAGTTTAACCCAGCATGCAGAGGACAATTTTGACTTTTCCTCCCCAAAGTACTGCCTGAAGTGTGATTCAGAGATGGTGGATACTTCTGACCCTGTGTCTAAAAGGCACTTAGTTTTGACACCTGCTATTTTTACCTCAACAGTGAGACAGTCTCCAAAAGCTCTATCCTTCAGTCTTTCAGCAGTCTCATCCGCCAGCCATTCTGCTGTATGACACAGAACCAATGAGGGCCCTGGGCTTTTCTGCACTGCTCCTCCCGAGTCTTTCTCTATAACTCTGGTTGACTCCACTGTGCGCTGAGGGGGAGCAGGTCCCCACCCCGACTTGCCACCTTGTGGACAATGGCGGCTTGTGTGCCCAGGTTTGCCACATGTATAACAAATATAACGACCTTCACTGTCTTTTTAATGGTTGTCTCTTTGGACGGATCTGTTGTAGCCTATCCCTCTCTTTTCCATGAATGGCTTCATATAATTCCTCTTGATGAGTAGCTATTTTCTGGATGGCTTCATGCAATTTCTCCAGTGACAACGACGATGAGGGAGCATCCTGTGCTGCAGCGGCATTCACTACCCCTCTGGCACGTGTACTAGACCTTACATTACTAAGAGGTTGCACTTCCTCCTCTTCTGACCAGGTAATTGCTGCTTGCATCAATTGCACAAAACTTAAGTCTGGTTCTGCCTTGATTCTGCGTTTCATCTCTCGACGCAAGAAGTCATCTTTAAGGCCTAATACCAACTGCTCTTTCAATTGCTCTTTTGAGCATCCACCACCCTATTCGGCTCTCTGCGTTGAACACGATTAAGTCTCTCTCGAAGGTCGTATGCATATGAGCGTATTGTTTCTCCAGCATTCTGAGCCCGGTCATAGAAGTCTTTAAGCCTTGTACCAATGGGCACTTTATCTCCATAGGTGTCAAGGAGAGCAGGGAAGATGTTGTCAACAGACTCCTCTTTCCCATCCATCATGAACTTCACTGTGGCTTTGGCCTCATCTTTTAGGTGTTGTTTCACAAGTTCAACCCGGTCCTCAGTGGGTACCCGCATAACCTGAAAGGCAGACTTCATCGACATCACCCACACTTCAATGCCCAGCTCTCCTGGTTTTGGCATGCAACCAGGGAAATCAGGGAGCTTTCGATCTCGAGGGATATAAATGGCAGCTGGAGTCATTTGCGTAGAGGCCTGGCTCTCAATGACCACCTTTGCTAGGGATAGGGCTTCTCTCTGCTCTGCCCTGGCTTGGTCAAGGGCCCCTGCCAGTTCAGCAAACCTTCTCTGCATCTCTGACATTTCTCCTTTTAATTCTTCTAACTCAGACATCTTCTTACTTGACRAAAGACAACTTGTGGGCCTGGAGACGTGTAGCTACTTAAATCGGTCTAATTCTATCCTGTTTGTGATGCCACTTTGTAATGGGATATTTAGCCCGTTGTGTAGGGGTGAATGAATTACTGCTGCCTTGGTAGTTTGAACAACGAAAGGCGCTTCGTTCCCGTTCTCAAATCTTATATCTAATGTGTATATGTGGTTTCTTACCTTACTGTGTTGGAACACTAGAGACTGGTAAGGGTAGGCTTCAGGTGTGATAGTACTACACGGTGGCTCCCCGAAGTGAAATTGCATATGAGAGTCTAGATTAATATGCTCCCCCCTCTCCGAATCTCTCCGAAAAGTAAGTGAGACTCCCCTACAACCCTGACAGCTTTCAAAAAAAAAAAAAAAAAAAAATGGTACAGCAGGTCAAGGCAAAAGAAATTAAACAGAATTTATTATTTTCTTTTCTTTCTATATTATAACTATTATTACTAATGTTATATTAATAATATAATATGTAATATATAATCAATATAACTATTGTTAGTAGTTTTGATTCATTGTGCAATTAATAAAATAAAATAATTTACATTTGTTTCACCTTGTAAATTCTCAGAATCACCTTCATTACAACAAAACAAAATACTTTTCACGTGTCATATGACCAAACTTATCTGATTTCAGATTGAAACAGTTTACAATTCTGTCAATTTTGAAAGATAACAAATTATCACTGTTTCAAATGCCCATTTTCGAACAATTACATTGAAAGAATAAAACAACAATCTATGAAATTAACCACGTCTACATGGAACGTCCTTTCAAACGGGTTACTCACAGTTCTGCCGTCCACTTGAGTTACCGCAGTTCCCTGTTTATCAGTTGAATCAAAAAAAATATGAAGGAACTGAGAAAAAAAATATCAGTCATCAGAACGAAAAATTAGGGGGCGCTGTCTCGACGTGGGGTGCGTTGAAATTAGCTGAAGATCTCCTTAGCTGAAGCGGTTAGCGTCCAAGATTCCACACAACTTTTGCAACTACATCTCACAAACCAGACGTCTCAACAGTAATACAACTGGATATAAATTCACTGGAGATGGATGGGAGGGCAAAAAAAAACAATCTTCAAAACGGGGTTTTACGCTTTACGTCCCAGCATCCTGCAGGGGCCGCACTCTCACTCACTCTGACATGGATGAGAAAACAAATACTCAAGCACAATCCTACGGGAGTGTTAACTCTCAGCGCAGCTTTTTAATCGGAAACCGAGAGATGCAAAATGCAGCATAAAACTTAATCAGTCTTTCAGAAAACAACAAATCACGTGGAATTTGGTCTTTTAGCGTACTCACAACTTCCGTGACTGACATGCTAGCTCACCATGCGATTCTAACAGCTTGCACGTCCCAGGAACAAAACGAAACTTAAAAAAACTTGTTCCTCTAGAAAACGCGAGTTACTCTTCACACTTCACTTAGTACGGCTGTTGCTTAAGTCTCGATAATCTTCGGTTGAAGCAACTTTATCGAGCAAACTTGATAAACAGCACAACACACTTCTTTTCGCGTCAGTCTCATGCAACGCACACACATACCACACGCTTCTCTCTCGTCTTCCCCGCTGTACTTCCGGGATGCGGAATCATCCGTCAAAATAAAAGTATCCCAAAAATGGACAGTTCTATATATCCATTACATACAGTACTGGTAAAATGACTACAAACACATCTGCTCGTCTTACATTCTTTTACCAGTATGTTTTGTGCGCAATTGAAAAAGAAATTAACCCTTTTGTGAACCAATTGTGTTGAAGGCTGCAGAGCTTTATGAAGCTTCATCTCGCCATCACTAATTACAAGATAAAATGTAATCCTGTCTTTTCTGAGGTCAATTTATGGTATCTACATTTTACAAGAGAATATAGTTAAATGTTCAATCCATTTGGGTATTTATTAATTTAATGAATGATTCTATTACAATATTGTGTTTAGAAATTCTGTATGCCACTCAAAGTAATGATTTATTGTTGGGGACTTTATAAGGTACATCATACATTTTAAAATGTGATATACAGTAAGATGAGACATTACAGTAGGACATTACAGTTTATATAGATATTGTGTGATGTTGATTTAAATTCAAACTGTTGTACTGAACTGAATCAAGGAACACTAAAGCCGATGCAGTGAATTCAAGATCGTCAAGAATTCACAAAGCCCTGCTATTTTTGTAATTCATGATGATAAAAGAGTACTGTTTATTCAAGAAAATTTTCAAGGAATTTTTACATTGACCATACAGTACTTATAATGCCTAATCATTAACTAAATATATAATGGAATATAAACAAATATATACTAGTATGTTATAAAATATATTTTAAAGATTTCATTTCATAATTGTAATCTGTTTTTTGTTGTCCCCTTACATTGTCACTGTTACAATGCTTAGTAATTTCATACAATTGTTTAAGTACAAGATAGATTAGTTCATCTAGACAAAATAATCAAAACTATTTTAATCCCTAGAGAGGCAGAAAAAGAAGCAGAAGCAGTACACAGGTAAGAAGGAAATTTGTGCTTTTAAGATCATACTGATAATTTAATTGAGCAAATTAAAGAAACATCTACAAAAAAAACAGACTCTAGCCTATTAACAAATAATTAATCAATGTTCTAAAGAGTGTCATCAGGTTTCTTCACTCTCAATTAATCTATAGTGAAGCCTTGGATTTGCAAGTAACCTGAGAGTTTTGCGAGTGTTCCAATAAATTATTATTTGAAAAACGAGCAGGTCTTGGTTTACGAATACTGAGTCTGATGTAGCATCATCAAGAGCATCACATGATCACAACTGAGCCAATGGTTTTTCTTTCTTGCGCGCTGCGGAATTGTGGGTAATTGTCTCCCCTGCTCGGTCTTAGTGCTCCTCTCTCACTTGCCTAATCAACATCTGTGGACGCATGTACTGTTTACTATAACACTGTGACCACGTGTGCGTGTAAAGCATCTTGTATTTTGTGTTTGTATGTGTGTAAAAGTTGTCCTTTCGTGCGCATGTATGTACTGTTCATTATAACACATGTGTGCGTGCCTGTAAAGCAAAAGCAGATCTCTTTAGAGAGGTTAAAGATCCATTTTCCCTCTCTCTCTCTCTCTGTGTGTGTGTGTTCTCGCATAGCTATTAATGTGGGGACATCGATTGGAATACACACCCATCAAGTGGGGACCTAAAATCGAGTATTAACCACTGTAGCATGTATATCTCACCGAGCTGAACCGAGCCCTTAATATCTCCGTAGTCCCCACCATCAATATTTACACATAACAAAGTGTGTGTGTATCGGCGCCGCGCCTCACGAGTGTGTAAACCACACTGCTGGCCGTGCACTGAAAAAACAACTCGGTTAGCACACTTTCTGACATAATCCACTCTGATTGGTTAACCAGCGGAACGAGCCCACTGCTTGTTGAGCCAATGAGGTAGTAAGTTGTTAAGTGACTCATTAAGGGATAATACAGCATAGTACAACCTCATTTGCTCAAAGGTGTAGTGGCCTGATTAAGCACATAGTGCACTGTGTATGCAGGGCCCTATGGAGATATTAAAGCAGGGTGTTAAGCTCGGTTAGACAATGTCCAAGTCACTTTACACTATGAGATGAAATGTTTAATTACACAAACGCTCAGGGGATAAATGTTTTATAGGATTGTATTTTTAAAATTTATAGGTTCTATACCGGAGTGTCCTCAGTAATTAACTCATGCTAGTTGGCTTAGCCCTGGTGAAGGCCTGCTGTGGAGCTGGGTCAGAGCAACAACACAAGACATTATATAATTCATACAGTAATGATTTTACAGTGAGAAACCCTTTAGATAACTGTGTGAGAGTGGGGTTTGATTAGCCTAGCCGGTTGTGCTAGCGCAGTGTGGTGCGGCTCAGGCGGGAGAGAGAGGGCTGCAGTGACCGCGCGACAGGAAGCTTCGTGCGCAAGGACAGAGTGGAGTTCAGCCGCTGTCCACGAGGAGAGTCTGTGAGGACAACTGCTCCAACAACCACCCTACAGGAGTCCCTGTCCCACTCCACCACACACGGACAGCTCAGCACGTGAGTATGCACCGTGTTTATTCCTCTTTACACTCGGTCTGAGCCACTGAGTTTAAATAAAGTTTAGCCGAGATACAGCTCTCACTCGCCGCGCTGCACGAGCGCCGGTCTGAGGAGGAATCAGTAGATAACCGCATGTAATATGGAACACTTTAATTCCGTGACTGCTTGGTGTTTACTGTACATCCTGAGAAATCTAACTTGATCAGCTGCGCTGGTGTTTGCGGCAGCGCGCGGCCATGTGTASCGGCGCATGCGCAGTCTGTGCCCGAGTCCTATTTAATAAAATCACTGTCAAAAATAATCGTGTGTAAAAAAAAGATTTGTGTGTAATTCTGTGTTTTGTCCGAGTTGGATTCCAAAATCTCCGGCCACGACAGCTTACAGATACAACATTTAGTGTGTTTGTTAGAGTACAACTCTGAAATATACGACTCTGACTGTTTACAGACACAAAACTCGTTTTTACAACTCCTCTGTTACACGGACGAATTGCAAAATTACGCCTATGAATGTAGTGTGTTAAACCGCTGTCAAAAATACGTCATCAAGGCCACATGCACAAGCATTAATATCCGATGGAGGAGGAATCGATACGGCGCATGCGCCCTGACGCCGTTTTAAACTCCTAAAAACTTACCTGCTATAGTTAAAACATCTCTGTAATTTTACTTCTCTTAAACATGTAAGAATCTGTGAAAAAAAAGAAAACTTACATGAGACGATAAGAGAGCGCTCTGCTGCTGATATGCCATTTTGGGGCCGAATCGATTCCTCTTCCCTTGGATATTAACGCCTGTGCATGTGGCCTTGATGACGTATTTTTGACAGTGTTTTAACACACTACATTCATAGGCATAATTTCGCAATTCGTCCGTGTAACAAAGGAGACGTAAAAATGAGTTTTGTGTCTGTAAGCGGTCAGAGTCATATATTTCAGAGTTGTGGCCGTAGATTTTGGAATCCAACTCGGACAAAACACAGAATTATACACAAATCTTTTTTTTACGCACGATTATTTTTGACAGTGATTTTATTCCATAGAGTCCGGGTTAAAGAAGCTGCGTGTGTTTGTGATGAGAACAGACGCGCTGGTTAGGTTTAGTTAAACAGATCTTCAGTCTCGCTCAGGCTGTTTATCCTAAATGTGTAGCAGCTTCTGTGTGACACGTGATGTTAGTGACACTGCGCATGAGAGACGCAGCTCAGTGCCAGGGGTTAGAAATAAACTCATACTGCAGGTCTGGATCACATCCCCACCTGGAGCAGAGTTATCGTTACACTCACTCTTATATACAGCTCTGTTACACACACACACACACACACACACACACACACACACACACACACACACACACACGTCCTGATGCTTTAAACTGTCAGGTTTGTGTATAGAGTCATTAATAATAATAATATCAAAAATGAGTGTTACTGAGTGAGAGAGTAACTGATGAATTATTACAGGTGAGACACTGTGGAATGGCCTCTGGAGATCATCTCCACTGCACAGCTCTTCTTCCTGCACTCAGGTAAACACACTGCTTTAACTGCTGCATGTTTTACACAGTAAATGCTCTGCACAGATGAGACTATAGACTCATTTATTGCAGCATGTGTAATGTAGGACAGAGTGTATACAACACTGAAAACATTGCTTTCTGAACTGTTTACTGTTTACCATGCTTTACCTCCAGCTTTAGTGTTCATACATGTTTATGTACACTGTAATTTTGGCTGTAAACAAAACTGAATCTCGGTCTGATACTACAGTTATGGTGCCAGTTACTAGTGATGTGAAGTTTGGATCATTTTAGTGACTCAGTTCTTCGAATCTTTTTCATCAAAATGAACTAATATTTTTTGAGTCATTTAGTTTAAAATAAAATGTTAAATTTTCCATAAACACACCCCYAACACGTCTACAAACACAAACATTGGTTATAGTTCCAGTAATTAAAATTACTGTTACAATTACATTACAATGCAGCTAAGGACATATTATGATAAACTGAATGAGCAGCTCACCATCGTATCTTGTGCTCYGAATCGTTTGTTCTTTTGTCAATTGACTCCCATTCTGTACACAGGAAACAGAATTCTCTTTGAGTCTTCTAGTCCGAGTTATTCTTTCTTTTGAATCTATTGCACTGCATTGCGTCTATGGGAGTCACGGGACAAAAGGACTCCCTTTTACAATCTACTCTATCTATGTTGTATGTTGTTACTTTATGTTGTAACATGAAACAGCTTGCGTTTGTCTTATTTAACAAATGTCCAGTTTAAGGTTGGTTATTCAAGTCATCACCTAACTTCATTAAATTGATTTCATTATAGCGTTACTGAGCCTAGACCTGAGTAACTGAAGCAACCGCAGATCATAAGACCTCCAGACTTGTACAGTGGACACTATGCATGATGGGTGCATCGCTTTGTGCACTTGCCTTCTTACCCTGACACGCCCATCACTCTGGAATAGGATCAATCTGGACTCAAGTCACGTGACCTTTTTCTATCGCTCCAAAGTCTAATCTTTATGCTCCCTAGCAAACGGAAGCTTTTTTTCTAAAAAAAGGTTTTACTAACAAGTGATTTTGTTATTTCCACACAGCTGTTTAGTTCTGATCACATTGCATTCATATGGAAATGCTTTTTCACTATAAAACATGGGTGTGATTTTTACTTGCCATCTTTTAAGATGCACCAAGCATTAAAGTGACCTACAAACCCCAATTCCAGTCAAGTTGGAACGTTATGTAAAATGTAAATAAAAACTATATAATGACCTRCAAATCCTTGTTGACCCATATTCAGCTGAAAACACCACAAAGACAAGATATGCAATGTTCAAACTGATAAATATTGCAAATATTCACTCAATTTGATGCCTGTAATAGATTCTAAAAGAGCTAGGAGAGAAGTATTTTCACCATTGTGTTAAATCATCGTTCGCATTTGGGAACTGAGGACACTAATTGTTAAAGATTTGTAGATGGTATTCCTTCCTATTCTTGCTTTAATGTATGACTTCAGTTGCTCAAAAGTCTGGGGTCTGTGTTGTTGTATTTTGCACTTCATGACACATTTTCAAAGAGAGACAGGTCTGGACTGCAAGCTGGCCAGTCTAGTACCCACACTCGAACCATTACCATTACGACCCCAACACGTGCAGAATGTGGCTTGGCATTGTTTTGCTGAAATAAGCAAGGATGTCCCTGAAAACTACATCGCTTGAATGGCAGCATATTTTGCTCCAAAACCAATATGTACCTTTCAGCAGCAATGGTGCCTTCACAAATGTGCAAGTTACCCATGCCATGGGCACTAACTCAACCCCGTACCATCACAGATGCTAGCGTTTGAATTTTGTGCAGACAGCAATGTGGGTGGTTAACTGTGTTAACTGACTATGGTTTTCCAAAGTGTTCCTGAGCCTATGTAGCTATATCCTTTACAGAATGATGTCTACTTTTAATGAGGAGCGATCAAACGTCATGGTTGGTTCAGTGTTGGTTTCCGGCCTTACCGCTTATGTGCAAAGATTTCTCTGGATTCTCTGAATCTTCTGATATTATGATCTGCAATTCATGGAATACCAAAATTATTTGCAATTCTACATTGAGGAACGCGGTTCCTAAACTGTTGGACTATTTGCTCATGCAGTTATTCACAAAGAGGTGAACCACACCTAACCCTTGCTTGTGAATGACTGAGCTGTTTGGGGATCCTCCTTTTGTACCCAATCATGATGCTCACCTGTTTCAAGTTAACTTGTTCAAGTTAACAGGTGTTTTTGGAGCATTCACCTTTCAGCTTGAACATTTCTTATACATATCTTGTCTTTATGGTGTTTTAAATTGAATATGGGTTAACAAGGATTTGTTTGTTTTTATGTACGTCATACTCAACGTCCCAACTTCATTGAAACATTGGAAGTTTTCCTGACATTTCTTCCATGAAGCTGAGGGTTCAGCACTATCCTTTAAGTTGTAAATAAAGAATTGGACAGTTCTTAACTCTGTCCTAGTACTTTAAGCAATCAATAAGGATTGTTCTTGCTGAAAGTTATTTTGAATTGGCCAGGCAGTGTGTATGTGGTGGAACCTGTGGCAATAAACATACATTAATGGTGCTATCAGGGCTTGGTACTGTTCAGTATAAGTATTCAAAAGGAATGCATTTGGTCTGTGTTTACATAGAAACAGAAGTAGACTTCAGACCATCTACAAAGCTGGACCCAGAAACCACAGCGGAGAAATCAACAGAACCAACCAGTAGAACATCATTTCCCTAAGGTGGTATATGCTAAACAAGCATGGTAAGCTTTTATGAAAATTAAGAAATTTTATGTTTTGACTAACATTGTTCTGCATTTATTCAGTTTTGAAGGTGGTTATAATTAAAGAAAAGAGAGCCCAATGATGTAAAAGTGGTTAAAAATCATTTGTAAATATTCATCAAACCTTGCATAGTGCCAGGAAAAAAAGTTTTATAAGGCTTGTTGTATTGGGAGACAGTTGTCTTGTTAGTAGTCAGTCTCTGCTCTAAAAAGGAGGATGTAACTGATTGAAATTCCGTACTTTTTTTTACAGAATTGTTTTTCTTTCCATTAATAAAGACATGCCAGAAAAATCTTATTGTGCAATTGTTTCTGTACATTTAGTTATATATACCTATCAAGTTGTAACTGGAACGCAAGTACTTTAATGTTAAGTTTCTAGGAAATTTCTAAGAATGTGCAAATGTCATACAAATGTCAAAACTATGGGGGGGCATTCCTCCTCTTCTCTTACTTTAGCTTCGCACACAGCACATACGCGCACAATCAAGGGTAATGTTCTGGTTAATTAGTTTTATTTTTACTTTATATTTTGTAATAATTCTTTTTATGTATTAATTTTTTTGAGCTTTGGAACGAATAATCTGAGTTTTTATTATTTCTTATGAGGAAATTCATCTTGATTTATGAGTGTTTTGATATATTTTTGTTTTGTGATTTGTGTTTTGTGGAATTTTTCTTTTTGGAAAACCTATGAAATCTCATAACATTTATTTTCATCCAGTCCGAGATCTTGTACTGATGATGGGAGAGTTGAAACATTCTGTAAAGTTTTTAAAGCACATCCCAAAAACATTCAATGGGGTTGAGTGAGAACTTTTGTAGCAGCCAATTTATTTTGTAGCACATAAAATCCTAGTATTAAATGTAGATGGAAGTAATGACAAAAAAGTTATATTTTAAGTAAAATAGTGATGTTTAAAGATATATTACATTTGACGTCTGATGCACAATAGAGATGTTTTAATCCCAGATTTCTGTGGCTTGATCAACTCTGTTAATTTCATAGTAAAGTCTGATGACAAATTTAACATGTATTTTTTATTTCTAAAATATATGATTAAGAACCAAAATGGCGGCGCATGCACAACGCAAGGCTCAGCGTCTCTCCAATTTTTGCAGTTTTACAGTTATCTTTTTATTCCTGGCTAGGTTGTTCACTCAGAACAGCCTTTCTTTAACATGCTACAGCAGGCAAGAACTTATAGACATTGGACACCAGAGGCTGCTCGGTCTGCCCGTGTCGTGGAAATTAATTGAAGACTCAGACTTTGATTTCAGAAGGTTACAACTTTATTGGTTGATCAATAAAGTCGGGAGGTCTGCAGAACACMCCACGACTCCCGACGGCCTCTTGCTTAAATACTGRTCCTAGACAAAGRCRGCCAGTTTTCCCGCGCAAMCTTTACATAAAACATCTGGGTTTCATTAAGTGTCCCAGTTCTAGGTGCCTCAACGTATAGATCGGATTTCTTACACAGGCACATTCCAAGAGGCCTATATGCTTGGCTTCGCATGCAAGTCTCCCATTATTTCAAGCTGAGGTATCTTTTATTTCTTAAAAGTAGGGTATGTCACATAAAATCAGATAAAATATTCTTCCACACCCGCCGGGCGGAAGTTGATGTTGATGCAGGCGGGGGAAGCGCAGAGGGCTAAGCTAAAGCTAAGGCTCTCTTTACCCAGCATTTTCTGAGCTAATGTTCGGTCACTAAATAACAAAATGGACAAACTACGACTGCACATCTCCAGGAAAAAAAAGGATTATGGATTCTAACACCATGATTTTCACAGAAACATGGTTGTACAGCGGCATACCGGATAGAGCTATTGAGCTAGCCAAATGCTGCTTTTTCCGGCCAGACAGGTTGGCAGATGACTCCGGTAAGACCAGAGGTTGAGGGAACTTCAGGCCCATCAACCCATCACCCCCATACAATGACATCTCCTTTCTCAATGAGCTAAACAATTTCTATGCTTACTTTTAAAGGGATAATCTGGAGCCAGCAATCAAATTTGAGCTCCCTGCAAGCTACCAACCACTCATACGCTCCGTCAATGATGTCAGCACAGTACTGAGCCGGATCAATACACGGAAAGCTGCAGGTATCCCCGGACATGTCCTCAGAGCATGTGCTGGACAACTAGCAGGGTTCTAATAAACTTATTTAACCTTTCTCTAGACCAAGCTATTGTGCCCACCTGCCTTAAGACCACCTCCATTGTGCCAGTACCCAAATGCTCCACTGCAACATGCGAAGATACCAACTCTAAAGTAGGATTGTGCTGCATGTGTGATTGTGATGCGCTCTCTCTCTCTCTCTCTGTAACGACACGGGTCGTGTGAGGTTCAGAGCCATGCTTAAACTGTTTAGAACTGGCAGATCCGCAGGCTGCTATGACATGGAGTTCTGAACAGGCAAAGGTGCAGCCATTTATAGGATATAGTTTTTGTTTTGGTTTCCAGACCCCGCCCGTTCTCGCGTAGACGGCGGAGGTCTGTTTATTTTGTGTTTTCAGTTTCCTTTGTTTCCCTTTAAGTTTCTAATTAATAATCCCACGCTATCTCGAAACGGAAGGTCTTCCCGTGCATATCATAAGCACTCTCACAACCTCCTATTTTGTTGACCCTCTAAAGCAAGGGCTCTTGTCATTAAAATATCTCGTGGTGCGGCTCTCCATACAGTGCTACATTACAGAATGATGGCAACATCTGAAGAGCCCGCGGGTTTGGAGAAGGTGCAAGAAATAGTTGAGGGTCAAGCAAGAGTACTTGATAAGCATGAAGAAGCCCTGACTGTTTTAATATTAGAGATGCGTGGGATTAGTAAGCACCTCGAGCAAGTTTTGCATCTGGCCGTGAGTCGATTCCAGAGTCGATTCGTGCCCCAAAATCAATGGCTCAACTACCCTATCTGGTGACAGAAACTCGACTACCACCTCCACAACTGTATGCGGGCGAACCAGAGAGTTGCAATGCCTTTATCCTGCAGTGCTCACTAACATTCAAACTGCAACCTTCCCAGTTGCACAGGTTGCATTTATGGTGTCTCTGCTCACAAACAGAGCGCTAGAGTGGGCTACTGCAGTGTGGCAGCACCTCCTGTCGGAACATGCCACCACAAGTGCCTTCATTGTAGCACTTAGGGCCACGTTCCATCATCCACATACGGCGAGTAGTTTAGTGTCGCCCCTCCAATCTATTCATCAAAAGGGCAATCAGTAGCAGACTACACAGTCGAGTTTCGTACCCGGGCGGCCAGTTCGGGGTGGAATGACGCAGCCCTTATGGGTTCTCAGGAAGAACAACATCACAGAGAAACTGCTGATGTCCTTCTACTGCTGCACAGTAGAGAGCATCGTGGTCTACTGTCTCTGTGCATGGTTCAGTCAGAGAAAAGAGCTCCACAGGGTCATTAAGGTCACTCAGAGGATAGGTGGCTGTCCTCTCCCCTCACTTGAACTTCACAGCTCCTGTTGTCTCAGCAATGCAAAGAAAATCCATAAAGACTAAAACAAACAGACTAAGAAACAGTTTTTATCCTTCAGCCATCATCATGCATGCTCAAACCACTGCAATTTGAGCTAATGCACCAATCATGTTTACAGTACAATTCAGTCGTATGTTTGTATTACAGCTTTAAGTTTCATGCCAGGGACAAGTACA
>QMIH01000666.1:175209-207626 GCA_003987875.1 Clarias batrachus | reverse complement strand
TTATTTTAAAACTTGAATTTATTTTTACGGACGGTACTAATGTTGTGTGTATACCTCCACCTAGCGTGTGCAAAAGGAGCTGCAGATTTATCTACACGTGGAACTTATTCAGTCGTGTTTGGTGCAAAGCATGATGGGAATGTTCATTCATTCATTAAAAAATAAGCATTTTCTTTTTTATTCTAAATTTATTCATGTCATCGTTGTTTAATTGGTATTCTGTGTGAAGAGATGTTCATTTCTATGTGTGTTACGTGTAGCGTCTAAAACCTACCATCTTCAGGATGTATGTGTTCCTTGAAGCGTTCAACTGTGCGAGCTATTTGGAAGTTAAGACTATACTTTCAGGGATCATTTCTATAGTTTCTAACTAGGAAATGTGATTAGAAAGTGTTACGTCTCCCTAATCACGATGATGAGTCTTGATGTACTCCTTTGAGCGTGAATCGGATTGTAGCTAGTGCTTTTTGTACAGGCTTTAATCATTGATGAACGTTCTCCGTTTCTTACGAAGCGCGAGAGGAGGAGTACATGATCAGAGTGATTCTTTTTAAGTTTAGTTAACGATAGATTCGGAAGAGTTATAGTTGTGCTATGGTTTTAATGCGTTCTTTACTTAAAATTTYRYGAACTGAGTTMTGTGTGACTATATGGTGWGTTGTTCTGCGTAATTTGYAGCGACGSTTCTTGYATGGATATACAGTTGTAAGTRGACTTAAATAGATCATGGGCAGGAGTGTCGGCTTAAAGTGWTTGTGTACATGTTTGAAAATTTATTGATTAAAGGATGGTGTTATAAGCACTGTTTCTGAATCGTTGAGAACTACGTGAAAAACTAGAACRGAAGGGAAAAATGGAAAGGAAAGGTATTACAACTCACATGCCACTGTTTAGAGTTTTTGAATAGAATATAAAAATGTGCCACTCAGTGTAAAGGATTGAACTCAATGATTGAAACACCAAGAAAATTAGTTGAAGAGGAAGAGCAAAATATACTTTAAAAGTAGATACCACTATAATAACAACAACGTTTATGAGATAAATTGAGATTAATAAGTTAAAGTTTTAATATAAACCAAATGTTTTGTGCCCGGTTTCCTTATTTATATATTAGATAACTAGTACATCTAAAAAGATCATTGYGAAATGCAAAAAAACGTTGTCCTGAATCTTAATTTATGAATAAAAAAATAAATCTCCAGTATAATAATAATAAGACTCCCCGTGTAACGCCATTTTACCGCGTGGCCTCGCTTGTCGTTGGTCACGTGACCATCGGGGTACCGACACACACCTCAGGCTTCATTTGGACACGCCCCTTCTGCTTGACACGAGCTTCGGAACTTTTGGTGTCATACGTAACATCGCTAGGGTTTAGGAATCGGATTTTGTAGCGTGTTTGTTTGTTTATCTGTGTAGGATACTACTTTTTGCACCATCATGTTGTGTTCAAGTGAATAATTTCCCTATCATGTGAGATTTAACTATATAAGGAAATCAGTCCACTATGGGTTTAGCATATACAGTACAGTATATAAAGAATCGTTAAAGTCATAACGTAGAAAGTAATGAACATTTTAATAAACACGTGCATTAAATTTGACACGCTAGTGAGTTAAACCACGTGTATGTTCTTTACATTTGTTGAGATCATAAGTAACTGAATTTCTATGAAGAAATTATACGTATGCGCGGTGAGGATGGTGATGGAGAAGAGTGAAAACCAGTTAGAGTTTAGGAGATACAGGCGGGAAACAGCTCACACCAGCACAGCACGGAGTGACCTCAACTGCAGCCTGAGGAGATACAAATCACACCACACCACAGCCCAACACAGCACACAGACCAAAGAATGGAGCTGATTCAAGTACAATACAGCATTTATTAAATAATCGCTGTTTTTCAAATTCATTAATTAAGTAATCAACTAATCAATTAGTAGATTAATTAATTAAAATTAATTWAAGACTGGATTAGGCATTTCGTATGAATTGAAACAGTTTCTCTTGCATTTTTTTAAACGTGAAAATCTGTGTGTGTGTGTGTGTGTGTGTCTGTCTGTCTGTCTCTCTCTCCACACTTGGTATGAAGGCGATTGAACCACAGCGAAGGCAACAGAAACAGATCTGCAGAAGCGGTCCGGACCCTAGAGGGCAGTTTCTCACCAGATGCYGTAGAAATACTTTTCTCTCGGATTTGTTCATTTTTAGCTGGAGATATAAAGGAGTTAAAGACCTGCGCTTGAGAGCCACCTTTAACATCTCAGGACATTTTACTCTACAGTCTGCCTGACTATACCGAGTCTCTCTCTTTCTCTCTCTCTGTGTGTGTGTGTGTGTGTCTTCATTGTTGTATAATTGATGAATTTGGCTGAACAGGAGGAGACAGACAGCATGATGCATCATGTTCACTATCTGCTCCTCTGGGAAAAGCCTGAGAGCTGCTGCCTGCTCAGACCTGGAGCAGTTTGACTCAATCCGCAGTGTTTTACTCTACAGGTTAGTGTTCATCACATTAACACCTGGGTTTCATCTAATATCACCTTCAGCAGGGTGTTAGTAATCAGACGTCGCCTTCTGCTGTTTATATTAACACGAGACAAAAAGCATTGGTTAGTTATATTATTAGAAACGATTTCACGTGTTCATGTGGGTGTAGGTTTAATCTACTGCATTACGTGGATGTAAAATGCGTTTTTAAACTTCTAAAAATCTAAACAGCGCGTTTGTTGTTATTATTATATTTGAAATGAACCAATTCAAACATAAAAAAAAAACATTTATATAAAATATCGTGTGTTCTCGTTGTACAGTTACATCATTTTCCACGGGATTTTTTGTTTCTTTTATTGTGTTTGTATATAAAACGTCGGAAAAGAAAATCTAATTAAAGTTTACATTTGTATAATTATTTTTAAAGTAAACTTAGCCATCAGGCTTTCTAAGGCATACAGGTGTAAAAATGCGTCTCATTGATTATTAAATTATTATTAAACATCCAAGCACTTTTGGATCTTGTTATTTCACGTTTAGACTATTTGTGTTTGTTTTTCTTCAATAAGACTTTAATCTGTGTGCTTGCACGGTGCACACGCCATTAAAAGCTTCCTCGTTGCTACAGCAACCACTACCTCATCCAATCAGCCGTCGAGAATCGGTCACGTGCTCCGCCGTCAAGGACCCGTATGTGTACAACATGGCGAGTTCATCTCACTTCTCATAACTGTGATAAACAAGCAAACCTATACTACAAGTTCAATAATTACAGCGTGAACAATTTGATTGGCGTTTGTAAGATGTAGTAATGGCCTGTAGAGAGTTTGGAGCGCGTTTTGAGAAGAATTCCGCCYGCAGTTTGAGTGAGAAAGACGAAGGAAACGAGGCGGCTGAAGTGAGCGATGGCAGTGATGCACAGTGCAGCTCATCCAGTCACTCCGAGGATTCAGAGTAAGAGCCGAAACTAACGCGCCGAGCTGCTCATATAAACATTATGCATGATCCCAATAGATATGTTTATCATTTGTAAGCCTCAGTGCATCATTAACAGAATAATACTCCAGAAGTAACATTATAGTGAAACACATTCAAGTCATCCTGGTTCATATAATCTTGGTAAAAAAAAAGATATTTTTCCTGACTTTCAATTTTAAAGCAAAGTTCTGCTTCCAATTTAGAAAGCCACCCCTCATCAATAATTACATGCTGTTCCTCATCTTTACCGAATTCATGGCCGTGGTTTTTTAAAGAGCTCCCCACAGAAATGGTGTGGTGCAGTTTAAAGAGAGAGGCAAGAAAACGTATGTTTATGTGCATACTTGGTCTTATACTTCATGCAGAATGAGAGCGTTTCGTGCTGAAAGGATTTGTGATGTGTGCACGTTTTACCCTTACACTGTGTAATGCAGCCCGCACCATCAGACATAACTGTGTGGTTAAAACGAGCATTAGACGAGGGGAAAATGGAAAAATATTATGGCTTATGGTCAGTGTGTGGTGTTTCAGATGGACTCGTGTTGCCTTTTAGTTTTAAACTGGGTCATTGAGTTTAGTCAGAAAGTACTGACTGACTTTTATACAGCTATGAACACACATGAAGGCCGCCACTTAATGCAACTTTTAGAGCTGTAATGTAGCCTGAAATGGAGGATCATATTTATAGCTAAGCTTTTGGTTGTGTTATAGTTCATAAAGTTAAACTGCTGTTCAAAGTCATTGACTTTTATTACATCTTTTATGACCTATTCGTTTATTTTCATAGAAATAGGCTCAGTTGACAGACAAGTCATAGAGCAACATTGTTTTTCTTCTTCTGTTATAGTGAGCTCGAGCCTGAGTGGCTTGACGACGTTCAGAAGAATGGTGAGCTCTTCTATCTGGAGCTGAGTGAAGGTGAAGAAGAAGCTGCACTCTCTCACGTCACTGCCACTCAGTCTGCTGCCACCAATCATGTGCGTTTCAGTGAAAAAGAGGCAGAGATCATCACTGACAAGGGCAGCAAGAAACGTYTGGACTCCAGCGCAAAATCACAACTGAAATTTAAGAAGCTTGCTAAAATCCTCGGACGCAAACGATGTCCGTCTCAAAGAAGCAGGACTGATGGAAAAAATGGCAGAGCCTCTCAACAACCGGCGTCCATTTTGAAAAACCAGACAGGGCAGCGGACAGGACTGGTAGTGCAGCAGCCGTACTTGAAAGATGTCTGTGTTTACATCAACCCCAAACGTCTGGGCAACACATATCCTCCTCCAGGGGGCTTGCTGGAGGCCTTACTGGGAGTGATCCTCCGGGGAGGAGACGGTTTGGGCTGTAATGGGGAGAGACTCATCATTCATGGACTCGTACCTCATAGTCCCGCTAGCAAGTGTGCACAGATTTTAATTGGTAAGCTTAAACTACAGAATCTTTCAGGTACAGAAATAATATTAGAAAATGTTGACMTTTTTTTTCAAAGGATTTACTCACTACATGAAGAAATGCACTGTTCTACTTAYGTTCTACATAAAGTAGCGCACTAGAGCACAATTCGCTGAAAGTTAAATCAAGCATAGCTTACCTTCACCATTTCTTGTATACCAGTGCGTTTAGACTTCTTGGACTCCTGTTCCAAGAATGCAATGGCAGTGGCTGTGCTAACCTACAGTACATCCTGCAGAGTGAGGCTGAAAAAGGAGTGATCTGATGCCATCTTTAGCATTGTAGCAGCTACATTTAGTACTAACTGAGAAACAAAGAGGGAATTTACACTTATAAACTAGTCATGGCAATAAGCTAGATGAAATCAAATAAGATCATGTGCAGCTTTGTCTAGATCCTGCACAGTACTTCATGGTCTAATATTAGTTAAGGGTTGAAAGAATATTCCTTTGACGTCTAATTTGATTTAATGATGAAATCTTATAACGACAACCCAAGTTCCTATTATGAGGACTAATACATTGTGAATGGGGGTGCAATGTTATTGGTTATACTGTTTGTAGATTTGGGTGGGACAAATCTAAAAAATAACATCAGTTTTGTTGTTAATTATTCAGAGAAAAAGTATTTACCTTGCAGCTTTTGCTATTTCCCTGGTGCTCAATGAGACTGAGAGGAACTTTGCAGTTAAAATCGAATTTGTATAGCATACAGTATAGTTTTATTTACAATATTACAGTGGATGTCATATGGACATCAAATAGTCCCAGGATCACAAAGAGTTATTTTSCTGACTGATCTAATGATGGGAGGTTTTGTTGAGTACAAATCAAAGCATATTTGGGGTCTATTAGGCTAACTGAGAGATTCAATGTAAGATGTTGATTTGTCACAGATGTGGGGTTTTAAGCGTTCTGCTTCATCCTGCTACACTGAGTTAAAATCCAAATGTAATAAAGTGCAGCATTATGCATTCTACTATCCTTTTAAAATGCAGAAATTGTGATGTTTGATAGCAATGAGTAGCCTGTTAGCATTTTATTTGTAATAATTACGTTGAAAGAATCCAGAAAACTTTGAAAAGTTAAGGACATGCTAGTGTTGCCTATTTCCATCCAAATTTCTGTGACCTTTTCATCCACACGAATTGACATGCAAGCGTAATTCACAGAAGTCCAGCATTTCCAATTCCAGACACACCAAAGGGATTCCAAAGGAATTACACAACTGAGTAAATCACCACAAGCTAGCTTTTTTACAAGTGGCTCTGAAATGCCWGGCCATGTTAAAGCAATTAGGCCATTTAAATGTCTGAAATAACACAGGGGAAATCTCTGTAACTGAGATAGGAGTGCACAGATCTACTAAAAGCAGGTGGAGAAGGTTTGGATTTTGCAGAAGTACTATATCATGTGGAGTCTGATAGCATATCTAAAAGGCAGAGAATCATAGTTTTTTTTTCCCCATATGATACTAATCACCTTTCAACACTAAAACACTTTTTATTGCACTGCACTGAATGAAGGCATTGTCTGGGTGTAGGGAAGAGGGTGTAGATGATATTTAACAACTTTATCTTAAATTTTTTTTAGGTGATGTCCTTGTTGCTGTAGACGATGTGGATGTTACGTCCGAGAATATTGAGAGAGTTCTGTCTTGTATTTCAGGACCAACACAGGTGTGTGTTTGCATTTATTGATGTGTTTAAATTGATTTAAATAGTAAAATAGAAGGAAGAAAATACCTCAAACGTGAAACCACAAGCAGAAACTTTGGGCTGGGGTCTCTGTGGCAAACACTCCAGTATGCACATTGGTGAATATTAAATTAAGACATTCTCAATTATTGGAAAGAAAACTTTAGAGATGTTGGTAGAAATGAGATAATGCAAACACACATGTACTGCAGAAAACATTATATATATATATAATTTTTTTTTTTTTTTTTAGAGCACACAAAAAAGCTGAACATGCATTTACACCATATTAACAAGGCTCACTGAAAGGTTTGATGAGGATGAAAATGTTGCAATGCATATGCTGTGACCTCACCCACAAAATCTCAGTATCTCTAATTGAAGTTTTGGGAGTTTTGGGGTGATGTATTAGACAGTTCTCTCCACCACCATCATCACCATTATCATCAAAATACCAGTGGATGTGGACATCTATGGTGGCCCTGAAGTACAAAGCACAATGACATTTCACAAAAACAACCACATTTTCCAAAACACAAATGTTGTGTTTTGGGGAACGAATTTGTGTTTTGGGAAATGTTGTTGCTTTTTGGAAATGTGGTTACGTTTTTTGAACTGTTGTGATGGTTTGTAAATCATGAACACTATATCCTTTGGTAAAATATCATTAATCATTGCTTCAGTACATTCCAGAGAATCTGTGCATTGAAGCTGTTACAGAAACCCATGGTGGTGAAGATGCTTGTTGGTTTCTGCTTTAATTTGTTAATAATTTATGTGCTCCATCATAATCATACTGGCATTCCTGTTCTCTAATGTAAAAATGTACATATTTCTTACACTCCACAATAGCAAATAAAGTCTTTTAAAGTCTGCTGGGAAACTCACACCCTAAGTGTACCACAACTCAAAGGAACACCACCATAATATGACTATAAAAGTTACAATTATCTGCAGATGCTGTGTGTTACACATGTCCTAAGATTTCATGAGGTCTTCTCCGTGATGTTATGGGCATCTGTGGACCAGCATTTACTGCCATTTTAAAAAGATTAAAAAGAACTAATTGTGTAGTTTATTTACTTATATCCATATTTTGTTATTTGCTGTGTTTTATCACCTCTACGGGCATAAGAAGTGGTTCTTCAAGCAAGGTCTCTAAGTTAGACAGAAAACACACAAGTCTCCTACAACAACGGAGTATAAACTGTGCGTTGGGAAGCCAATTAGAAACAGCTTCTGTGTTTAATCTGTTTAATGTGGTGTTTTTAGTGCTTCCACACAACAGGGGTTTGCTAAGGAAAACATGAGGCATAAATGTATAGCTTAATGCTGACTTCTGCAAATCCTTTAAGCATACATTAGTGGTCACCTCTGCAGTTTTAATGGATATTTATAAATGGGCAGAAATCCTAAATACAGCCTAGAACTCGAGCTTGGATTGGCCACCTGGTAGTCTATACCGTGCAGTGTGTTTTAAATAGTTTTAGAGCCCTCAACCTCGCTCTCTATAGTGTGGAAATCAGTCCATGCTATAACCAGTTATAGGAAGGTTTCTATGTATGTATGTATTTATTTATTTTTATGCCAACAACATAATCAATTTGGATATGGCTGGGAGGTTTTCTGAAGGGCTTAGTTATATGGAAAAATAGTTTCTGCTGCAAAATTATTGCAAATATATATAACAACAGTTATACAGTGAATTATGAGTAGGAAGGCAGCAACCAGCGATTTCAGCAAGTGCTCATCGAAAAAGACAAGTTTTCATTAAAATGTCTTATTTAAAGCAACTCAGAACCGATTAATCCCTTAAACATAGTCTTCTAGTTACAAAGTGCAGAGTAGCTAAATTAGAAAAARAGTTACGTGCCAGGGTAACATATGGTGGCTTACATGAGTCAATAGGAGGTCTGTAGAGAAGGGGAAAAAAGAAAGTGCACTTCAACTTTATGAGGTATTTAAGGGCAAGACAAAGAAAGTTTTTTTGTGCATCTATTTTTTTTTACTTGGCAACATAATTTCAGGTGTAACAGTGTACACCTTAACATGCTTTCCTTCTTACACTGATGCACGCGTTACTCTGGAATAGGGTCAGTCTGACTTCATCACACCACATGACCTTTTTCCATTGCTAAAAAAATCCAATCTTTGTGATCCCTATCAAATTGTGTACTGTTTTTTTTTTTCTTAAAGTTATTTAATGTTTTGTTTTATATATAACAATATAGATCAGTCCACAGCACATGCTATATATGCATCCATATTTTTTTTCCTATATGTACWGATATGTTCCACTAAACATTTCCTCGGATCTTTGTGTAAGCCGGGTCTGTTCAGCTCAGCAGCCTGAAAAACATTGGAATGTGGATTACATGGTTGTGTCGCCACTGTAGCAGTGGTGGTTATGGCACAGCTCACATTTTGAAGCCACAGGAAAAGTGTTATTAGTCTGCGGATGGAGAAGCAGAGGGGAGAAAGGGACCGATTGGGGGATGAGTGCATGAAGCAAATTACTACCGAGATTAAAAAAAGATGGACAGAAACTTTTCCTTCTTTTTCTCATGTCTGTTTTAGTATAAATTTGTATACAGGACGTAGTATACAGCATGTTGCCATGCTTTGGCTAGATCATTACTGGGTTTTAACAGTGAACTAARACGGATGTGTGCCAGCATTTTTTATCCACAAAAMCATACATAAAACCACAGAAATGTATTTTTTACCACTGCACATACAGTTGTGTTTTTGACCTCTGAGTAACAAACAGTCATGATTCAGCATGAATTGAAATTCATGCTATTGTTTCTGAATGAATATTGTTTCTGTCTGCTGAATTGGATGATGAACAAAAAAAGAAATCAATAAGCATTTACAGTAATTGTCAAAGTCAGTGCACTTGGTAAACACCGTAGCGGGTCRGTCAGAGATTTCATTGTCTTTTGGCTCCAAAAAAGTAGTTTTTCATAAAGTATTTTCCTGACTTACAGCAGAAATTAAGTGATAAGTAATTTGTCATCAGAATGTCATAGCTGTGATAATGCTGAATGATGTGGTTAGCTTTTGAGGTAATCAGTAGTTGCTATTATTATATTATGAATTTAACCTCTTGGCAACTAGTGTGCATTCCCAAATAGTAACATTTAAACCAACCCTCAATTAATCTTTTTCTGCAATGCCTGTTTCTGGTCAGTGTGTCAAAATTGTGTCCGATCCATGTATCATACATTATAATTACTGTTCAGTTTATTTSTTGTGAATGTGGATGATCAGTGAGTGTAAAATTGCTGTTTTTGACAATTCATCAGGTGCATTTGACTCTGGAGACTGGCATTGCAGGCACTGTGGTGGACTCAGAGGTGCCGACACCGCGACCCGCCGCCCCTGTCAGCCAGCTTGTGCGTCTCCTCTGGGGTGAGGACACCATGGAGCTGCAGATGAGTGTAGCACACATTCCTCACATTGTCATGTGTCTATCACTCAAACTGGACTCTGAATCGCCTCAGGAGGAGGTCAGTACATTTGCACTTTTGCTGCGGTTTCTAAACATTTAGTGAGAAAGAGTATATTTGGATTTAAATAATGGTAATGTTCAGTTGATTCATGTAACGTTTTTATTGAGCTGTGATGAAACGACCGCTGATATTGGCCCAACCTTGGCTATATACCATGTTTCATGTTTCAAGGCCAGAAGCTGAAGTATCAGTGACTGTACACGTTTACATTTAGGGATTTGGCAGACAGTGACTGTACACATCAGCTGCATAATACAGGCAGCTAAATCATTTATAACACCACACTGAGAGTCTATTTATAACCTGTGCTCCTGCCACGATCAGTCTTGTTTCTGCTATGAAACACTCATTTGGATGCTACTTTATGCAAATCTTGAAATACAGTGAAACTTTGAGAGAGCTCCATCTTGGAAGGTCTCAGCTGAAATGTTTCCAAACTGGTCCATTCTTACATAGTAAATCCCACACACTGAACATTCAAAATGATAATTTTGCACACAATATAAAGCAGAGAGCATGTTTATTGAGTGCATGTAAAATGAGCTGTAGCTAAATGTATGTGAATCTTCAAATATTTGACCCGAGCTGATTAATTGCAGAGATTAAACTTGAGTGCTTATTCATGAGCGTTATGTTCTGTCAGCCTAATTATTCTCTCGTCTCAGTATGAAATTCATTACTTCAAGGCCAGTTCCATGAAGCTTCTTCCTCTTAAGTCTTATACTGTTTTCATTTGGCCTTGGTGCTTTACACTGCCACTTTTGACTTTTGGTTTTGTACATGAAATAGAGAACAAACGTGTTTTTCTCTGTACATTCAACTTTTAAGATTTGCTGCTTTCAGCTAAATAATTTACAGAAATGCTTGTGATTTGATTGAATGTACTTTCTGCAGAAGTCTAAAGGATTCAGGTGTAGAAATCTGTGGTTGCTGAATATTTTTTCCTTGCAGTCTTTCCTAGCTCCACATCTGGACCACAGTCCACCAGAACCCTAATGTAGATTTCTGGTGGGTTGTATCATCTCAAATTAAATGCTAAACCAACGTGATCAATTATTTTTGCGTTTCCTGACATCATTAAACAGCCTTTACAGCCAATTATAAAATCCAAAATGTTCCCCTAAAGGTTTTACTCCTCATTTGCTACAACTTCGGGTGGACCCGAGCTTCTCTGCTGCATAGACCAGGCTGTGATCGCTCGGTGCAAAAATGCTTTGAATTTTGCATTTTGTTTTTCAGACGATTTTCTAAATGCCCCAAGTGTGAACAAACTATTTGCATAACAGTCATGCAGTTTGAGACATAACATTCTGATTCTCTGACATGACATGCATGGCTTCTGTGTGTCTGTGATTGTAAACATGCATATTAATTAAGACCAAGGGAATAAAAAGGCCAGATGCCTACATAATGATGCCAAAAGATTTCTGTCTGGGAACTGAGATTAAGTTTGGGGTTAGCTTCCATTGCGTGTGCACCCAACATGTTCTGTTGTGCTCCCATGAGACCCTTTTGCATTCTCCTTTTCAGCCCCGCTTTTGTTTTTCATGCGCACACACACACACACACACACACACATTTTCTTCAGGTTTCTAAAAGATTGAAGAGTCTTGTTATGCATACTAATCAGAGCACAGTAAAAGAGGGTCCCCACCTTTTCATCATCTGAATTAATTAGCGTTACATCATTCTTCTGTCTCCTCTCCCTTATTTTTAAACTGTAGACCAGAGATTCTTTCATATGGCATGTTTCTGTTTTTGTGGAAAACTGCATATTTTTCTGATAGTACATTCTGGACCAGGCTTATGCTTATATTCATATATTTATTTTTTGTTTAATCTATTCAAAACCAGCAACCTTTACCCGCCCAGCTAGATATATAYTTAGYGTTTGTTACAACTTGTACATTTACAAAGTAAAAAAAAWAAAAAGCTGTTTGACTAGGTAGATTATTACTTTGACACTGAGCTTTCATGCTAGCAAAACTTAGTTTASRGTTGATTAAATATTCATTTACACTCTAACTTTATTAGTAGTTTAACTACATCTGACGAAAAAAAATGCTGTTTATCTTGTTTTCATTGTCAGTGTCCCTTTACATTGCCAAAATAAAAGATTAAGAAGCTATACCTAAACTTGCTAATCGTTCATGTTGTTTATGTGCTAGCATGCTTCGCTTCCATATTTCGCATTGAAAGCTATAGTGTTTTTTCATTCTCCCACACAGAAGGCTTGAATTCCTTATCTGTGTTTGAATGTCCATCTAGACCCAGACTCAAAAAGTTACTCTTTAGGAAAAAAAAAAAAAAAAACTCTGTCTTTATATTGGAGTATTATTGCACTAATGAGCTGCACTGTATCTCTGCAGCAGGAAATCCTGTACCAGTACCCAGTGACTGAGGCTGCAGCTAAACTGAGGGGAGTGAGAGGAATCTTCCTCACGCTGTGTGACATGCTGGAGAATGTCACTGGAGGACAGATTGTCAGGTACATTAGTAYGTCTTTACATTTGCAACACATCCAGTCAAATTTTATTTCTTTGTTATCTTTATTTATTGAAGTAAATTATTATTAAATCAGTTTTTGACTTGGTCATAACGATTGAATCATAATAAGGCTGAACATAGTTAATTGTTCCACATTTCATGCATTTCTGTTTTCTTTCTAACTGTAGTAGAGCCTGTCAACAAATACAACAGCTGCTGTTAATGAGTTTATTGATAATATAAAAATAATCAAATTACTGAATAGTGCTATACAATTCATCGTAAAAAAAAAAAAAAAAATCTAAATCACGATATTTACCTGTGCAATAATGTAATCGGAAATGAGTATGCATACGTAGATGTTTATGTAGAGCTGTAACATAAGATAGGATGTTCAAGCCACTAATATTTTTCTGACCAAGCTATTCAAATGTATTTGTTTTGCACATGTATTACAAACCAAAAAAATAATAAAAAAAGTGTGTGTGTGTGTGTGTGTGTGTGTGTGTAGTTCCTCCCTGTTGCTTAGAAAGCAGTTGGTCCATGTGGGTTATTGGAAGGAAGGAGAAAAGCTGCTGGTGATTGGTCTGCCTGCCGACAGGTACAATACAATTATCTAATCCATAAACATTTAAGACAAAATTAAACTCTGAATGGTATGGGGTAGCGAATAATAAAATGTTCAAAGTTGTCCTGTTGACTTGAAATGATGTGTATCTGCCAAAACAGTGTCTGTCTGTTCTGTGTCTGATATTTGCCTCTTTATTTTTGTACTGCAGAAAAAAAGGCTATTCTAATGTAGTTTAAAATTTAAATGACATCTTTGGCACTAAACTTTTGTATCTTCTTGGCTTTTTCTTTTTTTTTCAGTGATGTCTTTTGTCTTACAGGGTACCACTGCTGCATCTACACAATGTTATAAGTGGATTGGTGCGAACTCTCAGGGTCATGTACGGCTCTCTGCATGGGTSRGTACTATTTTTTCTCTTTGCTGTTTAGGCCAGTTTCTTAAGAAAACATAATTTCAAATCATTTCTGTAGTTGTATCTTATGCTGTATTTGTTTTCTTTAATTCATGAGAAGGAACATGTGCAGATGGGTGGGGCAGATGGCAGAGAGAATGAAAATGTTTGTGCATTTGTAATTGGGTGGTATAGTATTTTATGTGGGTTTTGCAGCTGAGTGGAGTCATATGGAGTAATAGTCATAATTTAGCAGGACACTAAAGACAAAATATCTGGAAAGTTAAAAGAAATCTGGGAAAACCTTGGAGAAATTAACTTTAAGTGCATGTGCGTGTGTGTGTGTTTGGCAAACAGTCTTACTGCTACTGTAAGTTGCCAGGGTTATTCACACCTCCTGTCCAGCAATTTTAATGTACAAGCATAAGATAATAGTTTTTTTCTGTTTCCTCATAGTGCCTTCTGTGATCTGGAGAATGCTGCTCGGCTAGATCATTTCTTCTGCCTGTTCTTCCAGAGACTCATCCAACCCTCTCGTTTGAGTGACAGCCCTGGCTCCTCACTCTCCAACATCTCTGGGACCCTCTTCCTAGACAACTTAMCTGCCATGCGCTGGCTCACTTTACCACCAGACATTAAGGCATGTACTATAATAAAGACAAACTCTACTGCTGTGTACATTTTCACTTTGAAAGTTTTGAAAGTTTGAGAAACTTTTAAATGTGTTATGCAGATGGGCACAGAAGAAATGCTAACAGGTGATATTGGTGATAACAGACACCATACATTTTTTAAATTCTTGTTTGTTTCATGAAATGATTGTTAGGTATGTAGACTTTTCATGGATTAAGAACAAAAGTTGGTGTGTTTTCTGTGACTGACATGCCACCCTGTGGACTCACAGGTTGAAGTGGACACTGTCCTGTCAGACTTTGAGTCATCAGACTTTGGTGAYATGGTGAGTGGGAATTAAAATAAAATATCCTTCCTTTCTTTTTTATTTTTGATTATATGAAAATAAATCATCTTTTTAACAATTTTCTCTTTTATATTGACTTTATTTGAAATAGTCAGAAGATTTTTATGGCATGAGGCGTCTGTATGTCATTTTGGGGTCCTGTCTCTTCTACAAGGTAAGTCCACTTCTCACTGGGACCCTCTAAGTATTACATAAATTTGGTAGCAGAGTGATGCAGTTACATTAAAATTATATTTTCATTATTCAAATTTCAAATATATTGGAATACTTTTTAAAAAATAACCTCAAATTACTTGATCGGTGCACGTCTTCTTTGTGAATATCCTGATTTAACTGAACTACTCAGAACTAAAAGACATWGTTTAACTTATGAATATCATGAMGTAATTTAGTAAAACTATACTCCCTTTAAAGTAAAGTAAAATTGGATAAAATTTATGTTATCACCCAAATGGTCTTAAAATTCCTTCTTACTTTCTTAGTGTTTAAGATAATTGCCACTCTTTGTTTTCTATGAGTTTTGTTGAAACTGAGGTTCTGGTTGCCAAGATGTAATGCAGACAACTGCTTGGTGCCCCGGGCCAATAGGGCACCTCTGAGGTAGCAGACAAACTTACTTATTATTTATAAGACAATGGTGATGAATGCTGGTTGAGAGGCCTCAATGAAACTTTTGCTTTGGTACCCAACACACTTTTATATACAGTATACAGATAACTGCGTCTTAAGGGTACATAAACATAATGAACAGTGTGACAGGTTTGTAATTATTTAGACATGCAGTTGAAAAAAATAGGGGAAAATTGGGGAAAACAATTAATGGTATTTCTTCTGACACTCTGATAGGCTGCATGATCAGTGATGTATCCTGAGGTCAATGGGTGTTTCAAGTCTTGTATCACACACCCTCACTCAGACCACCCAGCTGAGCGTAGTCAGGCATCAGGCACTTTCTTGTGTCCMTAGCAAGCTTGGGTCCTTCCTCTCAGGTATTGGTAGGACTTGCCACTCTAGTTGTCATCTCCAGGCGCTGCCAGCTGTCTTTGCAGATGTCACCAAGCTATTCTACATTCTATAAAAACATGAATCACAGTTTGTTTTCTGCTTGTTCTCTTTTGCCTCAGGGTTATCTGATAGCAAACCACCTGCCTAAAGAGGACCTGCTGGATGTGTGTCTGTACTGCCAGCATTACTGTTTGCTGTGTCTGGGGGCGGAGCAGCGTGTGGGGCAGCTGGTAGTATGGAGGGAAGTTTTCCTGCAGCGCCACTCACAACCTGACTCCCAAACCTCCAGCTCCACCTCTCGCCCGGGCTACTGTGAGTCCCACGGCCGCTACTTCCTCCTCGTTGTGGGTCTGGTGAGGGTCACGTTTATTGTCTTCATAGTTTTATCATTTATTTTCACACAATTGTAATGTAACAATTTTACACAAGAACCACATACAAAAAAACTGCAGAAAAAAAAAACACAAAAAATGCACAAATATCTAGACAGGATAAGAACCAAAAAAAGTTTGGCACAAGAAAATAAACGCACAGTTTCTGCCTTATGGGGAACTGAAGTGCAGCATTAACAAGTGATTAAAAATGTCTGGAAATTTGTTGTATACAAAAATTTTATAGATTTTTTAAATTCTGTTTACAACATACTAAATATTATATAATGAAGACTGATGTCATCTTTTTAAGATATTTATTTATTTAGTTGCTTGCCTGTTTATTTGCATACATTATGAGTATTCTTATGATTTTTTTAAAAATAACTTTTTACATGTTAAATACATTGATATATTTATCAACGTTATTCAGCTCCATGGATTATATATATTCAAGCCTCCATTTGTTTTCTTGTAAGATACTTAGTCTTGTTAGGTTTCAGTTCTTTTCAGCAAAGCTGTTGAGGAGAAGCTTTTTATTGTTGTGATTCTTTGCCATCACATAACATTTAATTAAGAAATGAGGGATTTTAGGAGTATCRTACTGTATATCATTATAACTCTTTTCTCACTTAGTGGTCCTTTGTATTCCATGAATGCTGCCTCATGCTCTCAAGATTCAGCAGTTTAAAGAGACATGACAGCTTCATCTGTCTTATACTTTTTATTTATTGGCATACCTTGGCTGAAGACACCACAGGAGAATTTAAACTATTAAAAAATAAAAGTATTCAGATTTTGTATAGGATCCTGTAAGAGCACATTGGCCAGGATTTTGCTTTGCACACTCCAGATGTACAATTAGTTACGTGTGTGTGTGTGTGTGTGTGTGTGTGTGTCCCATGCTGATTTATCCAATATCCTCTTGGTCTGCCTGCCTGTAGCTACGTATCCCTGCTGCTAGTCTTATTGCTGCACATTCCTGTTAGGACTTTGTGCAGAACATTGAAACTCCAGCAGCGCAACGTAATTCTCTCCTTGGAAGCCTGATTCTCACACTTCAGCTGTGCCGTTTTGTCTTTATGTTCTTGTTTTGTTTTTTTTATTCTTTAAGAAGAACAATGTATTAAATTATAACAATGACTACAATAAGAAATAGAAAACCTAATTCATGAATCCACAATTTCTTTGTTAAACCTGTTTTTCATGTCTCTTTTACCTGTATCTTGTATATTTCCAGAGACATTATATACAGTGTGTGTTGCTGGAAGCTGGGGGCTGTGCATCTCTTGCTCTCGGATCTCCTGGCCCTGACTGCATTTATGTTGACCAGGTCAAAGCGACTCTCCTGCAGCTCGAGAGTCTTGAGGCTGCTATTGAGGAACGCTTCCTAGCCCCTCCTGCTCCTTGCTTGTCCTGTGCTGATTGGCTTTTGCCCTCCAGTGGGCGGGACCGCCAGGACATGATTAGCAGCTCACCCATTCTAAATCGTCTGACAGCAGCCATCAAGCCACCGTCACCTGGAGCAATTGGCCGTAGCCTGTACAGAGAGGCGGGGTCAGTTCGGAATGACAGGAAGCCAAGCCCACAGAGGAGTTTGTCGGATAGTGGGAGTGAAGGCCGAAGTGATCAGGTTGATGTTGGAATGAGGATGCCATCTGCTGTTACTCGCAGGGACTCGCTGGGATCTGGGGGATCAGACGGGAGTGGTGGCAGCGGAGGACTTTTTAAGGTTTGGATTATATTGGCTTGCTTTCGTCTCCATTATTTTTTTCATGACTAAAGACTAGGTTGCAAAAGTTTTGGCCCTTTATATATTTATTAGTAGTGTTCAAGAATAAGAAACAGTATACACTGAGCTTTAAATAAATACTCCAGCATATTTCAGCTTTTAGTATTTTACTTTTTACCTCTTCTTCATTTGTAATTATAGTGTGACGACTATCAGCAACAATAATTTTGGCATGCTTTGTTTACATTAAATTCACTTTTAAACCTATACTGATTTWGACTTAAATATTGAAGGTCTTAGCACAAGGTAGATATGAGAGAAAATCCTACCAAGMTGTACTTCTGAACCCTTATCCCACCATTCAACACTGTAGTGTCAGTTGTAAGATAAATATACTATATAGTGTGTCATATAAGGTGCCTAACTAGTGTGATTGAGATTAGATTTTCAGTTACACCAAAATGCTTACTCCATTACAATTCTCATCTCATATAAAGAGCCAAAATATATTGACACAAAATTTTCAAAAACGTTGAAACATTTTTAATGTTGCATGGCCTTTACTGAACAAGTGTTCATAAATGTTTAAATGCAGATTCCCAAACTTAAACAGCCCAATCCGTTCTACTTGGGCTCCCTGAAGAAGAGCCTGACTGAGAGAGAAGTTGAGGAGATGCAAAACAATCTGAAGTAAGTCTGTGTGAAAAATGCCAGTTATAATTGTAATTGATTTTCTAAATCCTGTGCAGTGCTTATAGGAACCATTCCCATATCGGCTACTCTTTGTTATATGTATATTAGACCTGTGTTGTTTAAAAGTCTGTTGGTGTCTGTATGCAGGCTCACAGCGGGTTTGGAAAACACACTCTTTCACTATATTTTGATGGAGACAGTGCAGGGCATCTTCATTACGCCAACACACCGAGAGCTATCACAGCTCAGCGGCTCCATTCACCCTCAACTCATCCGCAACTTTCACCACTGCTGCCTGTCCATCCGCCACACCTTTCAGCAGAGCCTGCCACCACAGGTATGTATGTGAGTTTGTGCTTGTGAGAGAGTGAGATAGGTAAATCTGATCGTTGAAAGTGTCTGYAATGCATCCATGTAAGGTAGCATTATGTGTTTGTGTGCATTCCTGAGATACTGAGCATGTTGGGAAGAAACATTTTGAGGCAACTGTTATTACAACCTTAAAGTCCAAAAAAWTTTGTCATGCCAGTATGTTACTCATCAACAGTCTTGAAATCAGGTAGTTTTTTGCCGCTTGTTCTCATCTGGCACACAACTCCCACCTGTGCAACTACGGCTACCCCAACCATCACCGGCACTGACTTTGGCAGGCTGATTAACCCAGGTGGAAGGTACAGTAGCCTGGTGACTGGAGATCACTTGTAAATCTAAAAGTCTTGAAAGCAGTCTCAGCAGTTGCTATGAAGTCGACATTGCACTCCAAAGTTTTGGCCATCCACTGCAGCCAGGAAGTCTTAAGTTGCCAAGGAATTCCAGCCATACAGAATCAACTTTCCTGCAAATGGTTCCTTCAATAAAGAAGAATGTGAATATACATTTTTCTTGAAGAGGAAGCCCCAAGCTCAAGACAGGGACTGTGGAGTAAAATTTGCCATAAATTTGTTGAGTATTGTTTAAAAACACAGTGCCAACAGAAAGTCTTCAGATGTTTTTAGATATTTTGTTCGGTTTCTGTTTCTAACATATATCTCTCAATGCAAATTAAACACCTCGTCAGTGAAGTTACCTGAGGTCATTGGGTGTTTTGGCTCTTCCAACATTAGACCCCCTTACCCAGGTGATGATCAGCCCCCAGCTTGTGTCCAAGTAGTCCACGGATCACCCTCTTTAATCCACATTTTTTTAAATAAATGCAAGCCAAGCACTGGGGAGATTTCGTAAAAACTGCTAAGTCAACATAACGTAGAGCTGTCTACAGAGATGAACGTGTACAATGCTGGGATCCATCCTTCTCCCCTCTATGGATGCAAAGCATGAAGAACTTCCTACATGCATACAAAAAAGCTGGAAAACGTCCACATGCAAGCTCTTCGACACTTGATACTGGGAATTCAGTCATAGGAAAACGCCACCAACCTTCAATCTTGGACCAGGCTGGCTTCACCAGTGATCTAGTGGGGCATTTTATCTGCATGGAGAAGCATTGAGTGCCCAGACACCTGCTGTATGAAGATCTTGCATATCACACACAAGGCTGACCAAAGAAACAACACAAAAAACTTAATCAAAGCCAGACTCCATTAGTACAATATTGGACCAAAGAAGCTGGAAGACTATGCCAGAGATCACTCACTTTGGTGAGCCATAGTCCATCAAGCCACTGCCAACTTTGAGGAGCCCCTTTGTCAAACAAACAAAAACACCAGCAGTGATCAGAACAGCCGATTTTCAATGCCCTCACTGCTACAAACTTTGTGCCTCCAAATTTAACGAATTGTATAATCAGAAAAAGTATTCTTTGATACGAAGGACAATCCACTGGTTGTCTTTAGAAACTACTTGGATTCTTAAATGTGTTTTTTCTTTCCTCTCTGTGTGTATCTGTGTTGTAGCAGGACAGAAGAGGAGCTGACAGGCCACACGCTTCTCAAGGCCTCGGCCCAGTTAAAGAACATGGCATTTTGTTCCAGTGCAAACCTGAAAACTGGACTGACCAAAAGAAACCTGCTCCCACAATGACGTACTGGGTTATCGGGTACAAGTTATATATTTCTTACTTACTGAGCTAAGTGTAATTTAGTTTGGACAGGATTTAATACCTTTATGTTACAAATACACTATGTCTACCCAGTGTCCAAAACCAAAGCTTAAACTTTATCCATCACATTCCAACTTTCCATCTATTGCTGTAAATGTGTGATCAGATTAAAAATGTAACTAAGTAAACCCACTCATTTCTTTGCAAATGTGTCCTACATCTGAAATAATCACTCACACAGATTAAGAGCTTTAGATAAATATTTAAAGGGCATGCATGTTGTCTTGAAATTGACTTGAACTTAAACATTTTTTTTTTYCAGAAACATATGCACAATTTGCAATCATTATTAAAAACATCCTGTACATTTGTTATGGTGGGAAGAGACGGGTTATAAAATCTCTTTTTTCACCTTAGGTAAAGTGCTCTATCCTGGCACTTGTTTGTGTTAATGAATCTAATGCGAAGGAAACACTAATTGGGTTTAGTGCTGCTGTAGCTGAACATTTTGTGTAATATATAACAAACGTAGATCTGAAGGGAATGGTCATTGTCATTTACAATATGCATCAACCAGTAGCATTTAAACTTGAGTCTGGTCTAGTTGAAATGTACAGTAAATGGCCAGTGTGTTTGAGTTTATAAACTACAAAATTTTAAGCAAGTATTCTGAATATGTGCATTTTTTTCCAAAAAAAAAAGTTTATTTTATTTTATTATTTTTTTTTACTATTAATAATACCCATCATTGACAGGTAAATAGTTTTTAGAAATAGTTAAAATGTTACAGAGCTGTTCAGCTGATGATATTATTTCAGGTTGAAGCCCACGTACATGTCTGCCTGTCTTTCAGTACGGCAGAAATCTCTGACTTATTAATATAAAGAATTAAAATTTTGTAAGGTTGAGTATCATATGCCTAGTTTTTACTAAGTACTACTTTATTTGTCAGCCAAATACACTCCCTGTTTTAAAGTAGATTATTACATCCAGTAAATGATTGTTCATAACATCACTTTGACTCAACATTTTCATTCAACCGCATAAAACTCTCAGTCCACTGCTGTGGATATGTTTGCTCAAACGACCCCTGTTTTATCTCATAATGRTGCTTCATATACTGTAGCTTTAAGTAGCACTATGGTTTCAGTGCATATGAGAGAAACTGGTTTTAAACATCTCGAAGGAAGAATAAACATACAATGATCTGTCCATACATCTTTGAAGATTCAGTTTTCAAAAGTTACACACAGTTTTTGGAGTAAGCCTGTATTGTGATTAATTTATGGCGCATATTTAACTTCAAGCAAATACTGGGGACTGGCAAACTTTTATTAAATTCTGTCAAGCCAGTTTTGCGTGATACTGTGACAAAATTGGTTGACAAGACTGATGTCATGTCTTCCAATGTGTGAAACATAAAGATGTCACTGAGAGCGAGTTCTGACCAATGTACAGATAAAACMTTACTTTTATTTATATTTCTTTTATTTAAAAATAAATAATAAAAATAAGATTAAGAGTTTGTGTGTCTGTGTGAAGCCGGGGACGAGGGGTGTAAAGGCGAGAGAGTGTGTGTGTGTGTGTGTGGGGGTCGGTGTGTGTGTGTGTGTCGGTATGAAAAAACTCGGCACTCGTAAACCAAGACATGCTCGTTTTTCAAGTCAAATGTTATTAAAAATCTTTGCTCGTCTTACGGAACACTCGTAAACCGAGTTACTCACAACCCGAAGTTCCACTGTACAGACTGTTTCAATAAATCAAATGGTCTGAAAGCAGGATTTAATTTGAAAGTAACCTTGGTAATTTGGTTTATAACCAACACCCTCTTTCCACAAGAATAAAATAGTAATTCTTTAAAATTATTTCCAGAAAGGTTCAATGTGCAGAGCACAAAGTGTATTGTATGTTTATCAGCTCCAAATGCATTATTATTTATTTTTTTTATCTTAAATTACAAATAAGCTATTTGGAGGATTAAAAGCACGTGTCTAGTGCAAAGTCTGTAGTCTGCAGTATCTGTAGTTGTTTTCCTGTTTGTTGGATTTTCCTAAACATTCAAACTGAAAAGTCTACACTGTGCTAAGTTTAATGGGATAGGGTACATTTTACACCCTGGTGTAGGGTTATAGTTATGTTAAACAGGTGTAACTGGCTATGGATTCGATTTTCCTTCAGAATTTAAACCTCTGTTTCCCTGGTTTGTGTTGCAGGCGGATGGTGCTAGAACCCGTCCCTCAGGAGTTCTATGTGTGTTTCCATGACTCTGTGCCGGAGGTGCCTGTGGAGATGGCCTTCAGGCTCTCGTTTGGCCTGGCCGTCTGATTTTTATTTAGGGTTCCTGGATATCCTGAACTGAACATTGTTAAAATTGCAGGAGTTGGTCATCTGAAAATTTCAACATTTATACCTCAGACTGTTGATTTTTTTAAAGAGAGAGATACAGCTAACGGGTTTAGGGACCTTGGTGCAAGAGCCTGTATTTCCACTATGGAGCAGTGTGAAGCATTCACTGGTGTGTGAGACAACTGTAATTCTTAGCAGGTAAACTGGACCTGAATGCACCTTTTTAAACACATGACTGTGGAAATAACTGTTGGTTTGTATTTACAGCATTAAAACTGACAGTACAGCTACAGTATATATGTTTTTTAAATCACTCTGGGCCATAAAAACCCTTATTACTAACATTTGCACAGATGTACATGATGGTGTAGTAAGATGCTGATGTCACATAAACCAAAATCAGGGTTTTTTTTTTTTTTTACAAGTGTGGTAAAACATTTATTTAAAATAAAGCTGTGGAAACAAGTTTAAGCCATGAGAAAATATTACACTGCTTGTTTTATCTCACGAATGAGAATATTATTCTTCATCTTATCTCATGTAGTTATCTTATAGTTACACTTTCATTGAGACACATCTGCAAGCGATCCCAAACGTTTGAGCGGTAGAGCATCTCTTTGAGTTTTGTATTGAACGKCCACAGCGCAGATGTGTGAAATAAATACACACAATTGCATTATCACCTTGTAATAATGTTTAGTTCATAATTTTTACAAATATGTTGAAAGAAGAAGAAAAAAAGAAACTTGCCAGACTAAAGCCATGACATCACAAAAAAGACAATGAAGCTGACAGAACACAATAAATACACTGATTCATGACGTTAATCTAACTTTTTATATGCAAGGCTATTTGTAATTTGTTGTTTGTTTTGAAATTAGATGCAGTCCACTCAGAACATAGCTGCCTAGCTCTTCCTATTTTTTTTTTTTATACAATTGTGATTTCCCCCACAGGCAGCAGAGGGCTCCTTTACATAAACGTCTTAGTTTCCCTCATGTTGTAACTGCATGTGCATGATTGATGGAATGGGATTTGGTATTGGACTTTCATATTTGCAAAACAAACTAGTACATTCATTTTGAAAAGTAAAGCCTATACTAAAAATTGCTCAAAAACATAATTTCTGGATTTTGCAGTTTTATAAAAAAAAATAAAAATAAAACAAGAATAAAGTCAAATACATTTGACATTCTTTCACTCAATAAACGTCCTTACAGTCCTGCTCTTCCAATAGTGCAAGCTACCACCTCACGTCCACATCCTGAGCTCAGGCTGCACTCTCTACAAGCATCAAGTTCTTCTTATAACAGTCCAGACTGCAGAGTGGAGTTCCCGTCTTGGAGCAAGAATACTTCTTCCGGTTAGAGCAGCCAGCAACACCACAGTTCACTGGAGCAGGAGGAGGTGGGCGTGAAGGGGCAGGAGCCGGAGCGATCACTCCAACCGGGTAGGACACTGCCGCCCCCTGAGCGTTATCAGAGTACCTCACCATGGGCAGCTGTGCCTGTTTGCCCTTGCGCTCCTTTGCGCTCTTGATTTTGGCCTTGCTGGTCTTGGTGAGCCTCTCGATGGTCTGGTTCTTGTTCTCTTCCGCCTTTTTGGCCGCTTGCAGACGTCTCTTACGGGCTCGTTCCTCCCGCTTCTGCAGCATCTCGGCCGTAAGCTCCTTCTCCTTATAGCCCATGGGGAGCTCGAAGAGGGGCTGGATCTGCTGCTTGTGCAACAGCGCTTTCTAATCACATTAAGGAAACAGAAAATTAATTCAATTAAAAAAATATATACATATTTTATCTGATTATTTGCCATGCACATCGTTGAGATTAAACATTACTGACAAAAGCCTTTGTTAAGATTGCAGAAAATACAGGTACAGTTATCATTAGGAGTCAAGAGAGGAACAATCCTCATACTTTATGAATGGGCGGGGAATACTCTTTATCGCCTGTCAGTCATAATGACACTTGACAATACGAGACATTTTTATGCTCATGTAAAATCTGAGCTGCAGCCAGCAACCAAATGTGGCAGACTGTCTAATCATTTGTTGGCCTGGTTGCAAGCTGTTGTTTGTATGATAGGAGAGTGCTGATTAGTGAGAGGGGATTAGCAAGGACAGAAAAAAATGCAACAGTCTAACACAGTACCTGTCTGGCAGTCAGAAGTGACTCGTCTATCTCCTTCTTCAGCTCTCCATTATCATCCAGCTCTCCTTTCTCCAGCGCATCAAGCCACTTCTCCTCTTCATCCATGGGGCCTTCCAAAAACGAATCAGTGTCCATGTCTGGCAGAGGAGAAGGCTCCAAGTTACTGTCCTCATCTAGAATGGTATGGAAAGATTGTGATTTCAAGACATTCCGCTTATATAATACTGATTCTTTTTATAAGGTCATCTGCCAAAGGATGGAGTAATTAGTAGAAACTGACTTTCTGTATAAACTCATACAAGAGGGAGAAGTACCTATAAAGATAAAATACCCTTAGTTTCCCTTAGTGAAAGCATTTTTATCTCTAAGGGTCTCGCACGGCATGAGGAAACAGAAAAGACTCACCGAGCCAAGCACGATACTGCTCAATAGGAACTCCCTCTGAGGGCTCATCCTCATCGTCGTCTTCCTCATCATCATCCTCGTCATCAGAGTCGTCGTCATCGTCACTGTCCACGACTAGAGGAGACATCGCACGCACTGCCTCTGGTACCACTGTGAAGGTGGGCACGCTACAACAAAAGTAAAGAAAATGCCACATTTACTGATCAGCCATAACAATAACAAATTAACACTGATTAGTAATCATACACCAGTAAACTGCGGAAAGGATCATGGGGACCCCTAGACAGAACAACCCAGCCGACTTGGCCTCCGAACTACCCTGACCCCAGCCCGATCCGGCCCATGGACCGGCAAACGAACAACTTTGGTCAACAAAGGCCCCACCTCATAAACCCACAGCACCAAACGGCTCCTTCACTACCGTCCTGCTGCCAGACAGCACACATGTTTTTATCCCTCAACTGCTGAATGTTATGTCTGAATTGCATTCTGACTCAAATGAAAAWAAAAAAAAAATTATTAAAAAAATACCTCTTTGTGCCCAGTGTTTGCCCTCCTAATTTGATCTTTAGCTTCAGCTGTGGAGGTTTCAACACGATGCCAGAGTCTGACTCCAGCGCCTCAGATGAGAAGCTGTGGCCATCGTCTCGGTGGTGCTTCCTCTTATGCTTCTTGTGCTTTTTGTGCTTCTTTCTGTGGGCACTGTAGTCATCATCATCCCCTGAAAAACAAAAACCTAGTAAATAACATTCCAGTGACGTTTTACACACTATTGACCTGTACATGTTTTACATCAATCATCTCCCAGCTTAAAGCTATCAAGCTTAAAAATGAGTTAATAAAGCCAGGAAAAATTTTGTGYATGAATGAAAATCTAAATTCAAAAGTAGTACTTGGTTTTTGAACAGAAGCTTTARGAGGAAAACATTATAATGCCTGCATATTTATATAATGTGGCTGACTGATGAATGACTAGTGGTGTGATGCAGCAAGAAGTGTTGCAACCTCAGAGCTTCAGAATTGCAGGTTTGATCCTGAATTCGAGTTACAGATTTTGTGGAGTTTTACACGTTCTCCCTGTGCATATGCGGGTTTAATCCCAGATAGAAATGCTGTTTTGCTAATATTTATGAATGTATAGTTCATGCGTTCCAAGATGGCAGTGGTTATACTCTATATAACCATTTACATTTAGGCATTTGGCAGACGCTCGTATCCAGAGCGACTTACAAARGTTCTTTATATATAGCACTGTAACACTACTTAATTATTTAAATGATTGTGCACATGGTATCCTGCGACAGGCTGGCATCCCATCCAGGCCGTTATTCAGCCTCATGCCCAACATTCCCAAGGATAGAACGGTCACTGAAGGCGAATGAATGCATAAATAAATTAATGAATGTCTAGAATTATTATTATGAGAATATATGCTTAATATTACTATTTATTATAAGAACTACTACAGTGTGAAGGGGCATTGGTGGCTCAGAGGTAGATTTCCTCGCCTGCCATGCAGAAGGCCCAGGTTTGTTTCCCAGCCAATGCCCAAACTTCAGGATAAAATGGAAGGGTTGCCTCAGGAAGGGGATCTAGCGTAAAGCAAAGTAAACCAAAAAACCAACAACAAATACAGGCTTATTGGAAAAGGACACAACTGAACAAGATGTAGAAATGGTGAACCTTCTCACGAGAGCTATTGAAAAAAGGTCAGCACTTGTTTTTTGCTTTTGTTTCTATTTTTTCCAGCTTTGTCACTTGAAAAGAAATTACATACTTTGATGCACTTCCCTGGTCACCATGTTACTTTTTATCTATGTGTGTGTGTGTGTGTGTGTGTGTGTATTCTGTTACGTGAGCCTCTTACTCCACCCTAGCCACAAGCATGTACTTTTGTACTCAGTGTTCTGCACATGTTTTTGGCTTTGGTTACGGTGCAAATGATTAATTCAGTTAATTTGGATTCAGTAACTGATCTTCATGTGTAAACTGGTGAGTCTGCAACAACAACAACAACAACAACAACAACAACAACAATAATAATAATAATAATACTCACTCACCTACAAGAAACCTGGGGAGAATTATCATGTCCTTCCTCTTTCCCATAGCTGTAGAAACACTCAGCTCATCCACACGGTCATCATGTTTCCTCTTAAAACACTTACTTCTTTACTAACACTCACTACTGCTCACTAACTGCTCAGTGCTAGCTAGCGAGCTAACCGGGTAAACGAACAAAAACATGCAGTAATCCCGAAAGCCGCTTTTCTTCTCAAATTTAAACTCTTAAAACAAATCACGCTGAAATATAAATCACTTCCATAGACTTTTTACTTTTAATTTCTTTCAAAAAGAACTTGCTGAGCTATGTCTTAGCAAAAGCACTAAGACTAGCATGCACTCTAACCTTTGATTCGGCCTTTACAAGCGACGTCGTTATGCATCATGGGAAATGTAGTGCATCTACTAAATATTTCATCGTCGTTTGAGGCATAGAAAACTACATTACCCATAAACCTTTGCGCCCATGAACGGAAACCACGCAAGGGCGATTGATTACTGCTGTGTTTTCAGGTTAGAGCATGGTGTGCAGTAGTGTGTTTTGAAGTGCACATTTAAGGTATTTAAACTTATTTAACTGTGGTGTTAATATTTATTTTGTACGTGCTATTTAACATAATATTCGATATGTTAGATTAGATTTATATTTATACACATAATGTGATCAATTGACCCACAGACATAACCATTCTCTCCATATTGTTATTATTATTATTATTATTATTATTATTATTATTATTATTATTATCAGAGTTGCAGTGATAATTCAATCTAAACATCACATCTGGTACTGCTAGTTAAATGTACTTATAGGTTGTTTTCAGTCATCCAAGTGAGATTATCTTGAAGTTGAGTCATATTAGCTGTACTTCTTTCTTGTAAGGTAGAAATGTTTCACTACTCTTTTAAAGTAGCATCCAGATCCAAAATAAGGATCTGATAATTCTGTATATCATCAGAGTGTCAAAACAGCTAAAAAAAGATTTTTGGGAAAAAAAAAAACACATACCTGTTCAGTTCAAACCCACCAACACACTAAGACAGAGGCACGTCCACCCCAAAGACATGAGAAGAGCAGTATAATATATGCGGTTCAATGCAGTGAAGAGTGTTCAGAGCTCTATGTTAGGAGACAAAATAACCTCTACATAAGAAGATGTATCGACACAGAAAATGCAACACCTCAGGGCTTGAATCAGCCGCGTCCCTTCACCTGAAGGACAAAGGATACACGACTGAGAATGAGAATGTACAAATTTTGGACAGAGACAATAGATGGTCTAGAGGAGTAAAAGAAGCCATCTGTGTGCAAGAGGAAAGTCTTCTCTCAATAGAAGTGGAGGTCTAAGACACAACCTGTCTCCTATTTTTCATCCTGCCCTTTCATCCATCCCTTGGAAAATCATCCACCAAGAAATCCACACAGAACTCCCTTACTACCTCTTGTCGTTACACCTTAACAACTCTCTAACGACTATCCCTCCTACTTTCACCTTTTCCATTGTTTGCCTAATGAGCCTTTTCAGACAGGGGAGGATCCCTTGACTTTGTAGCATTTAAATATGAGGAACCAAATAACCTCAGACCGAAAAAGCTACTTGGATGAAGAGTGAAACATGAACAAGAAAGCAGTTGACATGGCTCAACCTCCAGGTAATTAATGGTTGGAGAAAAAGATAGACTTATATTTGAATCGCTGCTAATCCTGTATCTTTTCTTGTAGTAAACATGAACTACTCTAGGTTCTTGACGGCTGTGAGTGCAGCCCGGAGGCCATCCCCAATCCGCATCCTAAGTAAGCCATGCTCCATCAGACGCAGACACATTGCTTCAGCTGAATATAATAAATCAATGCAAGCTTTTAAATATCTTGATTTAAAGAATCATAAGGTAAAAATAGCCTACAGTAAGTTCTTAAACAATCAGGTGGCTTCRTGATTTTTATGATTTTCACATGTTATCAAAGCACATGATCTAAGGTGGACCATAGAGTAGTTTCTATAAAATGTCTGGCATGAGATACAAACTAAACACAGACATGCATTCTAGATCAGAATTCAGCTTTCCATATTGCTGAATAAGAAAAGCAGTATGGAAGATAAATGAATGAATGAATGAATGAATGAATGAATGAATGAATCCTGTATGTCTTTGAGGTTATTTGTACAAGTATGGAATAAATATAATTGCCTATTGCTCTAGTACTGCTCTGAAGGAAAACGAACAAAAATGAAAAAAAATTATTGCTCCCTAATTCACGGCTGTCTTTGATCTCTCCAGCGGAGCTGCAGCTGCGCTCTCCCCCCAGCCTGATCTCTCTTGCCGGTGGAGCCCCAAACCCCAACACCTTCCCTTTCCGCTCTGCCACTATTCAGATAAAAAATGGAGAAAAAATCACGTTTGATGAGACAGTGATGAAAAGGGCTTTGCAGTATTCTGSCTCTTCTGGGTAAGTCCTCCTGGTCATTATCTCTTTGACACACTGGTAGACACATAGGCTGCCGATTACTTAAAAGGTTTGGTATTCCGATGCACTTAAATGTTGATGTGGTTATAATGCTGTACTTCAGTAGTCATAAAATAAAACCTTTACTTGACACAGCCATACACAGTATGATATACAATACCATACTGATAGTTACAGGGAAAGAAATCGTCCAGTTTATTTGTCACTTTATTAGAAAGATAGATTATAGATAACAACAAACTCCATTTTAAACATGTAAAAATGAAGTATGCAAAACATTTMATTTCAAGGCTTTTCAAGTGGAACGGGTTGTTTGGGCAAAAACTTGAGATATAACATGCAAATATGGATAATTCTGCATACTGTAGATTATGGAAAATTGTGATATTAAGATCATTTTATATTTAAGCTGATTGTTTATTTGACTTTGTATCTTCAGCATTCCTGAGCTGGTCTCATGGTTAAAGGAGCTGCAGAAGAGGCTACACAATCCTCCCACAGCAGCATTCAGCCCAGAGAGAGGRCAGATGGAGCTTTGTATCACCGCTGGCAGTCAGGAAGGACTGGGCAAAGTACACAATCTGTCCCATTTACATTAACTCTGCTGTCTGATCTCTAACAGTGTGGATTACCTTAGCCTTGAAGTTAAAGCTGTAACTCCAAAGTTAAGATTAAATATTAAATAAGGTTTATTCTTTAGCTTCGAATTTAATATTAAGCCAATGTCCAGTGAATAAGTGTTATGAATGATACACATTGCCTGTAGAAAATGCTACATTATACTGACTTCAATACAGTCTCCCAACCATCTTCATTAAAGGTTTTTGAGATGCTCATCARTCCCGGTGATAATGTCCTTCTTGATACGCCAACTTACTCAGGAACTCTGGCAGCGGTAATTAATCTCCCTTCAATTTAGTTTTCTCTTTCTGTTTTCATTAACTTACTGTACAGCTGATGTTTTACCCTGTATTCCGCACCCACAGATACAGCCACTGGGATGTAACATYATAAATGTGCCTAGYGATSAGTATGGAATGATCCCGGAGGCCTTGAGGGACATTCTGGCCAGATGGGATCCTGCAGATGCACAGAAACTGGGTAGCAGTGTCCCCCGAGTCCTCTACACCATCCCTAATGGAGGAAATCCTACAGGCGCCTCCATGACTGCTGAGAGGAAACAGAAAGTTTATGAGGTAGTGCTGTCACATCCCAGCTAAGCACTAGAAACAATGTATATCATAGTGCCTTTCAAATGGTCCATAAGAGCAGCATGGATAGTAGCCCATGCTCCACATAGGATTGAAAATGTGTGTACAATCCTTGTTTGTATTGTAATTTCTTCTGTGAAGTAGTATTTCTTTTAGAGAAACAGAACACTTTAGGACATGGTGTGTAAAGCCTTCTTTAAATCCTTGAGCGACGATGGCACCAGGCTTCTTTCTGATTGTGTTCATGTGCACTAGGAATGACTTACTAACGGCTGGGTTCATACCACTGGAAAGCTGGAAAGGTACTGGGATGCCTCCTCTGCAGCCTAGGTCTGGCTTGTTGGCCAGGAGAGCCCTACAGGCCACCTTTATGCCACCTGTGCAGCTGATGGACAGGAACTGATCCAGCTGTTGTCAAGGGCTCTCTGAGAGATGGTACAGCCACTCCAGCAATTCAGCTATGGTTGTGATGGTAGAAAGAAGGATTTCCTCCTTGAAGTGTTGTAATCTTCTGGGTTCTAGGGAGAGAGAGTGTAATAGGCCAGTTTTTGTCCCTTGCCTTCCTCTCAAATGTCTGCAAAAAACCCTCCACAGCGTCCTTATCTGTGAGTTTGGGCAGAAGTCAATGGGCTTCATATAAGGGTTCAGAAAGAGATACAGTGGGTACGGAAAGTATTCAGCCCCTCTTATATTTTTTACTCTTTGTTATCTTGCAGCCATTTGCTAAAACATTTAMGTTTTCCTCATTAATGTACACACAGCACCCCATATTGACAGAAAAAACACAGAATTGTTGACATTTTTGCAGATTTATTAAAAAAGAAAAACTGAAATATCACAAATGTCCTAAGTATTCGGACCCTTTGCTGTGGCACTCATATATTTAACTCAGGTGCTGTCCGTTTCTTCTGATCATCCTTGAGATGGTTCTACACCTTCATTTGAGTCCAGCTGTGTTTGATTATACTGATTGGACTTAATTAGGAAAGCCACACACCTGTCTATATAATACCTTACAGCTCACAGTGCATGTCAGAGCAAATAAGAATCATGAGGTCAAAGGAACTGCCTGAAGAGCTCAGAGAMAGAAYTGTGGCAAGGCACAGATCTGGCCAAGGTTATAAAAAAAATTCTGCTGCACTTAAGGTTCCTAAGAGCACAGTGGCCTCCATAATCCTTAAATGGAAGACGTTTGGGACGACTAGAACCCTTCCTAGAGCTGACTGTCCAGCCAAACTGAGCTATCGGGGGAGACGAGCTCTTCACATGAAAGCCCGCATGGAGYTTTCTAAAAAACACCTGAAGGACGCCAAGATGGTGAGAAATAAGATTCTCTGGTCTGATGAGACCAAGATAGGACTTTTTGGCCTTAATTCTAAATGGTAT
>QMIH01000666.1:136106-151011 GCA_003987875.1 Clarias batrachus | reverse complement strand
TTCCATGACTTCTCTTTCTGGGCGAGAGAGAGAGAGTAGAGTCGTCCCTTGGGTGGGGAGGTGCCAGGGAGCAGATCAATGGCGAGGTGATAGGCGTTCCTTAAATCGAGCTTGGTAAATATACGAGTGTCCTGCAGAAGTTCGAAGGCAGACGACATCAGTGGAAGTGGGTAGCGGTTCTTTATGACCCCAGTCATAGGGGTGGTGAGGTGGTAGAGAGATAGCCCGTGACTTACTAAAGACTTGTCGTAAATAGTGGTATTTAGTGGGGACCTTGGTTAAGTCGGGGATCTCTTCTTGTAATGCAGGCAAAGTCCGGCTAATAGAAGCTGAGTGTATGCAAGAAGAGAGGCAGGCGGGGCTCCAATCGAGGATGCTCCTCTTAACCCAATCAATGTGGGGGTTATGTAGCCTCAACCAAGGGAGCCCCAGAACAACGGGTGCATGAGCATTTTTGACAGTTAGAAAGGTGATAGTTTCGACATGATTGCCAGAAAACTGTAGGGTGACAGGGGTGGTGCGGTGGGTAATGGGGGAGAGCCTACTTCCATCAAGGGCCTGAACGGTAAGAGGTTGGCACAGGGGTGTGAGAGGAATCTGGAAGTTGGAGACAATAGAGGAGGAAATTAGGTTCTGGTCCGCCCCGGGGTCCACTAAGGCATGAGTGGCATATGATCGGTCACCAAGGGTCAAGGTTATTGCAAAGCATGATCGCTGGCCCGGGGAAGAACTAGAAGCTGGGCTCCCCTGCATCCCCAGAATTATGGGGGGGCCTGACCTTTTAGTGGGCAGGATCGCACAACATGGCCGGTCTGACCACAATAGAAGCAGGCGCCGTCATCCCTGCGGCGCTGATGCTCTTTTGATGAAATGCGTGTGCGGCCTATCTGCATGGGTTCAGAGGTTGCCTCGGAAGTGACTAAGGCAGGGGCCATAGTATGTGGTGCGAGACATGGCTGTCGTTCACTTCGCCGTGTCCGCCTCCGGGCGTCGATCCGAATTGCTAGGTCAATGAGCCCTTGTAAGTCCAAGGGAAGCTCCCGAGCCGCCAGCTCATCTTTAATTGGGTCTGAGAGTCCGTGGAGAAAGCAGTCGAAGAGTGCCCTTTCATCCCAGTCACAAGATGGAGCCAGGGTCCGGAATTCTATGGCGTAATCAGAGACTGAATGTACCCCCTGGCGAAGCTGGAGAATATGACTTGCCTCCTGATGACCTGTAAAGGAGCGATCAAACACCCTCCTCATTTCGTCTGTGAAGGTCTTCTATGTGAAACAGCAAAGAACTTGGGCATCCCATAATGCTGTTCCCCACTCCGGTAAGGAGGGTGATTATATAAGCAACTTTGGAATGCTCTGTGGGAAAGGACGTGGCCTGCAGTTCCAGAACGAGGGAGCATTGGGACAAAAAAGAGCGACATGTAGCTGGGTTCCCATCATAAGTAGGAGGGGCAGGGAAGTGTGGCTCCTGGGCGGGGGAGGGCATCTGAGGGGTGGGGTTGAGGAGCGGGTGCTGGAGAAGGTTTGTTTTGAATATGAGCTGAGAGAGACTGCAGAGTTTCGGAGATGGTTTGAAGAGTATTGGCGATCTGGGTGATTTCCTGCTGGTGAGTGCCTAAGAGGKCTCCTTGGCTCTCTAATGCCCCCCTCAGGCGAGCTGCCTCTGCTGGATCCATTCCTTGGCCAGTTTATTCTGTCAGGCTCGGTAGGGGGCGTGGTGGATCCAAGTCCAGATGCAGGAAATGTGTTATGAGGAGTAGTGGTATTTTGGAGTGCTTGTGACTGACTGAGTTGATAATATGGAGGTTCAAAGCCTTGGCGTGAATTCCAAGCTGCGGTGTGAGCGTTGAAAGCCTCACTGTAATGCGGAAGCACAGATCGCCGGCACGAGTGCGTCGAGGCGAGCGGCGAGGTGCGTGACGTCAGCCTTGCGAGAATGCGGAAGTGCGCAGCGCCGCCGTGTAATCCGAGATGTATACTGGCGTGTAAGCGCTGAGAAGCAAGGGCATGCAGAGCCAGCGTGGAGGAGAAAGGGAGAGCCTCACGATGAATGCCGGTGTGGGCTGGAGGAACCTGAGCCAGTGGAAAAAACGGAGCGTGAGCTCGGCGAGGAGCGAGCAATAATCGTGGTCGTGAAACAGGTGAGGGTTGAAGCCGGAATGACGAGAGGAGGTCCGTGATCCAGGTTCGTGGTCGGTGGCAGGTAAGTAGTCTGCAACGGGAAATATCCAAATAACAATGATCCGATAACGAGAGGTGAAGACGTGGTCAAAAAACTGAGCGAGGTCGATAACAAAACAGACTGAGACGAGAGAAAACGCTGGTAAATTGAGGCTGGTAAGGCGCACAATAAACTGGCAATTTCGTGGTGTCGGAGCGTGACTTAAATAGGCATGTGAAGTAATCAGTGATACAGAGAACAGGTGTGGAGAGCGGGAATTGAGGTGGTGAAATGAAAGGAGTGGTTAGGAACATGGAGCGGGCGTGCTCAGGTGGTCATGGCGAGGCTGTGGCTTGATGTGGCGTGACAAAGTAGAAATGTTTCCCTACTCTTTAGGTCCTTCTGTGTTTTATTAAAACAAAGTAGCATCCAGATCTAAAGGAAAAAGACAGAGAGAGAGATGAGACCCAGACCCAACAGAAAAATCGTATTATTCTGTATGTGGATGGAGTGATAGAGCAGCTAAAAAGGATTTTTGGAAAACACCATATACCAGTTCACTTCACGTCCTTCAGTTTATCTCCACCACAAAGATTGCATACCAAAACATAAGAACAGCAATATAATATATCTGGTTCAATGCAGTGAATAGTGTTCAGAGCTCTACATTGGGGATACAAAACAACCTCTACATAAAAGAATGTACAAACACAGAAGAGGCAACACTTCACGGCCTGAATCAGCAGTATTCATTCACCTAAAGGACAAAGAATATACGTTTCAGAATGAAAATCTTCCAAATTTTTTGGACAGAGAGAATAGATTATTATTAGAATAGATTAGAGGGTAAAAGAAGCCATCTGTGTGCAAGTACAAAATCCTTCTCTCAACAGAGTTGGGGGTCTAAGGTACAACCTTTTTTTTCATGCTACTCTTTCATCCATCACTAGGAAGATCAATTACCGAGGAAGCACACTTAAGGACTCTCTTACTTTCTCTTGGTTTTTCACCTTAACAACTCTCCCTAATCTATCTCTATTGCTGTTTCTTCTTCAAACCACCCTCCACCCCACCCACACTGTCTAATGACTATTCCTACTACTTTCATTTTTTCCATTGTTCATGTAACAAGCCTTTTCAGACAGGGAGGATCCTTTGACTTTGGAGGACTCAAATATGAAATACCTGCCAACTTACCTCAGACTGAAGAAGCTACTTGGATGAGCAGTGAAACGTTTCTAGCTAACAAGAAGGAAGTCCAGTTGACATCAACCTCCAGCTAATTACTGGTTGAAGAAAAGGATTGCCTTATACTTGAATCGTTGCTAATCCTGTGTCTTTTTCTTATAGTAAACATGAACTACTCTAGGTTTTTGACGGCAGTGAGTGCAGCCCGGAGGCCATTCCTAATCTGCATCCTGAGTAAGCCATGCTCCATCAGACACATGACTACATCTAAATATAATAAATTAATGTAAGCGTTTAAATATCTTGATTTAAAGACTTGTAAAGTAAGAGTAGCCTCAAAGTAGTTACATCTCAAACAATCAGGTTGCTTCAAGATTTGTATGATTCTCACACATGTTATCAAAGCTCATGATCTAAGGTGGACCATAAAGTAGTGTCTATAAAATGACTTGCATGTGGTACAAACTAAACCTGCCTCAGATGTGTAGAGTTTGCATGTTCTCACTGTGCTTGGTGTGTTTCCTCCGGGTACTCCAGTTTCACAATCCAAAGACATGCAGATTAGGTTAATTGGAACTCCCAAATTGCCTGTGAATTAGCGTGTGCCCTTTGATGGATTGGCAAAAGGTGTCCCCCGCCTTGTGCCCGAAGATCATAAGTTTCCTGGGATAGGCTTCAGGCTTCCTGCAACCTTGTATACGATATCGARTAAAGAACATGTGTGAATGAATGAATTCTGTATATCTTCCAGGTTATTTGTACAAGTGCTAAATAAATATAATTGCCTATTGCGCCTGTTCTAATACTGCTCTGAAGGAAAACTAAAAGGAAATGAACTAAAAGTCTTGCTATGATGTAATTCACGGTTATCTTGGATCTGTCCAGTGGAGCTGCGGCACCGCTCTCCCCCCAGCCTCATCCCTCTTGCTGGTGGAGACCCAAACCCCAACACCTTCCCTTTCTGCTCTGCCACCATTCAGATAAAAAATGGAGAAAAAATTGTGTTTGATGAGACAGTGATGAAAAGAGCTTTACAGTATTCTGCCTCTTCTGGGTAAGTCCTCCTGGTCATTATTTTGTCTCTTTAACACATTGATGCACAAGTAGGAAACCAAATTTCATTAAAATTTAATTTGCTTAAAAAGGTTTGCTATTCCAATGCACTTAGTTGTTTATGTGGTTATAATGTTGTACTTGAGTAGTCATAAAATTCGTACATACACCGCCATACACAGTAAGATATTCACTCCCATACTGATGGTTACAGGGAAAGAGACAGTCCAGTATTTTGTTTGTTTGTTGTTCATTTTATTAGATGATAAAAGAAGGATAGATTGAAGATTTTAAAAAAAACATTCTCCATTTTAAACATGTAAATATGAAGTATGCAATAAATTTTATTTCAAGACTTTTTCAAGTGAAAAAAGTTGTTTAGGCAAAGCCTTGAGCAAGCATGCAAATTTGGATAATTTTGCATAGATTATGAAAATTTGAGATATTCAAATCATTGGGTATTTAAGGTAATGAGTAAAATCTCACTGTTTGTTGATTTGACTTTATAACTTCAGCATTCCAGAGCTGGTTTCATGGTTGAAGGAGCTGCAGAAGAGGCTACACAATCCTCCCACAGCAGCATTCAGCCCAGAGAGAGGGCAGATGGAGCTTTGTGTCACCACTGGCAGTCAGGAAGGACTGGGCAAAGTACACAATCTGTCCCATTTACATTAACTCTGCTGTCTGATCTCTAACAGTGTGGATTACTGTAGCCTTGAGGTTTAAGCTTTAACTCCAAAGTTAACATTAAGCCAATGTACAATAAGTGTTATGAATTAGTGTTATGAATGATACACGTTGCTTGTATATAATGTTATATTTTACTGACATCAATACAGTCTCCCAAATACCTTCATTAAAGGTTTTTGAGATGCTCATCAGTCCCGGTGATAATGTCCTTCTTGATTCTCCAACATACTCAGGAACTCTGGCAGCGGTAACTAATCTTCCATAAGTTTAGTTTTCTCATGTCGTTTCCTGTAAAGATTGGAACACACCCCACAGCTGATGTTTTACCCTGTATTACGCACCCACAGATACAGCCACTGGGATGTAACATTATAAATGTGCCTAGTGATGAGTATGGAATGATCCCGGAGGCCTTGAGGGACATTCTGGCCAGATGGGATCCTGGAGATGCACAGAAACTGGGTAGCAGTGTCCCCCGAGTCCTCTACACCATCCCTAATGGAGGAAATCCTACAGGTGCCTCCATGACTGCTGAGAGGAAACTGAAAGTCTATGAGGTAGTACTGTCACTCCACAGCTAAGCATTACAAACAATGAATATCATAGTGCCTTTCAAATGGTCCATAACAACAGATTAATATAATAATCTAAGAATAAACTTTATTATCAATTTTGAGGTAAGAAATACTGTCTCAGACGCAGGACTAGGTTAGACCAGTAGGCCTTTCAAATATATGACAAAAATATCACAAATTTGGAGGGTGGCCACGACATACTCAACAAACTCCACTATCATTTTGTTTGTTGCCATGTTTATTCTTGCTTAATGATTGTTGGCYAGGAGAGCCCTCAGAAACCAGTACAGGCCACCTTTATGCCACCTGTGCAGCTGATGAACAGGAACTGATCCAGCTGTTGTCAAGAGCTCTTCGAGAGATGGTACAGCCTCTCCTGGAATTATGGTTGTAATGGTAGAAAGAAGGATTTCCTCCTTGAGGGTTTTGTAATCTTCTGGGTTCTTGGGAGAGAGAGTGTAAGAGGCCAGTTTTTGTCCCTTGCAGTCCTCTCAAATGTCTGCAAAAAACCCTCCACAGCGTCCTTATCTGTGAGTTTGGGCAGAAGTCATTGGGCTTCATACTAGGGTTCAGAAAGAGGTACAGCTACCAGAGGTACCAGTGAAACTGATTTCAAGATTTTTTTTTTTTGCCACCATTTGTTGTTGTAAAAAGACTGCATGAGTTGCTACATGTCTTCAAAAATCTCTGTTTTCGTGCCAGCATTATTCTGGAAGCACTTGTTCCAGCAAGTGGAACAAATGCCTGCTCAAAGTGGGCAAACGATATACAGATCAAGTCATACTGTAAGTAGGAAACATGGAGTGTTCTTTAACTTACATAAAATCGCAGGTCAAGGGGTGTGAGGAATGAGGAATCGCAGGTGTTTTTCGGTAATGTTAGTATAACARGTTCTGTGGACATGGTGAAGTGCTCAGGATGGCAATGTTTAATGGCCCCGGAGAGAAGTAGAGGTGGAGTAAGGCTTGTAGTCGAGGTGAACAGCTGGGAATGTTAGGCCTTTGTGACTGAACCAGGAGGGCAGTTGCTACACATGCTAAGCAATGATCTGAATGTATAGACATGATTTTACAAAGTTACAAAGAACAACAATGCTTAAAACAATAATGAGTTAAATTTTAAAGAATGCCTKTTCTCCTGCTTAGGAGGTGATAAGTGTAGAGAATTTGATTTATTTAGAGTCAGATTTTCCCACATACTGTGTTGGATAATGGATAATCTCGCGTGAAAATCAAATTAGGTAATTGTATAYTCTGAGCAAGAACAGTATTCCAGGAAGAGGTTTCATTATACATAGATTTTGTTTTTAGTTTAGTATTAAATATTAATATAAAAAACATTGAAATTATAGTGTGGCAGGGTAAGTGTTGTTGACTTGRTTGGGGYGTGGTTATCCGGTTAATGAGGGAAACRTAGTCTATTTAAGGACCCTTATTCTGATGCGTGGGGACTTGTCTGGTTTCTGGGTTCACCGCAACCTGTGTCCCTTCCCGTTCATAGTTCCTGATTGTGTTCAGTTTAATTTTAGTGGAGTCAGCTGGCGAGTCAATTGGAGTATTCGTGGTGGAGTGCGCTTTCAGTTACGGCACCATTAGAAGTGTGAGAAGGCCGGCCGGTAGATTGAGTTGCAGCCCCTGATGTGAGTAATCATACAGCTTCATGTGGAGCATTTGTTRACCCAAGAGTGAGATGGAATAGTGATTCCTGAGCCTTATTCTTAGCTGATAACGCTATATGTGACGCTGTTGTTGTTTTGCTTGTGGATCCATTGCTTGAGATTCGGCTGTGTGTGTGTGTGTGTGTGTGCGTGCGTGCGTGCGTGCGTGCGTGCGTGTGCGTGCGTGCGTGAGTGCGTGCGTGTGCGCGTGTGTGTGTGCGTGTGTGTGTGTTGTTGTGTTTTTCTTTACTTTCCATTAGGAGCCAGGCATGGTGTGGAACAGGGGAGGCTAGCTGCATTCATTTGGGTGTGTGCTTCACCGAGTGCAGGTGTGCCAACACAATTTCCTTGCAGTGGGTGCATGGCATTTGATTTGATGTGAATTTGGGTGGGTTTTGGATGATTCCCTGAGCTGCAGCTGGCCTGCTCCGTTCCTGTTAGCCTCTGGCCCCAGAGGAGTAGTCTTTTGTTTATTGTTTCTGTGTTTCTTGCGAGCGAGTATTTTATTGTTGACCTTTTYTAATAATAAAGTATATTTTGTATTGGTACCCAYGCCTCACACATTTTTATCCTTGCTTTCGATTGGTAAAACTTACCTGAGTGTCTTTACTGGGAGTATTTCCCTGGCGCCCCACCAGGATTGCGTAGTCGGATCAAATTTAATTTGTAACTTTCTGCCCTTTGTGATGTAGGATTGCCMCATTTTGGCGTAATCGGCAGGATCCACCAATTGAGGCAAGGAATTTCTTTTAAAGACGTGGGTATATTTATATTTGTCGTGATTTTGTTTGTGTTTTTTTCTTTTGTCGCTCTTTCTTTTTGTCATAAGTAAAACAGCAGCGTGCGCTTCGATTTTGTGGGGCAATTATGGAGGATGTCATGCAGGAGTTGCGAGAATTGGTGGCGCAGTTGAGGGCGAACAATGACCGTTTGCGTCGTGAGCGTGAGTTTTCCGGTTTCAACATTGTTCCTGCTGCCACCGTAATCCCACCTGGCCCACCCCAGCCCGTGAAGGCTGATTTAGTCGTACCGGAACGGTTTGTTTTTGTACCTAGAGACAGGCAATGTCCAAAATTTTGTGGCAAATCAGGSATAGGCATTGAGGAGTGGGTTGAAAAGGCTGAAGCATGTATGCAGGTTCGTTATTTGTCCAAGGCTAATAAGGCATTTTTTCTATTTGATCATTTGGAAAGTGAAGCCCAAGAGGAGATTAGACACCATTCCAGTGGRGAACGGGGAGATCCGGACAAGATTATCGCGATTTTATGTGAGCTTTATGGTTGCTTTCATTTATATGTCATGCTCCAAGAAGCATTTTTTTTTCCAGAAAAGAACAAGATGGGGAATCTTTGTTAGAGTTTTCCCTGGTCTTGATGACGCTCCTGGAGCAGGTTAAACAACAGTCACCTGATGCTATCCCTAATTCTAACATTGTGTTGCGTGATCAGTTTGTAGAGTATGTCGCCGATAGTGCCCTCCGCCGTGAATTGAAGCAATTGGTTTGTCGCCAGCCTGCCGCTACTTTATTGGAGGTACGGGGGAAAGCAATTGGGTGGGAACGGGAGGGGATGCGAGGAGGGACGAGGGGTAAGAGTCAGTCAGTTCCAATGGCATATGGCATCCAGTATGGGGTGCAAGGGCATTCTCAATTAGAGTAAAGGGAGCTGCAAGAGATTTTAAAATCACAGCAGCAGCAGTTAGATCAACTTACTCAGAGTGTTGCAGGTATGCGGTTTCCTCAGCATGCTCGTTGGCCCTCCCGTGCTGAAGTGGTACTCTGTCATAGTAAAAAAAAACAGGTCACTTTGCCCATGAATGTGATGGAGATCGTGTCCCTTACCCATCCCTAGCTCGTCGTGAGTCACCTCCTGTGGCGAGGACGGGGCAGATTTCTGTTCAACCGATGGAAAACTAGGTCCCGCCGAGGTACTGAATCTTAAAAAAAAAAACTGTTAGTGTCTTACGATCCGCCACGCCTACTTTGATCAAAGAATGCAGGCTGCCTGTCAGTACCACGTATTATTAAAACTACAGCAGGGGGCAGAGCTTTTTCTTACAAAGCCCCACAGTTATGGAATAGTCTTCATGGAGTTTTTCCTTGCCAATCTTATCATTTTGATTCATACACATTTCATACAAACTTACTTCTTTTTATTATGTAAAGCTGCTTTGCGACAATGTCAATTGTTAAAAGCGCTATATAAATAAAATTGGCTTGACTTGACTACTGAATCACATTTCGGTAGGGAATGTTAATGACTCAATGACGTTAGCTCCCTTGCCACACTTGTTGTTTGTATGGGAGGAGTACAGGTGACCTGTTTGATCGATACTGGCTCTATGGTATCTACTATTACAGAAAGCTATCTTATGGAACTATTTGTACCATTGGACCAGGATCGTCTCAGGGCATGTCATTGGTTGCAGCTTCATGCGGCCAGTGGGTCATTGATTCCGTATGTTGGTTATGTTGAGTTGGACATCGAGCTTTGTGGTCAAGTAATTCCAGGGTGTGGTGTGCTGGTTGTCAGAGACCCTCCTAGGGGCACTGGTGCTCAAGTCCCAGGCATTTTGGGGATGAATGTCTTAAGCTGGTGCTATCAGGAACTCTTTGGGCTCCACGGTGCTGCCCTTTTTGACGCACCATCTGTGTCAGGAGCATTTAAGCTGATGTTTCAAGCGTTACAACATTGTCGTCAGGTAGATGACATCCCTCGGGATAGCTGTATTGGAAAGGGGCGACTGCGGGGGTCATAAGGCTTGTCGTATTCCAGGTGACTGCTACTTGTTCAGGGCACTTTGCTGGGGAAACTGTGCTTTTTGAACCACCAGAAAGTGGGCTGCCTGCAGGTCTTTTGGCATTTGCCGCCTTAGTGCGAGTGACCCCAGGCACGGTCTATGTACCTGTCGTCAATGTAGGTAAGACTAACATAACTTTCAAAACTCTGTTTTGGGCATTTTGAGCTTGCCCCGTGGTTTTTCAGAATGTAAATCAGTTTCTGTGTCCATAAATTTACAGACGGCTGTTGCTCTTCCTTCGGGCGAGGAACAAATCGAGAGTCTGTGTTGTCAGAGCCTGAACAGAAGCGGGTAAGGTCTCTGTTGTCCAAATTTCACGTTTTTTTCTGCACACGAAGGTGATTTGGGATGTACCCAGCTCCTTTCTCATGACATCCCTTTGACAGATTCTGTCCCAGTTCGTCAACAGTACCGGCGGATACCACCGTCGGAGTACGATGTGGTAAAAACACACATAAATCAGCTGCTAGAAGCTAATGTTATTAGAGAGAGTTGTAGGTCGTATGCTTCTCAAAAAGTGCCAGCTAAAACGAAGGATGGTACGCTGCACGTGTGTGTAGATTACCGTCAGCTTAATGCAAAAACAYGAAAAAGACGCCTTCCCCTTGCCACGGAGTCAAGTCAAGTCAATTTTATTTATATAGCGCTTTTAACAATTGACATTGTCGCAAAGCAGCTTTACACAATCAAAAGAAGTAAGTTTGTATGCAATGTGTATGAATCAAAATGATAAGATTGTCCCTGATGAGCAAGCCGAGGGTGACGGTGGCAAGGAAAAACTCCCTGAGATGGTAACCTTGAGAGGAACCAGACTCAACAGGGAACCCATCCTCATCTGGATGATAATGGATAGCAGGGATTGATCAGCATAATAATGTGTAAAACTGGAAGTTCAGTATAACAGGAGATGTGTTAAAATTAAAATTACAAGAAGTCTAGTTTGTTCCTGGAGGTTCAGGTAGACTGTAGGAAATTCCGGTCCTGATCTATCGAACAACTGAAGTCACAGGTCCCCAGAGAACAGCTGTCAGCATCAATCGAGGACAGAACAGTCTTTGTGGAAAACATCCCCAGCCACCACACAAATCCAGGCAGACCACACAGGGCATCCATGCAACAAGATCTCCAACCAGAAGCAGGACTCCAGGATGGGTTAGACGGGTTCAGAGGGCAGAGGGGTCTGGATCACTGGCAACTCAGGAGCGACATGTATAGCTTGACAGAGAGACAGGGAGAGGGAAAGGAGAGAGCAGAAAATAAGGAGAGATGGCAGTTAGGTATGTCATAGTCAACATGTATAAGGTGAATGTATATTTAGTACAAAGTGCAAGCAGGGATTCCGGCAGGACTAACTATAACAGCATAACTAAAAGGGAGAGCCAGAAGGAAACACAGACATGAGGGCTCCCTGAGATGTAAAGCAACCAATCACCTCACTGTCAACAAACCTGAGTGATCAATGAGAGTGGGTAAGACAGCATCTAAACATACCAGTTCACCAGAATACTCTATGTCCATGAGTCCCTCAAATCTGCTCCTTTACCTAAGGCTAATCTATGTACAAAAATGCTTGGCTAAATAAATAGGTTTTTAGCCAAGACTTAAACACTGAGACAGTGTCTGAGTCCCGAACATTAATAGGAAGACTTCTATAACTTTGGGGATTTGTAAGAAAAAGCTCTGCCCCCTGCTGTAGTTTTAATAATACGTGGTACTGACAGGCAGCCTGCATTCTTTGATCGAAGTAGGGGTGTCGGATTGTAAGACCCTAGCAGTTCACTCAGATACTGTGGTGCGAGACCATTTAGTGCTTTAAATGTCAAAAGTAGTATCTTAAAATCGATGCAACATTTCACAGGGAGCCAATGCAGTGTAGATAAGACAGGGGTGATGTGCTCATATCTTCTGGTTTTAGTGAGGACTCTCGCTGCTGCATTCTGTACTAACTGAAGCTTGTTCATACACCAACCAGACAGTAAGGCATTACAATAGTCCAACCTAGAGGTGATAAAAGCATGAACTATTTTTTCTGCATCATTTAGTGACAATATGTTTCTTATCTTGGCAATATTTCTAAGGTGAAAGAAAGCTATCCTGGTAATATTATCTCATGTGCTTCAAATGAAAGGCTGGAATCTATAATCACACCAAGGTCTTTTACTGTTGCATTTGTTACAGTGTGATCAGAAAGCTTACCTCTAGCTACTTGTGGTCCTATGACTAGAACCTCTGTCTTATCAGGATTAAGCAGAAGAAAATTAATTAACATCCAATCTCTTATGTCCTGCACACACTGCTCAATTTTATCAAATTGGTTTTTCTCATCTGGTTCTGCTGAGACATATAATTGTGTGTCATCACAATAACAATGAAAACTAATACCATGTTTACGAATTATGTTGCCAAGAGCAAGCATGTAAAGGGAAAAAAGCAGTGGGCCTAAAACTGAACTCTGTGGACACCAAACTCCACTTGAGAACATGAGGAATGGTCACCATCTAAATCTACATACTGATAACGATCAGTCAAATAGGATCTGAGCCACAAGAGGGCAGTTCCCATTAATTCCTACTACCTTTTCTAATCTGTGAAGGAGAATACTATGATCAATGGTGTCAAATGCTGCACTGAGGTCCAGTAACACAAATATAGTGATGCAACCCTGATCAGAGGCCAATAGGAGGTCGTTTACTAAGTGCTGTCTCTGTGCTGTGATGAGGCCTAAATCCTGACTGATACAGTTCATTTATGCTATAATRTGCTATTATAGAAGAAACCTTGGACTCACTGACRGGGGCCCGGTGGTTTTCCACCATGGACCTCACCAGTGGTTACAATCAGGTTCCTGTTACTGAGGAGGATAGACATAAGACTGCCTTCTGTACACTCTTTGGTCTGTTTGAATGGAACTGTACGCCATTTCGACTCTGCAATGCCCCAGGCACCTTTCAGAAGTTGATGGAGAGGTTGTTCGGGGACCAGCAGTGTCAGTCCCTTCTTTTATACTTAGACGACATARTGGTGTTTTCTTCTTCCATGGCACAACATCTAGATAGGTTGGAGGTGGTTCTGAGTCGGCTGGAGCGAGAGGGGCTAAAGGCTAAGTTAGCTAAGTGTGCGTTTTTCCAACAGGAGGTAAGTTATTTTGGACATATAATCTCAGCCAAAGGGGTGTTGACAGACCCAAGCAAGATAGAGGCAGTGAACCAATGGCAACGCCCTACAGGGGTGACAGAGCTACGGTCATTCCTGGGGTTTGCCAGTTATTATAGGCAGTTTGTAGATGGTTTTGCCAAGTTGGCAGCCCCTCTACACCGCCTGGTAGCTGAATTTGCGGGTTGTAAGTCCAGGATTCAAGCAGAGTCGAGGTTTGGTGTGGCTTGGACAGAACAGTGTTAGGTGAGTTTTGAAGAATTGAAGCGCAGGCTCACTTCTGCCCCAGTATTGGCTTATGCTGATTTCTCCCTTCCCTTTATCTTGGAGGTAGATGCTAGTCATGGAGGTTTGGGAGCAGTTCTGTCCCAGGAACAGGGAGGGAAGGTGCGGCCCATAGCCTATGCTAGTTGCAGTCTTGGGTCCACTGAGCGCAATATGTCAAACTATAGTTCCATGAAGTTGGGATTTTTGGCGCTCAAGTGGGCCAGAGGTTTAGAGAATATCTGCTGGGGCAGAGGTGTGTTGTCTTCACTGATAACAACCCTCTCAGCCACCTGGCTACCGCTAAGCTCGGGGCCACAGAGCAGCAATGGGCTGCGCAATTGGCCTCCTTTGATTTTGAACTAAGATATCGCTCTGGAAGGAGCAATCGGAATGCGGATGCCCTTTCTCGACAATGAGGGTCCAATCAGGATGAGTTGGAAGATGGGGGTGAAGAGGTGTTGCAAGCGGTTTTACTATCACTAATGCATTGTGAAGTACTGACGCAGCTACACCAGGAGCATGGGCACCAGGGAGTGGAACGGACCACCGAGTTGGTACAACAGCTTCGTTTTTGGCCCGGCCTGACAGGCGATGTGGCACAATGGTGTTGAGAGTGTGAAAGGTGTCAGGCCTCAAAGGAGACAGAACATCTTCCCAATAGCTTCATGGGCAACCTTTTGGCCTCAAGGCCGAATGAAATATTGGCCCTTGACTTGACAGTGTTAGAACCAACTCGGTCAGGATTGGAAAATGTGCTGGTTATAACAGATGTTTTTACAAAGTACACCTTGGCGGTCCCTACACGAGACCAACGAGCAGAGACAGTGGCCCAGGTTTTGGTGGGGGAGGGGTTCTACAAGTTTGGTTTCCTCCATCGAAATTCTGATCAGGGTGTTACGTCCCAGTCTAGGGTTGGGCCGTACAGTAAATGATTGGTTCAGTGTTCTATTTTAAATTGTTTTGTGAATGTGGAACACAGTGATGTAATATAACAAAAACTAGACAAATGCACAAACATACAGTGAATTCACAAACAAAAATATTTACAAAGAGCCGGCAAAAGAAGTCAAAGTGAAGCCAAAAGTCAAAAATCAGAATGCACAATCCAATCTCAAAATTTCACTATCACAAAAAAAAACTCTCCAAAACAAGGGCCGTAATTTTGAGTCCTCCTTGGTACAGCAGCTTTGTGCGCTGTATAACGTGGAAAAATCTCGCACTACACCTTACCATCCAGCTGGGAATGGGCAGTGCGAGCGTTTTAATAGGACGTTGTACAATCTTTTGCGTGCCCTGCCGGTGTCCAGGAAAAGGGACTGGGCCTCATGTCTCCCACAAGTGCTGTTTTGTTATAACATTACCCCCC
>QMIH01000666.1:98064-130020 GCA_003987875.1 Clarias batrachus | reverse complement strand
TGTAATATTCCCTCATGTAAATGAGATTTACTGTATATCATTCATTCACTCACTGTTTGGATTTCAACAAGCCAATATGTTGTGCAAACAAATACAGCCCTAAATAYGTGTGTGTGCAAARTGTGGAAATTATCCATCATGTTTYCAGGCAACGATCCTSCATACAAGTATACACACACATGYATACATACACACACATACACACACTGTTTGRTCCATGTAGAAAGTAACACACAGTAYAGTGAGCCTTTGTGTTGCTGCTGTTTTCTCCATGAAAATGACCTTCTAATGACCTACAATGAAAATCTTTCAGCTGTTCTGCATCATTACATGTTGGCTGGACTTGAAAAAATATTGCTACAATCAAATGAACTGGATTGCCAAGTCATATGAAAATTCCTTCTTTATATAGTTACATTTGCAATAGTGTTTTTCTTTGAAAGTCTATCTACAATTTGAAACTGATTTAGAGGTCTACAGCACAGAGTTACTGATCTGAAGACCTCCACCATGTTGCTGCTGTTGGGCCCTTAAGCAAGACCGTTAACCCTACCTGCTCCAGGGGAGTTGTATCATGGCTGACCCTGCATCCTGAGCCTATTACGCTGGGATATGCAAAGAAGGAATTTCACTGTGCTGTATTGTATATGTGACAAATAAAGGCTTAACTTAACTCGACTTAACTCTAGGTGCTGCTCGTGCCTGGAGGAGTGTTTAATATTCACAGCTCCGAGCCATGTCCATATGTGAGAGCGGCCTTCTCTTTGTCCACACCGCAGCAGATTGATGAGGTGAAACACACCSTCTCAGACMTACACTCATGTAGAATACACTCAGCTCTCACACACATCCCCTGACATGTTTTGTAGCAGTAATRGGATCRGATTCATTTTAGTSTTTTGATTGCTGGATACTTTGTTTGCTTTATTTTATGGGAGTTTCAATAATTCTAGAAGTCACTATATACAGGCAACTTTAACTTTCATTTGCATTTTTTTCAACAGGGTTTCAAGAGGCTCTCGGCCCTTATCAAGGAGGCTTTGTGAAAATGTACAAGTATGAAGTGTTCTGTGTGTTAAATGATATGTTTGCATAGAGACACTGTACAATTATGTCGTTGTTGCTGAGGGTCAAAGTTCACATCACTTTTTTCTTCCATTATCATTTAAACTTAAATCTATAATTTATAGATGCATGTTGATTTTATGTAAAGTATGGTTAAAAAAAGACTAGAGAAACTCCAACAAACTCAGTTAATACACTAAATGACCTGTTTTTGTTTAATAGTCAATTTTAATAGAAACTGTAAACAAATGAAATAATAATGTTTTTAAATGTGAATKATGCAAAACAGKTGCAGGTGCTTAGAGATGTAATACATTTGTCTCCCTTGAATAATTTCATTTTAATCGTGTGTCAGTTCTAAAAATCAAAAGAACCAGACTGTAGGTACAGTAAAAGCTTCAATTCCACTTTATTGCATTTTCCCCCTACTTTTTCTAAATTTCCTATATCAAATCACATGTCACATTTAAAACAGAATAGTGCTTTTCTTAAAATGGATTTCCACCTGAATGTAATGTTAAGTCAGATAGAAGTAAAGAATGCGTATGTCCTGAATGATGATTTATCTGTTCACATTGACTTCACATTGAGACATATGAGACCAGTATCAGACTTCAGTTCCAAGTGGCTCAAATCTGAATTGTAAGTTTCACATAAAACATGACTTTTCCTGTTTAMACCTTTCTGTGCTACATATAAGACCATTCCCATATGCAGTGTAAACACGAACAAACTTTTCTTTTACTGTAATATAATTTGTACTGTAGAGTATCTCTCACTCCTGTATCTATTCTCCTGGCCAGATCAGTGTAAGGCTTTTTTCCATTTTTTAATGAWACACTTCTGTACATACTTCCATATACACTTACTGTCCAGTGATACATGGAAGCAGTAAAGGATTGTGTTCAGAACTTGGCTAAAATGAGTTATACATAGATTGTTCACTTAAACCTATGCATAGATTGTCACTGTTTATTCATATCTATTGTAGATAATCTCACATCTGTCTATCTATTGGTGTTGTTCATTTTTAAAAGCATTCAATCACATTTGCTCTCATCAGAAAGGTCAAATAAAGGCCTTAAACATTCACCTAATCACACAAAAATAAATGAAGCAGAATGAAGTGCTGAACACAATTATTTTATGTCAAAGCTTTCTTGGTGCTAAAGCATGATTGCACACGTTTATTGCATTGTTTAACAGAATTCTAGAMCTTTTCTGGTTTATTATATCGGGTACTCAACTCATTCATGTTAGAAGCAGCRACTAAAATGTTCAGGGCAGGAGAACATTAATCACACCCAGTATTGTTTCTTATTCCCATGTATCATTTAGAAGAAGGTTGGCTAGATAGACTGCATTTTTTTACTTGCTCTATGGTACAGCAGTTTACTCTGTCCAGAATGACTCACTGTGTTTCACTGTGTTTAACACTGGGACATTTTGGATTATTGCTTTTCACACTGTATAAGTAAGTACATTATTATGAAGTAAGTAATAAAATAAGGCAGGATTTAGTGTTTTCGGAAAATAATAGAAGACAGGGTGGTATGGTGGGCTTGGACATAAAGCAGTAACAGCAGTCAAGCAGTAAGCACTAACATAATTYTTCTATAACAGCACATTTTGAAATGTTTCATTAATTTTATATCACAGCAATTTACCAATGGATGCATTTATTAAAAGTTGTGTACATATAATATTGTGAAAGACCTGTCAAACAAGCTGGTAGATTTAGTATCACCATCACTCAGCTATAAAGAACCAAGGAAACAGAAAGTACATAGTGTGAATCATGAAGACTTTGGTAAATGTACCAACATTTATATAAAGAATGCAGACTCCTTTATATAAATTATGCATAAACATCTCAGAAAACTTTACCTAATCAACAAGTAGATGCTTTCTTTCATTTAAATTAAGTGGAGCRTCCACTGTCCTAATACTGCTATTAGAATTATAACTAGCACATTTAAATAATCCTTTCAATTACAACTTGAACTACTGTACATTAATCAACACCTTTCTGATCAATCAGATTAGAGACTCCAACAGTGAGATGACAATAAAATCTAGGCTGAATTTTTATCACAGACAAGATGTGAGATAGTTATTAAATAGTTATGAGCTATTAATATTTTGATTTAAAAGAAAGAAATTTTGGTGTATTTCAAAATTCCTAGTTATTTGTCTCTGGGGCTGTACACTCTCAGATTATTTCCTTCTAGGCATGCTCTCAAAGAGTATACTCCAATCTGAAAAGAAGGAAACAAATTGTAGTCATGATATTGGATACACATTTTGGTGCATTCATTATATGAATATATAGATCATAATATAGATCATGATCTTTAGATCATAATATATGTGTGTATTTTTACTTCTTTCACATCTGTGTGATATACTATACATGTTGGTGGATTAAATTCCCAAACATTGAATGAGACATGAGACTTCTAAAACTGCCCTTTTAGATTTTTTTTCCAAAATAAAATATAGCAATATTGTCAACTGTGGCATGTGGYCATGATCACACACTGATTACTTCAATTTGGTTTTTAGCCCTGACTTTCCAGACCCAATTGGGTTAATCAAGGCCTTTAGTAACATTTAAATATAGGGTGTGTGAAATAAACTATAGGGYGTTAAAGGAATGAGGTACTGTAGTGTTCCCCTGTGCTTCATGAACTTTAATCACAAAATATCTTTCATATCCTTTTTAGCTAAATCAGACATAAGGTGATCTTGCAAATGCACACAAATTCAAATAGCAAACTAGTACAGATTGTAGTCATAATATTGGATACAAATTTTGGTTCATTCATTATATGAATATATAGATCATAATATAGATCAGAATCTTTAGATCAATCAATTAGAAGGACAGTTGAGCAATATTTCAGGTACATAAAACAGATTTGGTAAAAATCTACTAGACTACAGGGGTATAARATGAAAGGTTTATGAATCAAAATATTTCCGCAAGAAAATGGATGCAAGGGAGAAAAAGACGTGCCATGACACGCAATGACGTTATATAGAAGGCTGGATTCTAAACCCCTCTGGGCTTCCTATATCAGTGTACTGCATAGGGCATGACGTAGTTGCTTCTACGGCTATTGTAGTGCACTAGTTTATCTACTAAGTGTCTGTTTGGGACACAGCTCTAAGGTAGCTTGTTTGTTGAATGCCAGTGTTGATTTGGCAAAGAGAGAGAGCGAGAGGATTTTAAAGATGGACACGACAAACTGTCGGCCTGTTTAGAAATACAAACAATGCGGTGAGTAAATAATGTTATGCAGCATGAATTAAGGCATGTGTTAACGTTACCGTTTAAAAACTCCGTTAAAGCACAGACTCGTCTCATTCACACTCTTTGTTTTATTTGCATTTATTAAATATATTTTTAAATGTCTCGTGTAGACATCATAATCATCTTATGACGTAAGTCTGTTAAAATCAGTCGACGATATTAAGGCGATGTTYATGTTTAGACGCATTATCTTGCTGTGTAAACACCGAAGGGGTGAATCTAGCGGTTTTGCAGAGCGCGAGCTGTAAAACGGACAGTCCTGCTTTCTGCTCTCTCCTCCTGTATCAGCTGACTGACTAGCCTAGGCTAAACCCCACTTCATTCATTAAACACTGTCTCGGTTTATTTCGACATTTTTAAGCTTATGTTAGTTTTAATACAAACATTAATGTGTGGGGTGACAATATTCTCTGAGAGAAAGAGGTAGAAAAGCCAACGYAGAGCTCAGTTATCTGTTAGCTAGCTAAACCGGATTAGCTTAGCTAACCTAGCACAATACCAGTCAGTAATGGGGTCAGAGTGAACCCTGCTATTCTCTGCAGCACATTTAATAAATGCTTTTTAGTTTAGTTTTTCCTTCCAAGCATGTTTTGCGTTTCTAAGGTACCTAAATAAATAAGCAGGACTGTACTGTTATCTATATTTTATATCTTAATATTCTGTTTTATCTAATGTCTACCCATTTCTTAATTCCAATTTCTTATTCTTATTTTAACAGTTTGTGCTTATTTAATATAYTTTCTTTATATAACTTCTCTATTTGCTATGTAAAGTGCTTTAGTCAACTTGATGTTGTTAATAAGTGCTCTATAAATAAATGATTGATTGCCTGATGCACATATCCCTAAAAACAGGAGAAGTGAAACCCCTTAAAGCTCAGGGAATTTTAGCCATCTTTTTTTTTTTTTGCTGTTTTTTAAAAAAAATTTTTTTTAACATGCACGGTATATGACTCAGGATTGAGCATGATAGGGAAAGACATCCTCTTTTTTTCTTTTTTTTTTTGCACAACCTAAGCAATATGATAAACTGAATTTTATTTCATTTTAACCAACAATAAAAATACGACTGACCAAACAAAAAGGGTCACATCAACAAAGAAATACAGGTACACATGATCATTTGTTTTTGTGATTTGTTTCTATCATTTCTACATCATGCCCATATTCTAGTAATATTTACACATTATAAAAGTAATGATCACTCTCATTCTACCTGACATATTTGAAAACCCAAATGGAAAAATGAGCAAAATMCAAAAGTTTGATGCCTGAAGCCTCCCTTTTAACACACACTGACAAGGCTCCCATTTAAGCACTTGTTTTTAATCGTCATTGACCTATGACATTAAAGGCTTGACCAAACACAATGTTTTTCCTGTTTTGCAGAGAGCGTGCTGAGAATCAGAGCCTCTGCATCTCCTCGTCTTCCTCCTCGCCATCATCATCCTGGCCTCTTTCTCTAAGCCTCCTGCAGACATTCTGTGACTTTTGAACATGAACACATGATTGTTGTGACCAGGCCAGTGAAAATGAAGGGTGCAGACAGAGCTGTGTTGGTTTATTTGCTGTGTGTTCTGAGCTTGGCCTCTGAGGTTTCACTGGCTGATATAAACAGCACACAGACAGCAGGGGAAGTGGAGGACGGTAAGACGCCCGTGSTGCACTCYGAGGTGAGTCAGATCATCGCCCGCGAGGGGACCTGTGTTCTGATCGACTGCAACGTCACCGGAGAGCCTTTTCCCAGGGTGCAGTGGTTCAACTCACACGGTCACCTCTTGGACACGGAGGCAAGCGGTAGGTTGAGGAATTTTGTGGAGTCCTTTGTAAAGCTCAAAACCGTATACACAAAACTCAACCACTTCCACATCACAAGAAAGTGAAACATGCTGATTGGATCAGTAATGATCATGGCCATAATCTTTTCTGCTTTATGAGTCACATCACTTCCGTAAGAGATCCTTAATGGTTTGTGCTGAATAAAGACCAATTATTATATTATATATATTACATATATTTTTCTTCATGGCTGAAAAATTATATCTGTGTATATATATATATATCCTATGTATTTGCCAACAGTTGCAATATTTTATTTTATAAAAAATAAAAATCAGGTAATTCATTGGTAATTAATGTAATGTCATTTAATTTAATGTTTTTTAATTATTTAGACATTTTCTTACAAAACACTAGCACARTGTGTTTTTTCTTTTCTTTAAAAACATCAGTTTAGCGCTTTAGTCTCTTGCTGTGAAGCGCCTTCAGTGTGAAAGTATGTGTGTAGGGTGAGCCCAACATGCTCATGCTTGTTCTTAACGATATAAACAGAGCTATTAAGTTAGTAATAAACAGCCCTGCCCATTTCACTCACACTTTATTAATGAGTGACTCGAAGTAACATTGGTTTGGTGGAACAGCAGTGAGATTCATCCTCTGTGATCTGTGTGTAGTGATTGTTCCTCAACTGCTTTGTCCAACTTTCGTGCATCAACTCTGTCTGAACTTACCTTAGAGAAATTTCTAAGTTTCTGTGAGAGTTTACTGCACTCGACCTAGAACAAACCGACTCTTGTGCTCATTTTTTCTGGATGTGAATTTTTTTTCTTTATGTAATGCGTGCCCTTCATACCACCTTTTAGCTCTTGCCTATGTAGTCCTAATTTCACTGTTTGATCTGTTATACACAGTGTAATGCTGTATGTTGTATACTGTATAGACTGCTAAACATTATCACGTTTCTAAGGCATATGTTTGTTGGGTTTGTTATGCAGCAGTTTAGACATTTTTGCCTCATCAGGGGTCTGTTGATGAAGATTTAAAGTGCTGCATTCCAGCACAAGTGCATAATGCATTAATGAAAAGCTACTTGCTACTTGAGGCTTTTGTTTTGAGGTCAGGGCTAAATGAACTGTACCGTCAGCGCTAACACTGCATTGTCTGCTCTGTGCTATAAAAGGAAAGAGTTATGGATTCAGAGCACACCAAACCTCTGAGCAAGCACAACCGTAATCTCAAACTGTGCTTATTTTAGATAAAGGCTTTTGGGTTAATTATAAAGAATTTAAAAAGTGGCAGGTTAAATTTGTCCTCATACTGTGTCATCCTTTATCTCTTTAAAAATGTATGTATAGATAATAATCTATTTAATATGAGAAGCAAAGGTTCTAAGGAACATGGTGAATAGGAAGACTGTCCTTATATCATTCAACTTTTTTGGTTGGTTAGTACAACACTAAAGGTAAAACAAATAGATAAACAAACTACACCTCTTAACACCTAGTAACACCTCTTAAAACATGCTGGACCCGATTTTGACTAGTGATCTTGATAAGWGATCAATAACAGCGCCATGTAGTGGTTGATGTAAAAACTGAATGGTATCACAAGGTGAACCTGTGAAAGCTAAAATGCACAGATTTTTATAGTTTGTTGTCCAAAACCATGTTGTATGATTTATAAATGAGTTTTTCCTCACAAAAAGACATTAATCTAAAACACAAAGTTCTTTACTTTAACCTACACTATTTCTGCAGCTTACAAACCTCTGTCAGTATTTTCTGTTTTTCCAAAGTTAACCCAAATAACTCTCAACCTTTCCATGATTATAACCTGCTTAGATTTCACTTTTAAAAAGCCATGCAAGAGAGGATGAATAGTTTTCATACACGGTATATAATTTTTTGATGGAGTAATCATTTATTATTCATACTTTAATGTTGTTCTTGTGGACACAGTATGCATTCATCTTAATAAATATGGTCATTGTCATTGCTCGCAAAAAAAAAAATGCTCTTCAGCATAATTTAAACATTTTAAGCTCCTGTTTGCTGTGTGTGGATGAGCTGTTTTTTCAGCAGTATAAATCACACTGAGTGACACTTTAAGAACGCTATAGCTGTCATGAGCCATCACACTCCATATTTATACTTTTTTTTTTTTCATCCTYACAAGGCCTTCTGCCATACTTGCATAGAGAGATGATGAGCAACAAAATCTCTTTTTCATGTTTCCCAAAAGAGAGAGTTAGACCTTACATTTTATATTCAGTTTTGATTAATCTTGATGCTTGACCTTGTTCACTGCTTATATTTTTTAAAAGCTCAGTCACTTAGACTAAACTCTGTTCGAGTAGAAAAAATCTAATCTTAAACAGACAGTGAGGAAGATTTGCTGCACTGACTCATTTAGACATTCTCTGCGATACTGCTCTAAAAATACCACATAGCATGTTAAAGACTGTGGTGCAACTTATAACAGCTAGTATGAGTTACAAGATTATATAAATGAGCAGTCACATGACAATGATTCTCCATAACAATGATGCCATTTTGTCTTTTATATGCAAGTTTAATAAAGAAAATGTTAATAACCTGCAAGTAGCTGTACATCTCCTGGCTGATGGCTATTAATGAAATTCAGATTTTCATAAGATAATAAGATAAGATAATTATGTCTTACATAAGAGTTTTCAATCAGAATATAAAGTATGAAATAAGAGAAAAATCTTAAAAATTAGAAATATAGAAAAATAAGTACAAAGTGCAAAGTCAAAGTTCCATGGTGTGCAAAATGTGCATTAATGTATAATGTGCATTGTGATGGGTAGTGAGTTTGTTTTGTGTGAGAAAGCAGATCAGTGTGTTGAGTCCTATGTGGTGTTGATTGAGAGTCCGTATAGTCTGTGGGAAGCAGCTTCTCAAATAAACTCAAATTCCTACTCAAAATAACGTTCCGTATGCTTAATTGACTATTACATTTTTTCTTTTAAAAACTGTTTGAAAACTATCAAATGGATTTAAAGAGTTGAATATACCCTTTGTTAACCATGTGCTCTTACTCTGACCCTCACAGAGGGAAAATGGTGGATTCTGGAGAATGGAGTCCTCAACATCACCAGCATTACCTTTGCAGACCGCGGCAAATACACCTGCATGGCGTCAAACGTTCATGGCGTGGCCAACTGTACAGTCACAGTGCGTGTGGTCTTCACCAATGGCGACATGGGCGTGTACTACATGGTGGTGTGTCTGGTGACTTTCACCATCATCATGGTGTTGAACGTGACTCGGCTCTGCATGATGAGCAGCCACCTGAAGAAGACCGAGAAGGCCATCAATGAGTTTTTCCGCACCGAGGGAGCAGAGAAGCTCCAGAAGGCATTCGAGATTGCAAAGCGCATCCCAATCATCACGTCGGCGAAAACGCTGGAGTTGGCCAAAGTCACGCAGTTTAAGACCATGGAGTTCGCACGTTACATCGAGGAGCTGGCGCGCAGCATCCCTCTACCGCCGCTGATCATGAACTGCCGTACTTTCATGGAGGAGATCTTGGAGGTGGTGGGGGTGGAGGAAATGAGGCACACCTTTGTCCGGCAGGCACCCGAAGGACAAGAAGGCACTTCCCGTAACGTATTCACCATACTGCAAATAAGAGACCGAGCGAGAGACCGGGACAGGAGCGGATCTCCTACAGCAGATTCAGATGACGCTTCGCTACACGAGCAGCCTCAACACATCGCCATTCAGGTCTCGGTCCACCCACCACTCAGCGATGCAGGGTGCAGTGTCGAGGCTCCACCCGCCTCAGAGACGGATGCCTGTACTACTGCTTCGGATCAGGGCAGTGTGGAGGCGGAGCCTGAAGAACAGGAGGTAAAGGTGGAGATGGAGCCAGAGGAAGAAGAAGAAACATCTCAGAGAAGCCAAGTCATCTATGAAAGCCACGTGTAAGATCCCCTAGTTACAGGATGATTCTCTTGCTATGCATTTCATTATTATTATTAATAATAATAATAAAACATCAAGAACAATCAATCAGAATAAAACACACAAACTGTTAAAAGTTCGCTATTGATCATTTTGAGAAACTTTTGACGTTTTGTTTTCCCATGACGATTCATGTTGAATGTATTTTGGGAGAATGACTCATCACAATCATGTACTGGGTTTTATATTTATTACTTTGGCAGAAACTAGGGCTAATCTTGTGCAGAGTCTGATCGATCTACAGGGCTGATCTTGGATCTACATGTAGATTGTGTAGTAATGTATCTAAGGATTTCTAGTGTAGAGTATTCATCGAGACTCTGACTCAGAGTCAGTTTTTGGTTTAACGCATGAGAAATACATGTTCAGGTCAAAATGTTGTCCACTGGTCAGGACACTGATGACAATGTCCTCTTTCTATATTTATGGAGAAATATTTGCTCTATACTTTGAACTACCACTGTAGTTCTTGTATTATAAAATAGTGGTTTTACTTTACTAATTACTACATTGTTTTTTTTCTCTTACATTTCAATTACTCCAGTTTTAATTTTCATTAAAAAAAATTGTCAATTTTTGGAATTTTAAATATTTATCCATTAGTTTTTTTTTTTTTTTAATCATTATGAAACATGGTGATGCTTCTAAAGTGCTTGGAAACACCTACATTTTGCAACGAAAAAATCATTTTTTWGTAGCTTTCAACATGTCCTCAAGCATTTCAATCGTCACACTGCTCATGTGGAGAAAACTTGGAGAGGGACAAGAGGGCATTGTAAATTTCTCCCCTCATCCGGTGCTCTTTAAATTGTTTTTTGGGGTTTTCCTCTTTCCTCCCTCTTTGTCTCTAAGGAAATAAAATGCTCCTTGTATGAAAYCATCAGGTCTGATTTTGTGGTCTTGCCTTTGGTGCTGTTTTAATTACAGTTTACAAAATGATTTCAGTTAGAACCTCCTAAGTAGGGTGTACACGATGCATGACCATCTCACCCCCACAGGTGCTTGTTAAAATTCCAGTTCCATATTTATTCCTCATCTTGTACTTTTATAATAACCTCCACTCAACTCAAGGCTTTTCACTAGCTGTTGAAGCATTGCTGTGGGAATGTGTGCTCATTCAGCTCTTTTAAGGGATGTAACACAGGGAATACAATTTGAAATATGACAAATGGTCTTTTCCCTGATAACTGTAGGGTTTAAAGCCCTGTGACATATRTAACAGCTATATTTGCTTAATTTGATCAAGAAATGTACAGTCTGTATTCCAGTTCAGTGGGTTTGTGGTCAAAGACTTTAATTCCARTCTTAACGAACCATGTCTTTATGGAGCTGAGGTTTTCCACCTAGTTCAAGTGAAGATAAATGAAGGAAAGAAGACATTCTATACCGCAAAACATTTTAGTCCTAAACTGATCTGGAATATTACAACCGTGTGACTATTATCATGTAGTCCACTTCACCCTGGAAGTGGTTTTAATGTCATGGTTAATCATTATTAAACAAAAATAAAAATACATCAGTACAGATGCTGTGAACGTCCATTTCACAAGCCTACATACTAACAGAGAGAGAGAGAGCGCGCCCTCTACAGGCGTGATGTCGTATCTGCAATATGAACACTAAACAAAATGTGCGTTCCAAACGGCCTGAAGTGCCCTGAGAAGTACACTTCATAGAGTGTTCAGCCATGTTAAGTGTGACTACAAACCGCAAGGAGCGGAAGCGTTCACTTTAAAGGGAACCGAGTGAACAACGGGTTCACTTCATTGGAAAAGGGAATTTWAAAAAATTCCCATCAGCCATTGCGTCTCACTGGAGCTCGAAAAATGTATATATTTATTATCATTATTATCGAGGACATCATATTAAAAGGACWCAATAATTACTTAAAAAATATTAAATACTTAGTATTATATAGGCTAGTAATTTGTTAAAATAATAATAATAATAATTCGCCGTACATCTTTGAACAATTATTATTAACCGATAATCTATTTACAAGCTATATATTTTTTTTAATAATTTTTATAATATTTACAATATCATATGTTTTTATAACGGTATCAGGTTTTGTTTCAATAAATATAGAGTATTTAATGGCCGTAGTGTGAAATTTCCACAGTAGCAGCGACATATATCCGAGGTGCTCAGGTTACCATGGTAACTCACGGAGGAAGTGACGTCTGCGATGACTGCGCTGATGACTTCGCAGTGCGTTCCAAATGGTGTTGAGGTGTTTTGTCGAGGGAAGTTCCSTTCACCGACATTCCCTGCATACGGAGCAGGGAGTAGGGAGCATCCTGTGAATTGCACTTTGGAATGGGACGCAGCTAGAGACTCGTTCAGTGACAGTTTGGAGCCACTTGTAAGTGGGACAGCTGTACGAGTGTACTCAAAATCATATCAGGTTTTATAGTTMTACTGCACAATATGTTGGAATATTAGAAGATAAATATTTTTGTTACAACAATCCCTTAGTGATTTAATCATACCACAACCAAAAACCTCCTGCCCCTGGTTAATGAGAAGGTGMATAATTAATTTTCTGTGGTGTAAAATGTTATTGTATGAAACATATGTTCTCCTACTTGACCTACAGATTTAAATTTAGATGTGGCTTTAAGGAGATTTCTTATCTCTCAGTTTATGCACAGTCACACGGATGTCTAGTGTTCATCTGTTTCTTAAGAGCTAAACATGGGTAGCTTTGTGTTTAGCAGCAAAAGGATTTTTTTTTTTTAAATCCACTTAAATGGTAGAAATTGATAGTCGTCTTTAGCTCTTAGCTGTGTTTAAACTTTCATATAATTTAAATACAGAGCTGGGCAAAGCACACACAATATACTTAAATARAAGTAGATTCCTTAAGGCAAATATTGCTGAAGTATAAGTAGATGTACTGCCATTTCATGTTTACTTGAGCAAACGTAAACAAGMAACCGCCTTCAAATTTTCTCTTGGAAAAGAAGTAAAACAAGGAGATTCATCCATGCCAGATTACTCGATCTCAGGCTTATTTCAGCTGAAACATTACACGCATTTTGGAGACCAAAACGTCTGTAAAATTTCCATAGTTTTACTTCGAAAGTCTTTCTCCAGAGTCTTACTGTTATATAGGTGATCATCTGGATACAGGTGGACTGTAAAAAAAAAGAATCAGTGTCTTAAAAAATCTTTTTGTAAGAATGTCAGACATAACACTGAAATAATTTACTTAGGAAGCTCTATTACAGTTTGCTGTCTGTTAATAATAAGAATACCGACAATTTTCTAGTTACTTGCTTGGAATATTAATAAAAATAAACAAAAGAAAAACAATAACCAAAAGGAGTTTGATTAATAGAAAAAAAAAAAAAAACATATCGTCATTTCACTACCTCACCAGATTGAAGTTAGGGCCCATGAGGTCACAGTGCACAAGGTCCATCTCTGTAAAAAGGTTGTCAAATTATAAAAGTAGAAACCCTGCTCTACTTTTAAAAGTGTGTGTGTGTGAGCACATTTCTTTTTTTAAATTTGCATTAAAGGTGGTTCCTTGTTTCCGGGGAACTAAAAGAAAACAGCAGCAGCACCAGTGAAGAAACAGATGACACTGGGGGGAGACCATGCAGCTGCACCAGGTGGATACAAAGCATCTCATGGAGGTCAGTGAGACTCTGGTCAGAAAGGCATATATAACTATGAGTCATCTCCTTAAATAAACCTTCATCAGAGAAGACAAAAAGAGGACTGTGATAAAACCTTTTCCTTTATGATAAGTAGGTACTTTTCCTATCACAGGGCAGAAGCATACACACACACACTACAGGAAATTTGGAACCACCAATTCACCTCATTCCGCACGTCTTTGGACTGTGGGAGGAAACCGGAGTACCCAAAGGAAACCCATCAAGCATGGGGAGAAAAGTTACACACTGTTAACCACTCCATCACCGTGCTATCATGATATAGTCCATATTCTTTGTAAAACATTTTGCAAAATGAAAAACACTGAAACACATGGCATGTGGGCTGTTCTGATCTACAGATATGTGGAATGTCAAACTAGCTTTTATGTACAACTGAWGGTTCACTGTGATCCTTGTACAAGAATAATCCATTTTATACACAGATTTTGTTTCCTCTTCACATGTGCCCGAGCACCTGCATTAGGAAAATTACTGTAGTCAGCCTTTAGTCTAAACACCTGTTGTTTTTCATCAGCTGGAGGACAACACTCCTGGGCCCATATTCACAAAGCTTCTTAGAATTCTCTCAGAGAGCTCCTATCAAAGCCTAAAAAGTCCTAGCTGGGAGTCTTAGAATAAAAGTGATTATATAAAGAAATTGTATAATCATGACTACAGGTTACTTTATGCAAAGTTTGTTATAGACTAAATAGCTTAAAGCTAATTAAACAGTCAAATGTTGAAAATGTGTCTATTTTGAAAGAACTAATTTCCACGCAGTAGTTACTATATTTAAGTTCTTACATTTATTTACCGTACTGATTTTATTATTTCTAATCCATTTCAAATTGATGGGAGCAAAATGTCTCAGCTTTTACCAATTTACACATTTGCACTTTTGGATGGTATGTAGTCAACAATCCAAGAGAGATGGAAGAAAGTAAAACAACAAGAAAACCAAATTGTACAGAAGAGCAGTGTTTACTTTTAGCTTTATGTTCAGTGTTTGGAGAATATTTCTTCTTTCTGCCATTTTGTCCTCTGCTATAAARACTCTTAAGCCTCTTAAAAGTCCTCCTCTCTACTCTTAACAAATTTTACCTTAGGAGCTGTTTTTAGGGCTAAGATGTTTTGTGACTCATTTTTATCTTTACTAAGATTTAATCCTAAATTTAAGGGGAAATTCTAAGAAAATGCCATAATTCTAAGATTTTTCTTAGAATTTCATCTCTAGGAGCAACTTTTAGGTTTAAGAAGCTTTATGAATACTGGCCCTGGTCTCTGTAATTTCTCTGGCTCTGTAAATAAAAAAAAAAAACTAAATGAAGAAAGCATACCTGGATCACCAACATTCAGCCAGCCAGCACAAGGAGCAGTCTGTAGCAACCTATTCAGCAGGAAGCTCCACTTCTTAATCCGTGATTTGGGATGAAACCCTGATTGACTCCTGGCTAAGATTATATTCAACCTTAATCATGGACATATTTAGGGCTGACATCAACCCTATTTACTCAGTGTGTGAAAGGTCCTTTTGTTCTTTTAAGTTCTTAGAAGAACTTGTTCTTGTTTCCCACCAAGCCCCCTTAAAACCCCCCTTTTTAGAGTTYTTAACATGCTCAAAAATTCATGAAAATCACCACACATGTTGGAATGTGCTGCCATTAGGAGGCCTGAGTGGTTGGGTCCTGCGCRTGGGACGGGGCTTTCACATTAGATTTTGATGCATATCTCATACATACTTACACATATTCATGTGCAACCCGGTACACACTTAGATCTCATTGAGTTGAACAAATTTTGTGGTGCATGTCGTGGGCTCTACTCAACAGGAAGGATATTTTGGGTGTTTGCAAAATGCACTCAATGTATTTTKATGCATTTTGAACTCTTTCTAGGGGATTTATACGATTACACCAAACGAGGCCCATGTGACCAAAACACTGAGGATGCAAAATTGCAAAGGGATTTTTGATCTCTAAAATGGTGCAGCCGTGATTATGACTTAAGCTTAGACTGAAAAGTGGCTAATAACTTCCTGAGTGACATCATAGTGYGACACTTACTTTTTATTTTTACATAAAATTCCCCCAGCTCTAAAATTTTCATAATGTTATTGGTATTTCCCTTTAAATGCATGTGGCCACTGTGCTCACGGTCTTTCTGGTGTGCCGTTTTCCCGGTGGCGATAGCACAGGTGCTTGGGCCCGCTCATTGTTTCTTGCAACTATATTTAAATATTAACCTCACAACAGGGTTCTGTTACATGTGCACTCACCTTCAAGGTTCTGTATGAGTAACAAACATGCATGAGATTTAGCACKAGCGAAACAAGTCATTTTAAACAATTTAATCTTACACCACCTTTTAAATGTACAATCAAACCATCAATCATATGTAATTGGACTGAGAATTTACAGTAATGTACAAATCTAGTGATAAAATAAAAAAAAAAAAATGAAAGGAACATTGTGAGGACAGCGAGTTTTGCAATTTTTTTTTCCTTCATAACCTGTGAAACAGAACACAGGTGAGATCTGAGACTAACAGCTGGAAAAGAGGATGAGGACAAAAGAACAATGCGAGGACATCAGTCATTTTAAAGGATGCAACTTTTTTATCCAGAGTATGGAGAGGACAGAATGTGAAAATTTAATGGTTAAAAGGATTCTTTTTTTTTTTTTTAAACAAACTAATAAAACCACACATATACACACAGCAGCACTGAGGTGGAAGAAAGGATGAATTTGTTASTGACAAGGTCAGATACTAGTAGAAATCTGACACTTCACTTGACTAAATTATTTTTGTCAGAACCAGAATGGTCATGGAGTCTCAAATCTACATAAACACTTCATGATAAAAAATAATAAAGCATAGCAGAATGTGCCGTTATAGACAATCAGTGCCAATGGTATGCTGTGATATCATAGTGTTAAGATGTATAAATTGGCCGAAATTACTTTTTTTCTTTCTTTTTATCAATCTTCAACGATAAGCAGCAGGTTGGGCTGATTAATTACACATCATCAGTTACTTTACTAACCAACTAGACCATTTTTAGTAGACAATGTTGCATTTTTCCTCATTATTGGTATTTTTATGGTTATTGTGCCATTTGCAGTTTTGCTGGAAAAAATATTTCGAAACTTCGTACAAATGTGACGCCATGACATCAAATCAGGTATTAAACTGAATTTAGGTGAATTGAGTTACACTATGTATATTGTCAGATTTGACATGTCCGGTTGCTGAGACATGGCCAGTGCATGTTTATGAGGAGGAGATTTTTGTAGAATATCTACATACAGTAATTATTAAGGTCTATGACGTAATATGTAAGAGGGAACCCTCAGCCTCATTTAGACACCAGGATTTCCCTGCTACTCTGAAAAACACCTTCTCTAGCAGTGTGGTTTTAAAGCACATTTTCTATCACAATTGGAGAAAACCAACTACATTCGAGTGCTTTAATTAGGACTGAAACTTTCTCAACGGTGTTGAATGTTCAGGAACGTATGGTATTTGTCAATCAGTTTTTGCTGAAATTGATTACTGACGCATTTTATATGCAACCATCTACTGGCCATAGTGCAAAACTAATCTAACTAATTAAAACTAAAACATGGCACAAAACTAATTAACTAATCTGACTTGATCTGACGTGTCACATACGTGGTGATTTGAGAAAACAGCCAAAATAGAACATACATATAGTGTAGTTTTAGCCAAAACCGCTTACTGCATCATATGTTGACACACTGAATGTAAGAAACAGTGGCAGATGTATTTTCACATATACTGTACCATTCACATTTACACCTGCCCAATTTGTCTTCTGGTCAGGTTGTGCTTTGATCTTGTTGCTGGATTGTTTTCTCAGGCCACCGCACACGTCCAGGCTTAACAAATCTTTTTATGATCCGATTAAAACTAAAAACTGGGCTGTTTTTATTCAGTTAAAAGGAGGTTCATTTTTCAAGCTTGCAAAATAATAATAAGAGAAGGCATGCGATGAGATGAGTCATTAATATGTGCTCCAGGTACACACTCACACCTGCCTGAAAGCTGATCACAGAGGCAAAAAGTGCAGCATCTTTAAAGAAGTCACATTTCCTGCTAAAAATGGAGAGGACATACTTGGTACAATAAACAATTAATAATACGTCAAGAGTTTGTAGCAATAAATGTCCTGAAGAAAAAAAAAAAGAAAGAAAGAAAAACCCCAAACAAACAGAGGAGTACTGTACCAGAAAACATGTCAGGAAAACGGAACTGGCYACATGCTCGTATTTCCCCGACAATCTGTAGTGCTGAGAATTAAAGAAGTCAAGAAAAACTAAAGAGAATCACTTTAGGCAGCTTTGCACATGGTGGTGTCAAACTTGCTTTTGTACATTTGATCATCTTACAATGATAAATACTTGATGGATCATGGGAACGTCACACAGATTTTTGTTTTTTGTTGTGTCTTGCTTCAGATGGAACAAATCAAAGACAGAGAGTGACATCACTGGAATGTAAGGGAACTTTTCATCCTCTCCCTCATCACATTTAAACACATACCCACTTACACACACACTTACACACACACTTACTCGCTCTTGCTCATGTGTTACAGGTAAACAACGTTTGCGGAGTCTTTAGCGGGATCGCGGCAGGGCGGTTCAGGTGGCAGGAGTCACAGCGGTACATGATTAAAGTTATCATCATCAAGGTCCCTCCTCGCACTCGTGCGGCTCATTATGACCTTTCACCCCATGAGGTCGAGACCGAGCGAAGGTGCCTGAGCTGGATCAGTGCATGCTCATGTRCGAGTACAGTAGCATTAATGCTTTTTCATCAGTGGATGAAGCTCATCATCATTTTTCAAGCCTTTTTTCACGGAACTACTACTTTGTCTTCTTCTTCGTGAAGGCCTGCATGGAGACCCGGAAGATTCCACCAGTGCAGCCGGTCCCCAGTTAGGAGCCATGCGGGACGAGGGGTTTTGGAGGGGGTGGGTGGTAGGTGGGTGGGGTCACAAAGGGGTCAGTGGGACATATCGTCCAGTAATCGGACCTCCTCTTCACTCTCCTCATCCTGCCGTCTGGTGTAGGAGGGCACTAGTTGAACATTATGGACTCGGGATCTTGGTTTGCCATCTGGGCCATATGACGGAGGATGTCTTTTTTTGTGATGATTCCAAGGAGACGCCTGTATAGAAGGAGAGAGAAAGAAAAGAGAGGGAAAAGAAAATCAGAAATGAAGCACAGATTAGAATAATCGAGTGTGGAACAATCAAGTGTGGCTCTTTTTGTTAGCAGGGAGATTCAACAAAGCAAAATAATACTACATATTTAGATTAATTTCGCATCTCAATCAGCCAATTATAGAAATGATGTAGAATAGTGCCAACAAAAAGAAGCCACACACAGGCAGAGAGGAAGGAATAGAAGTGATGATCAGTGACCTGCAGCACCTAGAGAGAACAAGAGAGGTGAAATGAAACACGAGGGACGGAGTGCACAGTGAACACACCACCACTCTTCTGTGATTTCAGCCTCAGGAAACTGATGTAAACACACACACACACACACACACACACACACACACACACACCACCTGTCAGCATCTTCATCTGAATTCAAAAGCACATACAGTATGAATACGTTTGTGATGTCTGGGTTCAAATGCAATTAATAACACAATCAAATATTTGAGATCTCATTATTAAGAGAATAAAATGTGCTCTTGAATTGCATCATGAAACAGGCTTGAGCTCCACAGCTGTCCATGTGGAGGTGTAACAGGAGAGAGAGGGAGAAACTAAAGAGCTGTGAGTAACAGAATCATATCTGAACAGTCTGGATACAGAGTGACTCCCGTTTATTTCAACACAGATGGGCCTCAGTTACTGAAACAATGTTCAGCTGGAAAAATGCACCTAAAGTTCTGCTTAGAAAACCAGTGACTGGAAAATGCTGCAGCACACACAGGCACTGACCATTGATGATGATGATAATAATAATAATAATAATAATAGTAGTAATACCACCACTACTATTACTGATCAGAATAATATTAGTTCAAGTCAAACTGGGACTTGGTGGTGATATTTCTCTTGAATGAAGGCACCAAACCGATTCATGTTTGTTGTCTTCACACACAGTACGGTGATGAGACTCTCAGACGTGATGCAGGCAGTCCCATCATGGCATCGGGGTATTGAGAAAACTTATTTTTTAACTTATTTCCTATTTTGTGGCCTGATTGGTTGAGGTATATGGTTGAAGAAGACTTTTTTTTTTTTTAAACCACCTTACTGTGATAAAAGCAGGAGCTTCTCTCAGCATTACATGTAAAACACATGCAGGCGGATGAAAGAAATACACCAGGTGTGAAAGCAGCTTTAACAGTCTCAGTAAATCTGGCCCACCGTGCACACTGCTGCAGTGCGTTTTAACCCGGGGGTCACTCTGTAAAGCAGACAGGAAGCAACTAGCTCTGTATGAGAGACTGAACTGGACTTGGAAGGATTAGTAGACACAGAGCAGGAGGAGCATGAATACGACTGTGAAATGTTGGTGAATCGACACAGACGGTCAGAAGAGGTGAAGTGGAGGGACTGGAGTGTACTGAGTGGAGGAAGTGTTGAGGGATGAGGATGGGTGCTGCTTACAGTAACTCTTCTATACAAACCACCGCACAAGAGAATCACTCCGCTACTCACTGCCACTAATACTGAGGAGAACTACTACTACTACCACTACTACTAATGTACAGAAATAAATGGAAAATAAGCAGGCAGAGGAGAAATGCTCAGCTACACAGCCTGTTACTCGCCAATCTTTTATGAGGCGGCGCTATGAGTGGGATCACACTTCATCAATCTGTCGCCCAGTGGAGGCTGACCCCGACCCCAGGGGAGGAATTTAGAAAATAAAGAAAAACAAAACATATTTATGAGGAGGTTAAAATCAAGTAGACTGAGATACAGTACTGTGCAAAAGTCTTGAGCCACCGATCATTTCATCATATTTTGCTTCCAAAGAGCCAGACTTTCTTGTATTTTTAAATTAGTCTTGAGGAAGCGTTCTTCAGGCTTCATGAAGGACTTTTTTGCTCTCTCTTTCAATGCAGTCACTGTACCTGACCGGTTTCAGAGAATGTTTTTGTTTTGTAAGCCACACAGTGACCCAAGAATCATTCAAGCGTATAACATCTGCCTTAAGGAATGAACCAGTGAGAAACGGGTGCAGATGATGACGGATGATCAGGTTGGTGAACAGTATACAGCATTCAGTTGCAGTAAAACATTTGTTCCCATTTCTTTCATTTTATCTACATAATTTCATGTCATTTAAAATGGAGAACTGAGGGGTAGCACAAGACTTTTGTACMGCACTGTACGAGATGTGAGTGCTTTAACAGTACACATGAACAGTGCACAACCATGGGCTCTAATGCGAGTGGGCAATACAGTCAAATCAATCATAGTCCCAAAACTTTGTATCTCAGCATACACACTTTATGAAAATATTATCTCTGAAGAAGAAAAAGGTGGCTTTTATCAATCCTGTGTGTGGTTCCTAACTGGAATTGGATTAAAACCCGTCAAGCATTCATCAAATCAGTTTAGCACGAAATCCAGAAGGCAATTTTGTCAGAGATTAGTCTCTGAAAGTTGTTGCCATTTTCCCCATCTTGATCTTGATAATGTTTATTGCTCAAAACTCCACACAWAGGAGAATCTGCTCCTGGCGCACTTTCTAAATTATTAGAAATAAAACAAAAGGGTGAGATTATATGAAAAATAATAAACGACAGAATATCAGGCTATCAAGCGGTTACTTCTCTAACACTGTTTTGTTCCCCTTGTACCACATACATATATATTATATCTATTTTTTACAAAAACTTTCCGGTGTTAAACAGGTAGCTACTGTCTGACCTTGTGTTACTGACTACAAACAGGTCTTCAATAAGTATTAAACTGATGTCTCCATTTTGTACATTTTATTCTTAACAATTATTACATTTATTGTTAGTTATAAATTAATTGGAGTGKCTGGCATACAAGTGCCTGTGAATTAGCTATTACTATTAAAAATAACTAAATATTAGCACAAGTTACATTAACTATATATACTGTATTATTTCTACTGCCACACCATGCAATTAGGAGATGCCCATATGATTGAGAGAAGCTCACCTTTTTGCAACCATCTTTGCAAGAAGTGCCATTTTTGGACAAACAAGTTGTTTATTTAGTTTTTTTGCTGAGCTGAGATTAAAACCTTGTACTGCCCACCACTAGSTGTACTCTGCTGCTCTGGTCAAGTATTACAGATTATTATTAATGACTGTAGCAGTAATAATCCTACATGAAGGAACTCTACAAGGTCGAACTAGTGACACTTTATAAACAGTAAACAGGTGTTGATGTATGTATTTTCAATTAACTCACAGTTCCCCAAAATGATCAGATATGTTCCTGCTAAACCATAACAGAACACTATTAAATCACTGTGACTTGTGTAATACTTGCGAGTATACCAAACCAATATCTTTTTTTTTTTTCTGGGAAAGTGTCTGTAAAGAGGAAAAGGAGCTACTTTCCCGGGGAACTGCTCACTACTTTGTCTTTTCTGTTTTGCCCACTCAAGTTTCATGCATCCCTCCTAAGAGGCGGGGCCTAAAAGCTTGAGTGGGCGTGGTATGGGAGGGGCTAATCACCAGGGGCTCCGTGTGCTGCTTGAGCTCCTCCAGATGCTCTAAAATATTCTTCTTAGTGATGATTCCCAATACAATCCTGCAACACACACCGTGGCGACCGTCACTTAGCAAAACACTCACACAGGGACAAACTAAACAAACAAACAAAATATAACACACTAGAACAAACAGAAAATAAAAACACAGAACAGCAAATAATCAAACAACTTAAGATTAGCAAAGAAATGAATGCAAACAGATATAAACCTTTAAATTATTGAACAAAAGAAGGGTTTTAAAAAGAAAACTTGCATGCTCGATGAGATCTGATCTAATGTTTATAATGTGTACCTTAGCTTTTCCAAGAGCTTGCATGATCTCTTATACTTGATTTGGACACAAGGAGGCGCTCTACTGAGTTAAATCACGAGAATGAAAACGCTATTGCGAATTTCTGTGTGGCCTTCTGCATTTCTCCTTCAAACCACCCCGCACTCCAGGTTTAACTGCCCCTTAAAACAGTGAAGGAGGAGGAAGTCACATGACTGAATTTGTGCCAGGAGAGGGACATGTGCATGTGGTCGTGTGTGTGCGCGCATGCGTTTATATATATATATATTCACTGTGGTTTCAAAAGCCAGACAGGGATCAGGTTTGCTCAAGAGCTGAACCCATCATCAGAGGTGTGTGTGTGTGTGTGTCTGCAGATGGTAGATATATCTGTTAGTAAATACAAAAAGGGGAAATGCAAAATGTATTAAAAGCTGCTGCACTTCAAGTGAGTGTTATTACCTGTGGAGTCTACAGTAGTTTCTCTCGCACCATGCACAGTTGTCTCATTGYACCAACAAGTCCTTCAACCAAACCTGAGCCAGGTTGCTGAATCAAGTTTGGAAATGCTTGGTTGGTAAAACTATAGTAGAATATAACCATGTAAAATGTCCAGTACCTGCCCTATTATTTGGTGTTTAAGGACCATTTGATAAGTTTTAAATTTACCGTTTATTGAAATTACCTTAAAAAGGGACAAAGCTATCTGTGTCAYTTATAAAGACTCGTTATTGTCTGATAGCGCCAATGTGTTCGAAGCTTATTAAGCAACACAGTATTTGCTTCCACTGGTTTGAGCAACAGAACATTACATAATCACACATGTGGGCGTTTGCTACTTAATGAGATAAAAATAAAGACCTGAAGCAGACAGTCCCATCATGGCTCTGGTGTTCTGAGAAAACTTTCTGCCTTGAAGGGATTCGCGCAGGGGATTATAAAGAGAAATAYYGGTAGTTTTTACTSTCGTAACTGTGTTCTGTTATTCTGCACAATCCAAAGTCCGGATTTGAAATGAAATGGACCAGTTAAGCGCCCTGACGTCCCTGACATTTCTCCATTTTAGCGCCAGCCCTTCATTATGGGGAAAAGAATAGAAGTAATGTGTGATATTTAGCACTAATCACAATCTGAAGTCTAGTGATGTGCAGAATGACATTAAGTACTTTTAAGTATCTGTTGCTCATATCTTTCCTACAATTGTGTAGTTTTGGAAAAATTGTTTTAATTATTTCAAATGTCGTCCAATTATCTGTGGAATCTCATTCGAACTAGTGACCGCTGATCACAGTAGCAGTAGTTGATGTCCAGTAGTTATCAAGTAAAATGTCTTTTTGCTAAATGAGATGGGTATCTGAAAACTCACAGCTGTATWCGTCCTGATAAAACAGCATGAACATAACCTGAACATCATCACAGACATTTAAGGGGTCAAACACTATTATTGTATTACTGTATTGGCCTATGTTAGCCAGACGTCAGATTCAAAAGTGCATTCCAGCAATTTGGAGCTAATCCTTGTTTGCATTGCCCCAACACTATACAAATGTGTGTGTGTATGTTATGTTACACCCTGGTTCTTTATCATGGCTCACCCATTGTGTGTGACGAGGCACTGGCGCAGACCGAGTTTGCGGAAAATGTCCACGACAATCTCCATGGGCGTGTGGTCTGTGACTGTGAAAGGACTCATGTCCAGGATGCTGCGCAGCTTCAGAGGACGCGGGCTGTCGGCAGGAAGCGTCGGGGCATGCTGCGTGAAATACACGCGCGAGTTTAGCACGATGCCTTCCTGCTTTCTYCGAGCATTCTCTGCAGGACAGAATAAGGAGGAGAAAAGGAAGAAAAAATAATAATAATCAACCTTATGTATACACCACTACAATCATACTTTCTCTCAGCACTCTCCAGATTTCAAAATCCTAAACAGGGCGGAAACATGGAACAAATAAAAAAATAGAGATTATATACAGTAGGTTATATAATTATATAGGATATAATTTAGATATAGTCTAAGAAGTACAGACTAATCATCATGTAGAAATTAATATAGAAAAAAAAAATGCAGAAACATTAAAATGGCGAATGTAAACACAATCCGATAGACTCAATATAAAGACTCAATCATTCTGCTACCATTAATTATTTGTCTAGTCTATAGTTGAAGTGTGGCGTACACATCTATTATGATGATCCCGTGGATGCACTAGATCTATAGTGATGAGTCTCTGCACCGTACTTACTAGTGATGTGATGTGCGTTTCTCATACCTATAGCTATGGTGATGTCCCTGCGCAGGGCAAACCCCACTAGTCTCTGGGACTCTTTGGAGACGATGACCGGAAAGCCGTTGTAGCTTGTGTCGTTGATGACGGCCTGCAGTTCTCCTAATGTCAGGTCGTCCTGAGTTAGCACTGCTAACGGTGGCTCGTTGCGTCGCGGCCGCATCACCTCGCGCGCTGTCGTGGTGTGTGTGAACTCCTCTTTCGCGTCCAAGAACGGGTAGCCGTTGAGGCGGATGTGGGCCTCGTAGATGCCTTCACGCCCAAACGCATCTCCCACCCACTTACTGGTCATCACTGCAGCCATGAGGGGCACGATGTACTCCAACCCGCCGGTCAGCTCAAACACAATGACCACCAGAGACACCGTCATCCGTGTTACACCACCTGACACGTCACACAGCACAAAACCATCATAAATGTATCTTGTCTACTGCAATATTATAATTTTATTGTAAACTACAGATGCGTCTTCCACTACAGACTTCACTCAGTGTTCAATTAAGTAGAAATTAAGTTTCATTTTCTTATGTAATTTTATAAATAATTAAAGTTGTATATTCTATATTTATTATATGTAAAGTGAATCTCTTTTTTTTTCTTCCTTTTTTTACTTTTGGCTTAATGCTCATGAAAATCAAGAATCCAGTATCTAAAATATTAGAATATTTCTTGAGTCAATCAAAAAATTATTTGCRATACAGAAACTCTGAAAAAAGTATGTTCATTTATGCCCTCAATACTTGGTTAAGACTCCTTTACTAGAACTACTGAGGCGTTATTGAACACGAGGTTGGTTGACCAATCAAGCACAATAATATGATCAGCAAACCAGTTAGTCGTAGTTTTGGCACCGTGGGCAGGTGCTACGTCCTGTTGGCAAAGGAAATCACAATCATCTTCATAAAGCTTGTCAGAAGACAGAAGCATGGAGTGCTCTAAAATCTCCTGCTAGACGCCTRACTTGATAAAACAGGAGTTGACCAACATCAGCAAATGATACGACACCCTAATTCATACAGACCATTAAAACTACACACTGGATTTCAACCAACTTGGACTCTGTATCTCTCTACTCATAAGTATTGTCATCTGAAAAGAGGCCTTTGGACCACTGAGCTAATGGTCCAGTTTTATTTCTCCATTGCCTTTGTAGGACACTTGTGATGTTGCCTCTGGTTCAAGAGTAGGTTGATAGGAAGTACAATATGCAATATCTGAAGCCCATTTCATGGAGACATCTATGGTTGCTCTTGATGCACTGACTCCACTCTTTGTGACTCTCTTGAATCGTTTTGCTTGACAATCCTCTTAAGGCTGCAGCCATCCCTGTTGCTTGTGCAACTTCTCTTGGTCGCAATTTTTGGAACTTGTCTTTTATTAAACACTATTTTCATAATTTATTCATCATTCTTCAGTTTTTAAGTCAGTGAACACAAATCGGTCTCTAAACAGTTTATTTTGCCAGCACTAMATCACCAGCACCATGTGATATGTGTGAAAGTATGTCAGACTATAGGTTTGGTGTTTATTTGCATAATTAAACACTACAGCAGCTGATTTGAGCTATAATTTAAGGCCAGCYGGGGAGCTAAAAAAATAAATATATATTTACACACGCACACACGCTTACCCAAGCAAGCTGCCGCTCCTACCATGGCATAGAGACCCGGAGTAATGCAGTCTGCCCCCACCTCACACCACTCTTTAAACAGGAACCAGTCGTGGTGGTAGTAAGCGAGTTGCTCAACAGCAATGCCCACAATACGACCCGCTATTGCCCCGATTGCCATGCTGGGAATGAACAATCCAGAGGGAACCTGTCACAGGAAAAAAAAAAACAAAAAAAACACTCTCTTATGAAATAATGTCAATTAATACAGTAGTAATAAGAATAATAAGCAATAATGGAACATATTATAATACAAAAGTCTTTTCAAGAATAAATGCAGCATTTCTACAAACCTTTAAGCCAAAGGTAAAGATGGTCATGATGATCTTGAAGATGAGCGCCAGGCTGAGCTGCCACATGGCAGAGTAAACCCCGGGAGTAGTGGTGGTCTCTGCGCCCTCTGGATCCGCCTGGCTCCCGTTCATCTGGCTACGATACTGGCACAGCTGTGATGACGCTAGCGGCCCGCAGTCCGTAAACAGCTCCTTAATCAGCTGACTCGTGTTCTGCCGTGTGTACGGGTTGGGAAAAGCCACGATGGCTGTGATGACTGCGACCGTGATCACCTCCAGAACCGGGTACTTACCTGCAAAATCAGAAACGGAGGATATTACAAATGGTCCACTGTAAAACATGGCAAGGAACAGGCTCTGGTATGTCGTTTGCCAGACACCACAAGGTACCGTTAATCCACGTGCTGAGGGGCCCGATGACCTGGATGGTTTTGATGTTAATGATTTTAAAATTATGGCAAATAATTTGTGTATATGGTATATAGCTGCTTAAACTAGTTCTTTGAGCAGTTTGTGCTCGCAATAACTGGCAATGAGTCTTTCACTTCGCTGTGCAGGAATTTTGGCCCATTTTACTTTTAAGTATTGTTTTAATTCAGCCACATTGGAGGCYGAATAGCCAGTGTAAGATCATGCCACATCATCTCAATCGAATTTAAGTCCGGACTTTAACTAGGCCCTTCCAGAACCTTAATTTTATAATTTTTTTTSCACCATTCAGAGGTGGTGTGTTTAGAGGACTGTTCTGCTACATAAGATTTTCTAGTAGAGCACAGAATTCATGTTTTCATCAAATCTGTCAAGTTGTCCAGGTCCTGAAGCTGCAAAACAGCCCCAGACCATCATACTACCACCACCATGTTCGACTGCTAATATGATGTTCTTTTTATCAAATGCTGTGTTAGTTTGATGTCAGATAAARCGGGATGCACAGAAATCACTTGATTTCATTTATTTATCCTAAAYTTCATTTATTTATCCCAAGATTCAAAGAACTTTATTAATCCCAGAGGGAAATTGCTTTGTTTTGGTTACAATTTCTTTGATTTGTTTACCAGAAAGAAATAAATGAATGAACTGCATTTTGTATTTACTCTGGTTATCTCTGTGTAATATTAAAATTTGTTTGATTACCTGAATTACTTACGAGTGACAAATGTGCAAATAAATAAATCAAATGAAATTAAAATAATCATGAGCAAATACTTTTTTCACAGCACTGTACATGACACTTTCTCTGTAGTGAGTATAGATGAAGGTGTATATTTAATACTGAATGCTATAATATGCTCCAAAACCCTGAATTAGCACTTCTAGAATCCACTATGGTTGTTGTTTTCATTCTGTTCATTTCCAAATCTTTCTAAATTAGAGCGTCTTAATCTAAACAAACACCTGCACCTTATCAGCAGAACAAGAGAGTCCCTTACCAAACCGTGTGGACTTGCGCCGCCGACACCATGCGATGTTAGCTCTGATGAAAAAGGCCCCCCACAGACCACCAAATACACCAAGCAGGATGAAGGGAAAGAGCTCAAACAGGTACCAGGGTGTGTGGTACTCCACGTAGAACAGCACCAGGCGGCTGTTCCCGAAGGGGTTGATGGAGCGAAGCACGAACGCTGCCACCAGGGCAGCGAAAAAGGACCGCCACAGGGTCTTCAGCGGGAAGTAATAACTCACCTACGTCAGACAGGAAACATTTCTTTTACAAGTCCCATATGTGTGATGTTGAGTGATTAAATTTAAAACTTCTATTAATATTCTTGCCTCCTCGAGACTGAAGAGAACTCCTCCAATAGGAGCTCCAAATGCCACTGAGACACCCGCAGCTGATGCTGCAGACAGCACCTGTATAAACACACACACACACACAGTGAAAGTGAACATTATTACCAGTTAAAACTGTGTATGTATATAAGAAGGTGAATGTGTTTGGATGGTACCTCACGCTTCTTGGCCTCGTTTTTGCTATACTTGGGGAAGAGGTATGAGAAGATATTGCCGCAGCAGCAGGCCACGTGCACCAGCGGGCCTTCTTTTCCCAGACTGAGTCCTGATGCCACGGCCAACACCAGAGTGATGGTCTTTATCATCAGGGTCCATTTGCCCAGGTAGCCGCGAATTATAAACCCGCTCAGGATGGTCTTAATCTGAAAGTGAGAGGTTGTGATGAGGAGAAGATGAAAGAGAGATGATGGCTGTTAAACGTCTAAGCTGCAACTAATAAATAAATAAATAAATAAATAAATAAACAAACAAACAAACACTCTTATGTCTGCTTTAATGAATGCAGAGCATCAGTTCCATGTGAAAGCCATACCTCAGGGATACCGGAGCCACAGGCGTACGGGGCAAATACTTTGACCAGAACAACCGCCAGGAAGGCAAAGGCTAAAGCCCAGTATGTGTACATGAAGTAGTTCATGATGTAGGAGCCAGGACCCTGAAAAACAMACAGCACACAACAGAATATAGAGCAGACTTATAGTAAAAAAGCTTGAACAGTCAGTCGACTTCCATAGAAATGAATATACATTGTAGAATTTCATTTCTATCCAGTTTAATTTTAATGTGGTTTTGTTACTTTATGTTATTATTATGATTATTATTATTAATTGTATTAATTTAAGAGATGCTAATTTTTCCATCAATTTTAACTTTAATTTGTAGTAATTTTAGTTTTTTTGACATTCTGAGTTAAAGAGTTCTGAATGCTGAGTTGTTGGAACAGATGAAAGGGGAAATGAGGTTGCTGCTGAGGTTGTTACATAAACAACCAGGGGTTTGTGAGCTCACAGAYGCCCCTGACTGGCGTGAATAATGTGGGAACACCAAGTACCTCTCATCCCTCCCCTCTGAGAGAGCTTGGCTAATCAGCTCTCTCTAGCCCTCCGGCTGCGAGAGGTTACAGCATCATCCGGGAGTCGATCTCGCCATCTCTTGGCGACTTTACCACTGCGCCACTCAGAGGCAGTCATTGTGTTTTAAATTAAAGTTTTTTTTTTTTTGTGACCTTTCAAAAATTCCAGTCAAATTCATGGCTCTAGGTCACTCTGAACTCCAAACAACAGGCCTTTTCAGTCCAATTAATGTAAACAATAAGATTATTAAAAATACCCCAGTTATTACCACTATTATTAAAATATTTTTTTTTACATATGATATGATAATTTAAAGTGATTTTAGGGAACGAGGTATGGCATCATCTTACAGCTACAGTCCCAAAACTATTTACTGAGTTGTATTTTATGTGAAAATATTGCAAGGCTATATTTTTGGATATACATGATATAATTGTGGATAAACACTCATCTGACTAACATAATCACATATTCATTGGCAGCTACAGATCAACAGATTGTCTCCCTTATTTATTTTCTACATTGTTTTCACCTCAGCCTGGCCCAGGATGAGTTCGGCCCACGTCTTCCATTGTGGACACTTGTCTCTCTCTGCGAACGTGGTCTCACTAGAATCCCAGCAGCACTGCTCATGGTTAAACCACAGGGCACTCAGACACACACCCTCCTTTAGGTCATTCATCCAGTCAGCAGCAATGTCGATCACACCGGCCAAAGCACCTGGAAAAGGAGAAAGATGTGAAAAATTAGACTCCAGTTCAGGAGAGTCTGTTTATAGGATCAGCATGTGATCGAGCTTAATTACAGTTCAGTGAGGGTGAGTGTCAGTGCACCAGCTGCTGTGTGTCTGCCTACGTCAAGGTTCCTAACACTAGCTCCTTATGGTACTTTGTGTTTGTGTGTTTGTGTGTTTGTGTGTGTGCGCGTGTGTGTGCGCTCGTTTTACCTGAGGCCAGCCCTGTTAATGTCACCACCAGCCACCCAGACCAGGCATCATACAGGCTCTTTGTGAACTCCCATGCGGACTCCTTCTTCTTACTGTTAATCTACAGAGCAGAACAACACACATGCGCACACACAAATCCAATTATTTCTGCTTTACCAACACATTATTTCTCACAACCTGAGTGGCTGAAAACCCATATGGTATGATGTTAGTAGACAAAACAAGTACAAGTTCTCTCACACATTATCAGAATCAGTAGGAATTCATTGTTCTTGTATAAATAATGAGGATTTACATAATTATATCAATATATTATGTTTAAATTTATCCACAAGAACAAGCATATGTGACAGTTTTAGCCCTGTGTTTATCGTGTGACCTTGTTTGACATTTCTCAGGTCTCCATCCCACAAGAAAAACTACCGTCATCAATTAAACACTAATTAGTTTCAGCTTATACACAGCATAGCTGCATTAATCATGTTAATCATCATGTCCTCACCAGGACAGTAAGCCAAGCAAAGACTGCATGGATTCTCTGATTTCTAATCATATAAAAAATATATTTTTTGTAGACACCAACTTTAAGGACGTGTTCATCCTGCTTGAATATACTTTTATTGGAATTGTCAGTAAACAAACCTGTTCTGTTTAAACCTACATAAACAGCCAGATCGTGCATGGTTGATCAAATGTCACAGGTGGAGGAAAATGATTTTAAATATATAGCTTGAGTTGAAATAATAATAATACAAAATTTCATAATGCCTGTCCAGTTTAAAACTGGTGTGTATGTGTGTGTAAGTAACCCAGTGGGGTTTGTGGCTTGGCGTGACTCAGTACCTTGCGGTGTCTCTCCCGGTCTTTACACTTTTCTCGGACCCAGTCGATGGTGTGGAAGTCGTCGTAGGTGCCCACTCCAGGAATTGGCTCTTCTAACAGATCCAGAAGGTGGGTGGAGCTACTTACCCCTCCAGCTCCGCCCCCACAATTAGACATGTTGTAAGTAGAGCCTGTGTGAACCGGGAAAGAGAGAGCATGGTAAGTAATCCTGCATTC
>QMIH01000666.1:80492-95683 GCA_003987875.1 Clarias batrachus | reverse complement strand
GTGATCCATTGTCTTTAAATTCCTTTGCACATTCTCGGCACTTTGCAATGTTAGAAAAGTTATCCTCTGGGTCCAAAGGCTTCCTCATACGATGGTGTTTTGAGACTTTGGAGGCATTTGAGGCGATACGTTTAATGGTGATACGTTGTAAACAATTAACATCCATGTGGTGGGAGTGAATTATTCAGTAAATTTGTTTATAAATAATTATGGAGGATGACGGCGATATATGTTGTTGAGAATTTTTTTTTCATTTGTATGTTTAATTCAAGTTAAATGTTAAACTCCTGTATCTGAAGCGAGTTTGCATAGTTGCCTTGGTTTTTAAGTGAGAAAACTAATAAAAGCGATGGGCTACATTTAATTACTTATGTTCAACCGAGTTGTAAATCTGTTGCACATAGTTAAGTATAGTATAAAAAGGGTTTGGGTTATGACATTTCTTTTAAGGTTCAAGGCCTTGAGATTGTAACAGTATGAGATAAAATATAAAATTGGGATGTTTATAAAATTGCGAAACTTACAGAATCACAGTACATTGCAGTAAAAACTGTGTATTGTAAAAATCATATCGGCCGAGCCCCATCCCTAATAAGCATTAGAGCTACAGTAAAGATTTTTCTTTAATCCGAGTGGACATGGTTTCAGAACTTTTTGAAGAGGAAAAAAGAAAAATCCAGCAAAASTTGCTTTATAATTCCAGGAACGTGCATCAGTGCCACTTTCAACAGATGGAGGTTTACAAACTGAGCTGCATGGGTAGTGGATTATGATATTAAGACATGAAGCAGGACCGTCATCACAGTGAGTCACATTATCTACTGCTCATATGGTGAACGTTTAGGTATTTACTTCCACACAGGAGGAGACAGCAAGTTACATGATGTGTGCACATTCACAATGAGCAAGATGAAGCACAGCAGTGCAGGAAGAAGCTGAGCAGAACCTGGAGTCAATAGATTTTAAACTCTCATACTAGAGATCTATAACTTTAAGTGTGACTCGGGCTTAAGTTGCAAATGAGTGCTCATCTTTAGTGTACACAAGTGTTCTTTTTAGATCAGAAAACAGAGTGCCACTCACTTCACTGGGACACTGAATCTTACACCTTGCTGACTCACAGTTAGATAAGATGTTGCTCAGAAAAGATGAGCCTTGATCACAAAGCCCGAAATTATAAGCTCAGATTTCCAACTTCTGAAGCAAGCCGAATTAAGCCTAATGCACTTATCCTGGCGTTTCACAAGTGTTGGAACAGGAAGAGAAAGCAGAACAGGCAAACTGCAAACTCTCAGAAAAGTATTTATTTAAAAGTTCTTAACATGCTTGATTTTGCTAACATTTCTGCAACACTTAAAAAAGAAATTGCTTCAGCTCTTCAGTCTCAGACCAACTGTTACACAATTCAGCACAGGAACTAATCACAACACTGTGAAAGATTCTGTTTCTGACTGAATTTATATGTAGATGGTGTGGTATAAGACTTTCGTGCAGGCGGTTTTTTTCCCCCATTAAACTACATAAATAAATAAATAAATAAATAAATAGAAGTTACTTCATACTTTGTAAAATTATACTGCCATSATGTTAAATATTTAGTCATGACTTAATACTATTTCTTCTCAATACCAACACTGAATAATCAGCATGTGTGTGAGGCACAGAAGTCGCTCTGCACTGAAGCACGCAGTGTCGGCTGTAATGCTGCGCCTGCAGTAAACAGCTAATCAGCTTTTCTCTCCTCCCTGGAGCAGAGACACGGCCCAGTACCACGCAGTCGTATTTCTAATCTGCTCTTTATTACACTCAGCTCTTCACCACACTGCAGTCTGGTTTATTTACTCAAGCTTATATTAAATAAAAMCTTTTTTTGATCTGTTCCATTAACATCTTTATACGAGTTTAGAAGCATTGTTTGCTTCGTCATGCTTTTTCAGATTTCATAAGAAAGCAGAATAAAGGCCACAGGATTTCCTCTACTGTACACACAGAAACACACTGTAATGCAAGAACATTAGAAAGCAAGTAACTACAGAGTAAAGACCAGCACACGGTTATATTTCTGCTTGCATACAGAAAACAGAATGCCAAGCATCTCTGCTAAATCATCACTATTTGTTCAAGAAAAAAAAATATTTTCATCACTTCAACATTATCAGAAATAAAACATGCTTAAAATCACAATCACAAACAAGTGATGAATGAAGCATATGATATCTGTTATAAAGACTTGTCAGTTTCAGCAGCTGTTTCCTCTCTGAGAATTAGGGAAAGAGGAAATGAGTAAAGCAAGCAGGCAGAGGTGCGCTAACGCTGTCTGCAGTTTAGCTGAGGCAAGCTGCTTCTTACAGACAGCTACTGAGAGAACGACACACTTTATGCTGACTGTCTTCATCACTACCACAAAACACAGAGAGAGAGAGAGAGAGAGAGAGAGAGAGAGCGCACAGATCTGGCTGAAAGGGGTTTATGCAGAATATCAGGGTTTTAAACCACGCCACAGCTATTTGGGTTGAGCGGCAGCTTCTTCACATGTCTGTGTGTATTTGTATAAAGATTTAAAGATCTGTACAAAACCAGTACCAAAACCCTGCAAGTTCACTATACAGCTCGAACAGCTCGAAACACGTGCTTCAATTAATTATATGATTTAAATCGATCCTTCGCTGGTCTGTCACTTTTTAATTTATATTTGATTTACATTTTATAAATTCTTCAGGTAAAACTCCAACATTGTGGTCTAAAAGTGCTTTGAATATTCCGTCACTGGATAGATACTTACACTGGGTTACTGGGCTACTAGGTATCAGTCAAACAATGTTAGGAAGGTTTGTTTGCTTGTTTTTTAAAGGAGGATTAACACAAATATTGAAGAAAGAGATAGGTTGTCGACTCACAGCTCTCCTAGAAACGAATCCTGACATGGTGAAAATATGTAACGTGAGAGCAATGAGCAGTGCCATCACAAACAGTTCTGAGCTGTGAATCCTAAATATACTTGTAGAAGTTTTTCCCTAGCAGTCCGTACACTACTGTTCGCCTGAGCAGACATTAAAAATTGTCCAGTAAGAACTGTGCGTGTGGAGCATTTTCATACACACTACTTCTATCAGCTCTGTCAGCATTTAGTGCATGAGGTCAAAATACGGGAAGCTGAGGAAACSTCCGGGTGTAGGGATRGTTTCAGGAAGCAACGTGCATTTACATTTAATTCCTGTAATTCCTCACATCATTTATCATGACACCGCCTTTAATTAAGAGATTGCCACAGTTAAGAGACACACTGCTAATCAGGATTGTGCATATTACAAGTCTTATCATCTTTGTATGATATTACACTACTACAATATCCAGTGCATATTATACTCTCAGACTTGTCATGCCTTACACATTTTTTCACMTTTTATTACAGTTTAATAATAATAAAGTCTCCCATTTTCTCCTTATACTCGAACATGTGGAAATATTCATATTCCTGCATTCCATATTTTTTGTTCATCAGTTCTGAATGATTAATTTATTGCTAAGATATAAAACAGAGCATGGAAAAAAAGCCTTGTACCACACAAGCCTACTGCTAAAATCGTTATGCTTATTGAACAAGAACACAAACTGTGTGTGAAAAAAAAAAAAAAAATCAAATTGAGGCAGCGGGGTGTCTGTTACAGAACGCTTCTTTCATTAACATCAGACAAACTACAAAACACAGCACCAGAGAGTGATGAAGACCCTGCTTCAGCTCTACACGATGTATTGTCAGTTCCAAAATTAAAAAAAAAAACACCACCACTGCATTTTCATATAAATATGAACACTGACACTTCTGGAAATATATTTCTGCTTCAACTAAAATCTATACTTATTTATACTGTTCTATTCATGAATAGCAGGTTCATAGTCCTGTTCCTTACCTACTATCAATTAGAGAATCTCCTGTAATACTGTGTTACACCCAACTCACAAATAGGTTTCACAAATAGATACTCTCATAGATTTTACATTCATCACCATAAAACACTCTAGCCAAAAGGTTAATTAAAACGAGAACACAGGTGAAGGCACAGAGATTTAAGAGGTCGGAGGCTCGGCCACACCTGATGCCGGTTTTCACCGTGTCCTTAAACAAATGAGCTACTTTTAAATCAACCCTGAGTTTTAGCTGTTAAACAGTTAAGAAAAGCACTTTTAGGTCTTCACAGCACACTGGTTTCCTTGAAGAACATGGTGTTATCAGAAGAAACAGCTAAATATGAGACAAGAACTGACTGAAAGTGATAACATCAAGTCACAACTGCTTTCTGTCTGAACAACATCCAACACCACAGTCACAGAACCTGACTCAGATCGATACAGGGTGCTTTACACACACACACACACACAACGCTGACAGGGCGAACTAAACAACAAAACCGTGGAAAAGAGAAACGGTGCATAATAGCTTAACACATATACACTACAGGACTGTTGAATATTTGAATGGGATTGATCAGAAGGTGTTATACAGACAGTAAAATATCAAGTTGCTTTGTCTTGCTGAAGGCGGTCTTTGCTGTTCATATCTCCCAGTCTGGGTAAAGGTGTAATTTCTTTTCAATTGAGATGTGCAAGATGAGCACTGGAGTGGACTAACCGCAAGTCTGAACTTATAGATACAAGACATTGGTCCTGTTAGGTTATTACTAAAAAGTGTTTATCCTCTATTAGAAAATTAAACACTTGTATATCACAGTAAACTTGTGATATTGCGTTGAAGCATTGATGTGATTAAACTGGGACTTTTGATTGTGCAAAATAACAGAACACAGTTGAGAGAGTGAAAACTCCCTTCATGTCTCTATATAATCCCCTACTACACTCATSCCAATGTTTCACTTGTTCTTGGACACCATTAGATTGAGAGGTTAAAGACCTGACGAGAAATCGAACACAGAAACAGGTTTCACTTGTACAAGCCAGACTGCAGCAAAAGAAACGACAATGTGGCCAGTCTACGACTCAGAAGGGTGAAGCTGAACTGGACATGCATGTTTTAAAAAAACAATTAGATAATTAAAAAAATTAAAAAACAATAAAGAAATCGCCACCATCTCAATCCCAGAAYTCTGCATATTTGTTSAGAGTTGCTCTGAATGTTCCAGTTAKATGAACAGAGCTGGAGGTTGGAATGTGACCTTCTTGAGCTCTTTAAGCACACAAGACATGTGACTGAACACTCACACAGATAGACACACACAAACACACACCTCCCCCATCCAGGAAAACCGAGCTTACATCCTGCACCATCCAGCACAAAACACTTTAATTAGCTAAAAAAATATAAATACACACATTACAGACCATAAAATATAGACATATAGTCTAGTCCAACATAGATGATSTGTAATGAATTAAACACTTCAGTGGTGTGCTGTTATAGAGTAATAATCAATGACAGATTGGTGTGATGCAGCACTGAAGCAAAGCAGAGTAACTGTTTGCACCCAGGAGTGGATTATTGTCCAATGTTTTATTTCTCTTATACCAAAGCAATCTGGGATGGATTTAAAGAAACAGGTTAGCCTTCATTGACCCTCATGTTACAACTGTAATCATCATCATCCACTCCCTTACCAGGCTCTTTCGCTGTTATCTCATCATGTTACCAAGAAACCACAAACCCTCTCTACTGAAGACTTTAATACGTCAGAACACATTAATCCTCTGACTGTTACAGTACAAAGCACCAACAATGGAGACGGCTTCCAAAAATGCTGTATTTGCTATGTTTAAATTTGCCTTTAAACCAGCACTACTCTCAGAGTTAAGAGAAAAATCAAGCAACACTTGAGATGAATCACTCAAGGATTCAAGCACTGTATACAAAAACTGTATATAAAAGCCATAACCTTACAGCTTGACATAGATTCGGTWATTCATCCTGAAACTGATCAGAGTTGTAAGATGACAACAACGAAGCAAAACCCTTCGACTAAACGTCATTATCTTAACACCTGGTTGACACTAGAGCATGGAGAATGCAGCTAGTGCACCGTGGGGATGAGTGTGCCAAGTGTCAGATTCTCTGTAGGGCATGTACTGTATTTCTAAAACAATAACATGCAGACGCTCTTGTGTAYGAGGTGAAACTGGAAACCAATGTGCAACAAGTCTCTCCTGTTGAACAGTCATGAATTAATGAATGCATGCAAATGCAGTACACTGATCCATTCATGCATTCATTCATTCATTCATTCATTCATTCAATGGCTGGATTTGCAGGGGTCTTCCAGCATACTCAGAAATGATCACCACACACACACACCTTCTTGTCTCTAGGGAGGAGGCCTTGTCCATGAAGACAAGACAACACACACACACACACACACACACACACACACAGAATGAGAGAGAGATAATGGTGCATTTTCAATGCAGTGCTAAACACGATTAAGTGCTGTAACCAAGCGCGTGCACGATCTCTCACAAGCCCGCGCGCGTTCCCCTATAAGCACGCGCACGCTTAATGGCAACGCAGCCAAAAGGTTCGTTAATTATTAACGGAAAAACACACAAACGCATACCGACAGTTCTCCGTGTTGGAGGCTAAGCCGCTAATAGCTAACGTGCTATGGGCTAAATTACAACCCTAAAAACCGCTAGGACGAATTGGACACGGTCGGTACCTCTCATGCGGAGCTCCTGCAGGGGAATTGTGTCCCCTCCGCCGTCGTAGGGTAAATAAGGGTCCGGGGATTCGTCCTCCATTACACTGCTTGGAGCTAGCAGTTCTACGTAAACCTGCCGGCTACCATATTTTACCAGCCGCACTCAATCTCTCTCTCTCTCTCACACACACACACACACACAAATTCGGTCTGTGTGTGTTTGTTTGCCCCCTCCCACCCTTTCCCTTATACACTAGCTTCCTTTCCCTTCCTCCGCGAGCGCGTCTTATCACCAGCTGACAGTTGAAGGATGATCGTGATGATGTCATAGGGGAAGATAGGCCGCGTCCCAAACCGCTGACCCTACCCTACCGTGTTGCCAATTCATTGTGATAATGTGCGAAAAGCAACGTCATTTCAATATACACTAGGTTAATGTTAGATACTTTCCGTACACTATTTCGTACACGTATATGGACCGTCGTATAACCTTCACACACTCACTAAAGTCGGTAACGTGATTTTGAACAAAGCCAGATATAAACTGGTTGCTATGGGGGCTGTTGGACGAGTCCATTGAGTAACGATGCGGGGGTGGAACGCACTGTAAAATCGGTTTATTGCTTCTTCTTCTTCTTYTTTTGTTTTACAGGCAAGCGACTAGGCAATTGTTTAATGCTAATAAGACATGTTTTTTATGTATGTCTTAATGCGTCAATCTTCAAACACAGAAGCAATAAACGCTTATCCAGAGCTTTGAGAACATACCATCTGTGTATACAGTGACTTGCATTAATATTCCTTGGACTCTTCCAAATATTGTGGGATTCATATTTAAAAGTATATCATGAACCTACACAAAACAGACTATAAAATTACAGTGAGGAAAAATCTAAAATATATCTAAAATACAGTTGCAAGCCACAATAATTGGGCCCAAGCATTTGTGCTGTCGCAACCCAGATGCCTGTGTGCTTTTTAAGACCACCAAAAAGTATTGGATGCTRGAAAAAAATAATCAATGTCTCYACCTATGAGGAGTATATCAAAATCTTTGGGAGCGTTTGAGTAGAGCCCATGACATGCATCGTGAAAGTTGATTAGCTCAATAAWATTTAAATGTACTGGGTTTCTCGTGTATAAACGCGTGTATGAGATATGCAGTAAAATCTCCTGTGCAGGACATTCAGCTGCTCGGACATTTTCATTTTTTCTTTTTGAGCATGGTAAGAGCCCAAAGAGCCCCTGCTGCTGGAAAAAAAAAAAATTCTTAAAAGAACAATACGGCCCTTCATATGACATCAGCATTAACAAAGCATCAGCATCGTTAGAATACTGATTTCATAATGCTTGGGCCCTAATTATGTGACATTATTTACAAATAGCAATTCTGCTTCATGATTTTTTCAAGAGATGTGGGGGTAAAAATTTATTCAGTTATGAATGACAATTATTTCCAAGTGGCCATTACACACTGACTCCAAAATCGATTTTTAAAAATATTAATTTTTACATTTATAAATGTAGATGAACTGGTCAATTGACCAGTAAACCAGTACTGGGTGATCGGCCAATCATCCTTAGATATAACCGATTTTTACAGAGCGTAGAAACYTTCTAGAGGCACRATAGAAACACATTTTTATCATCAAAAATGTGCACATATACATGCAGTAAGTCAGTAAATTCGAGTAAAATTGCAGGCTTCGCTTATCCCGTGTGAATGGGCCACACAAAATTCAAAAGGGGATGGGGATTAATGTCTACATCACACAAGTTCCCCAGATAATACTAATCCCGTATGAATAGAGCTAAAGACACAAACAAAGCCACAAACTAAATTTCTGCTTAATATATACAGTAGTTGACAGACGTACATACTGTACTGCTCAGTAAAATTTTTTAGCTTTTTTGCTTAATTTAATTTTAAGCTAAACACTTCTATTTGAAGTTAGTTTGTATTTTTTAAATGCCACTCTTGTGAGGAAACTAATGTTATAAGAAATGGACTACATTTAAATAATCATTAAACTTTTTTTAAAGGTTTAAAAAGGGAACAAAATCAGGGAATATTAATTCAGGATATTTATAAAATCGTGATAATTCTAGTATCGCAATTTTAATCCAATCGGCACCTGGGTATCGTAATAATATAGTTAATATAGATAATCTAGATAATAATATAATATATAATATAGATAATAGATTAATAATATAATAATTAATAAACCGATAATATAGTTATCGGGTGGTAAACTGGTGTATTCACCCATTGTTACTGTGAAACCCTTAAATTAGTTGTGGTGCAACCAGTTGAAACCAGAAATCACATAATAAATATAATCATAACTATAAACCCTCCTGTTTCAGGAAGAGACCTGCGTTTTAGAGAATCCCACACTCACAGTTACCACAGTGCACTATTACATCCATTATTTAATGAATGGAATGACTATGCAAAAACCATCTCACACACTGTCTACAAGAAGCTATTCACAAATAGCTTCATGGAATCAACCAAGTTATTTTGCACATAAACATATACATTAATAGGAACACCCGTATTCCAGCACAGTCATCAATTATTTAATTAATCATTCACATAAAATGTGATCTCTATGACTTTAACCATGACATGGTTGTTGGTACCGGATGGGCAAGTTTGAGTGTTTATAAAACGTTCTTTACTGAGCCTCTGCCCATAATAGATTCAGATTCCCGATATTAAGTGCTATGAGTGAAATCCAATGTAGTCTTCTGCTTTTGTACCGCATTCACCTCAGCCCTGATGTTTTTTGCATGCTGAGATGCTTTTCTGCTTCACACGGTTTTAAAGAGTGAATATTTCAGTTATTATGTCCTCCCCATTCCCCAATCTGACAGAACTGTTGCTTGCTCAGTTTTTCTTCATTCGGATGCTTGATGTGAACATGAACTGAAGCTCTCGACCTGCATCTTGACCTGTTCTTATGGATTGTGCTACTGACATATGATCTGCTGAGCAGATAACTGCATGAAGGTGTAGGCGTCCAGTTGTTCCTAAAACAACGTGGACATGAGTACACTGAGGACACTTTAATATTAATATTCATGGCTATGCCATTATTACTTACAAAATATACTTAAAAAGTTATTGTTAATATTAATTTACAGGGGCTTCAGGAACAACAAGTTTGGTATAGAATTATAAGAAATGTAATAATACTTCAGTTCTTTTAAGTAATTATAATAATATTGCTGTAATAGTTGTAATAGCTATTTATCCATATAATGAAACCAAGTGTTTATYTAAGATGGCAATGTCATCAGATGTGTTTTCTTCCTAAAAGTGCGTTAATGGCGTTCAAAACGAATGTGGGTTATGGCACCTACATTCACCTATACTGGCGACTGACAATTAATGTAATTAACAATTGTTAGAACACCCGTCACATGGAATGATGCATTTAAACACCACAGTGTTATTCATCTCCACCCGATCAGGTTTGATATCAATCAGGCTTCATATCCGATCAGGCTTCCTATCAACCGCCCACTCCGGCCTGCATTAGAGTAAAAAATGCCAATGCCTGCAAAAAGAATTCCCACACGTGGCATTTCTTCTTCAAATGTTATCACAGACTCCATGTGGACACAGGGCTTAACATATACAGTAGATCATAACAAATCTCTRTGAAGTTCTACACTCAAAAGCTTAACCACACACTAAATAAACTTTATAAATAATTCCTTTATTAATAAAACCTGCTCATTCATCGCAATCCTTGATAATTAGGACAAACACTCGCTGTTTAAATAAAACTCCTGTGGAAATAGATACAGACCAATGCACTAGTTCTATCAGAACTGTAATTCATTCATATTCTAAATTCGATGTACTTTTCATTTCATGTCAACAAATCAATGGTTTCTTTGCATAGCCTACAGACATCCTCACATTTACATTACATTCCTACAAACCAGATGAACCAGATAACCAGCCTCCCACAACTCAGTATTAACAACAGAGAAATAAAAATGGATGGAAACAGCTGGAAATGTGTGCGTACKTCAAATCACACTCAATACATCCAACATGTAGTGTTTCGGAACGCTTTACAATTAGTTCCTGGTGATTCACAAAATAATAACCTACAGTGTTGTTCATCAAGTCATATAGGTCCAAGTGACACCGGATTTTAATATGATCACATCAACAAATATGGTTGCAGATATGAAAAAGCATTCAAGGCCACTGATRTCCTGTAGATTGTTAAACGTGTATAAAACTGAAAAATATGGTTGAGGTCCAAGCTGACTACATATATTCAAGTCAACTTTACTCTGTAGCCTTTGGCTTAACCCTTGTGTTTTGCCAGACATCGGTTTGCCCATGACTCCTTTACAGCTAGCTCCAGCACAGAAAATTCACCCAAAGATCATGTGACACTATAATTCTCACACACTCACACATCTCTGCTCTAACACTTTCAYTTAATAACACGCACAGAACTATGAGCCYAGACCCCATATCATGCTAACATTTAAATATGGCCACCATAAATTCTTAGTCCACTACACACTCACGTCATATACTGTACACACACTATTGTTACAAAGACAGGTCAACCTTCACGAATAAAGAGAGCTGATAAACAAGTTGCTTCAGCTGTTGTCAGTGTTACATACTTCTCCTGGACTGGTACGCAGTCTGGTCCATTCCCTCACCCGGAAAAATGTCACCGCCGACTTTCTTTCCTTGACATGCACAAGATCAGATATCATCCCATGTTGTTTCTGATTGTGCCCTTGGACAAACTTTGGCATCTGGTGTGAGACTCAAGTGCCTTGTCACASAAGTAAGCTTCTAGTCCAAGGACAGCCAGAGAGAAGAAAGCAAGCGGATAGGGCAGAGATTGTTGAGTGACGGTGTAAGACGACACCCCTCAGTTGCGCAAGCACAAAGGCTGGGCCATGCTGGCAATCCTATGAACAAAGGCTCTGCTATGTGATCTCTGGGCTGCTGATGAATTATCAACTTAATGAGGGGCAGGAAAAGACAATTCCTTATGCACAACTGCATTGCTGGAAAAAAACCCTTTAAAAGTGTGCAATTATACATTTCATTAGACAACCACAATTCTGCAATTTCTATCTTTACTGGGGAAAAACAGTTTCCCTGTGTAAAGATAGAGTCTTATTGGCGGTGTAGTGCCATTGTATGGTAGACATTTCCAAAGATCAAACATCAAAAAACACAAATCAGCCATAACATAAAAAAACTACCTGCCTTATATTATTTAGGTTGCTTTTGTGCTGCCAAAACAGCTCAGACATATCAGGGCATGGACTCCACAAGACTGTAGATTGATGAGCCTTGTGCACATGTTACTGCTTCGCAGGTTGTCCCACTTTGGTAGGTACTAACCACTGCAGACCAGGAACACCGGACAGGACCTTCAGTTTTAGAGTCATCTAGACATCACAATTCTGCCCTTGTCAAAGTCACTCAGATYCTGTTTGCCCATTTTTTTCTGCTTCCATCACATCAACCTTAAGTACTGACTGTTCCATTGCTGCCTAACACATCCCCCTTTACATGTGGCATTATAATGAGACACTACGAATAATCAAATATGTATGAGGGTTTGATCTCAGCTTGAAATAAAACAAGTTAAAACCTGTTGTTTGTTTGAAATTTCTGATCTTTCTTTCAAATCAATCTTTGAAATTTTTGCTGTTGCTTTGACTTATGAGGTACATTTCGCACTCAGTATAAATACTGTCCAGTAAAGTACCCCTAGAGTTTCTAGGTTTAACTTATTTAATAATAATTTAATAATGGTGCCAATCTGAYAACTGTCTATTGAAGATGAGCAGATGTGCTGTTTGAGAAGAGTAACAACACAATGTAGAGTCTCTCTCTGAGTGAAGGTGTTACAATGYATTAGTGTGGACGCATACACAGAGCTATGTATTGTGAGAAAACAGAATGAAGACACTGTATATGTAAGAAAAGACAGAGGAGGCTTGTAGTCTGAACCGCCTCAGCAAACTCAACTGTGCCAAAAGAACTTTGAGCTAAAAGAATCAATGAGGTACATAAAAACCAATCATAACTACTGCACAGACGGGTGGATGGATGAATGGATAGACTGATAGACAGACACTTCACTGGTCCAGAAAGAAATTCCAGAAAAGCAACTCACCCTGGATGGGCACGAACCACCAACCTTTTGGTTAACTGCCTGATGAAAAACACAGTCTTGTTTGTGTTGTTCATCTACATTCTATTCAAGTTCTGGGTTTTCAGTTTGCCTTTTCCTAGCATCTATTGGAGTTTAATGTGCTGTGGTGTTTGTTCCATGTGACACATTARACCACATACTGTATGTCCGTAGTCGCTGTTCATGTTTTGTATTTGAATGTACTTGTGTCATGATGGTTATTAAAGACAACCTGTATTCCTATTGTCCCTGCCAAGTTCGCTGACAGTTTGAACTTAAGTATTAAATTTTAGTAATATTTGATTGCAAACGTTAGCACTTAAGTATCGGAACAACCCCAGGTGACAAATACTGTATATGTCAGAAAAGTCTAAACTCAATCACAYTTCCTGGTAAGTGGTAAGTATAAACAAAAGATGTTGACATTTTATGACACATTTGTCCTCTCACCTGCTTTAAGCAGAAGAATAAAAAGTATGTCAAACAAAAACCTTTAAACACACCTGTAAAACTTACTGCAAGCAAAATATTTGGACRCCGAACACTTCACAAAACCTGTATGATTCTCATGAGTGAGGTGTAAGTGTGAAACTATAAAACCACCAGAAATCCAAGGAAATTCAACTGAACTATATATCATGGATGAATGAACCGATGGACATGAATATGTAATGTTTGTATGCATCCAATTAGGTTCAAGAGTTAATCTTTTTATTCTATTACATAAAAGTTTTTTTTGTGTAAAAGCATAATAAAAAACATACCGTCTTTTTATACAAAAACTAAAGCCAAAAAAAAAAAAAACCTGTGAGCCATACTAATACTAKTCAACAGCTTGCAGATCCATGTTTAGCAGCAACAAGTTAAAATAATTATTTAATTTATGGCTTTATCAGTCTCTTACATTATTGTGGCGGAATTCTGGCACCTTCTTCTTTACACCACTTCTGAGCCACTTATGCACAGTTCCCTTAAGGTGTGCTTCAAATCATTGTCCTGTTGCATGTCAGAATTTTGACGTAGCTTTAACTTTGGACATAGTCCTAACATTTGCCCCTAGAAAACTCTGGTATAGACAGGACTTCATAGTCATCTCAATGACTGCAAAGTGTCCAGGTCCTGTGGCTGCAAAACAAGCCCAAATCATCACCCCTCCAACACCGTGCTTTAGTGGCTATGAGGTGTTTCTGATGAAATGCTGTTTGTTTTTTGCCAAACATGGCACTGGGCATTAAGGATAAACAACTCCACTTTGGTCTCATCTGTCCAAAGGAAATTTTTCCAGAAGTCTTGTGGTTTGCTCAAATGCAGTTTTACGAGACGTGCTTCCATGTTCTTTTTACTTGTTCAGTCTTCTTCTAATTGTGCTATCATGTACTTCAAGATTTAACATGCAGTGAGGCTTGTAGGTTTGTTTTGTATTTTTCTAAGCATTGCATGGTTTGATCTTGGGGTGAATGTCCTGGGACGTCCACTCCTGGCTTGAAAGCTGTTCACTTGTGAATAATCCTTCTCACTGTATAACTACTAATTGTTTGGCCATAGTTTAAAAAACCCTTTCTAAATTGATGTGGAGCAACAATTCCTTCTCTAAACCACTGCTTATGTCTTTCCCTCTTGCATTGTGTTAACATGCTCCAGACCAGTAAACCGGTAAAACTTCTGCTTTTATAGAGGTCTGCACACCTGCTGAAGATCAATTACTCAAGAGCTGATGATTAGCTGTACCCGACTGCAACTTACCCTCTTAAATCCKGTGGAAGCAGTAGGGGGGGTACTTAATATTGCTCAAAAGTGTTTTCTTTTTGGCTTCATTTTTGTCCAATGAAAAATGCCACAGTAAGAAAAATGATATGGTGTTGTTCATCCAAGGTWGTTATTTTCTTCAAATTGACACCCACTATGATCAGGTGATTTTTAACACACTTGTACACAAAAAAAACATAGACTTTTTTTATCGTGACTATAAATTAATGGATGGATAAATAGGACCAGATCAGACTAGATTAACAGGAGAACGTGTGGCAGYCTTGCACCTGGTGAAGCGTCTCCGTCGAGCAGGTTGTCGTCCTCTGTGGTGTGGAAGTCCATGATGACGCCAGCGCCATCGAGCAGCTCCTCGTCACTGCTGGCGCTGGTGATGCTGTTGTAGCTGTTCCTGCAGTAGCCTCTGTTAAACAGCTGCTCCGACTCCATTTAGATGTGTAATGCCCTGAGAACCCCAACACACACACACAACCATAAGCATTTATGACTTAAGATATTAACGTATATATGTTTGAGCACTGTGTAACTGAGAAGAGAATGGTCAAAACTGGCTAATTAAGATCCTAAGCTACAC
>QMIH01000666.1:50110-74066 GCA_003987875.1 Clarias batrachus | reverse complement strand
TATATATATATATATATACTAATTCTGGATAATTAATCATATAGAAATCAAAATCTCAATAAACCAGTACAACTGTCTTTTCGCAAAAAAGGTGAAAAAAAAGGTAAACTTGTATTGTTTTACAAGTAATGAATGAATAGTCAGTAACTCATGTGGWGGTTTGCCTGAAGTATACTGAGCATAACCTATGGTCTCATTCGTCAGTGCATTGTTGGTGCTTTTTGAATATTAATGCAGGCAAAATAATTAACATGAAGCACATGTAGGTATCATGTGGAATGAGACAACATTGAAAAAACAAAAAAAAATCACTGATGCCGTCCCATATTACTTAAAGATCATGGTAGACATTTTGTGAAAAAGGGATTTCTGAAACTAATAAACTTCATGCAACTACTTCTAGTGCAATTAATAGCTTTTTGCATCTTTATAAACAAGTGGCTTGATTACTAAATGGTATGTTTAATAGTTAAATATTATAGTTTAAATTGCAATTGCAATATGTGTCTAAATAATCGCAATGTGAATTTTTTATCAAACTCTGCAGGCCAACTCACTGTTGATTGCTTTTTAATACTCAAAAAAAGCAACGATAAGCAACGTGGCTGCTTCCAAATTGAAAACTGAATGTTTTAGTGAGATTGAGTCCTAACAGGCATTATGATCATCCTATGACTACAGAATTCTCATTTACAGTCCTTGCTCACTTTTCATAAATATTACAGTGTATTTGTAAGCTGTAGAGTGGCTTGTGTGTACAGAGAGGCACACCTCGATACTTGTCTAAACCCACACATGAATCATGGAAGTACTCGTCTATTTCAAGCCAATATTGTCACAATATGCTTGAAAGGATTATGCATCACAGAAATTTAGCACCATGTAAATCTTTGTTAAAGCAGACCTAATGAAACAGCATTCGGTCACCTTTTATGAATATAATACAAAATGCATGCCTCATAGGATACAGGTGGAAATGTTGGCCCGGAAAACATGACAATAACCTGAGAATTTAATGACCAATAAAAACCCAGTGCATACAGATAATAATATAAACAGATTAATGGACAGATGAGCTACAGTGTTTAAAAAATCTAACTTGGGCAAGGAAATGTATTTATTAAACCTACTCTGATTAGGTTAAGGATTTTTTGAACATAATGTTTGTTAAGTAATAATGCTGTAATATTTCTTTCCTTAAAAGACTCATAAGCGCATCACCGTAAAACTCGCCAATATTTCTGTATTATGATGCATTTGCTTAGGACACATGATCTCTATACTGTACAACATTGCAGGGATGGGAGTTTCTTCACGATGCATACGTAGTCATCATGTGCACTACATACAGTATATTTTAATAGAAACTGATGGTTTAAACCATTATTAAAAGTGTTTGTTTTATAGCTTGTGGCAAGACAGAATAGGTCATATGACCCACAATTCTTAGTTTCAATGGGTGTTCTCATTTCCTGCRTCTTTATACTGAGGGAGAAAACAGGCAGAAGCTCTTTCTCTATAGGATATAGCACAACAGGTCAGTTTGGATATAGTGGAATCATATTAAAATGAATCATGGCGCTAGGGTCAAACTGAATTGTGACCACACCTACCAGTGTTTACAGCACAGAAGGCAAAACATGTGGACTAAATCCAGATACAAGGATGTACAGTCAATATTACATTACACTACCCGCATTACTCCCTAGCTGAAGCGACAGCGATGGCCACATGTATTAAGAAAACATATGCCATGTATTATACTTCTCTAGTGCACAACACATGCATTGTCACTAATCAGTTATTATCACCTGGTTTTGTTAATGGATGGAACAAATACTTGGAAGCTGTGGTGTCTTCCTTCTGCATGAGAATCCTTAAAAATTAGAGTACCTRGAGGAAACCCACCAAGCACAGGGAGAACATGCAAACTCCATGCACACTGACCCCAAGGTGAGACTTGAACTCGGACTGTGGAGAAGCAAGGCCACAGTAAAAACCACTACGCCATGCCACCATTGATCAGAAGGTCGCAGGTTCAAACCCCAGCAGCATCAAGTTGCCACTGTTGGGCTCCTAATAAAGGCCCTTACTGATCAACTGCATAATGTTAACATATCATTATACAGCTAAGTCTTTTTAGATAAGGGCATCTGCCAAATGTCATGAAATGTGAAAGTATTCGTGATTATCTTGATTGTCATTATTGTAAAAGCTTTGTCTCAATTTATTTGGGTACCCATATATAGTACATCACATGTACCGGACAAGGCACAAAAATTTGTCCCTTTGCAAATTGATGCCCTTATCTGATGCCACGTAAAATGTAAAAAAAAAAAAACACTTTTTCCCTTTTTTTATTGGGCAAATTTTTGGAAATCTGAGCTATAGTTATTTGCCGACATTCCTAGTTCTGCAGTTTTAAACAAATAGCAGCAAATCAACAAATGCAAGAAAGGGTTAAGTAACCATTGTTGATGGCAMCACGGTGAAGCCCAGATCACGTGATCACGTGACAGCACAGCCAGAGCAGAATCATGATGTTTATCATTGTATAACTTTAAACACGTAACACCTGAGCAATGTAACACTTGCGCGCGCACTTGTGTATATATGTGTGTGTGTGTTTGTGTGTGTGTGTGTACAGCTCAAGTTAAACACACTGAGCTCAGCTGAGACTCATTGCGTAACATAAATCTCTATTTAACTAATACATGTCTCAGTTTGCAGTGTAACACATAAACGTCCAGCGCTTTCAGTATATAATGTGGTGTGATTGTGTACAATCAGCTGTGTAACGATGTCATTACACACCTGCGTGAGCTCATGGCCTGATATAAACACATAAACAAACTCACACTCTGCACACTAAATTGGCGTTTTTATTTGTATAATAAATATAATAACTATTATTATCTACATGCATCAGACTGTCAGCTGATCTACACAAGCCAACAGTGACACACACACACACACACACACACACGCACACACAAACAGGTCGTGTGCAAAACGAAAGGAATGAATTTTACCTCGACAGAGCATCGGGTTCAATCATGCTTTCACCAAACCAAAACGCAGACCCACAACATCCTCTGYAATGTTATCTGACATTTTATTCCTCCTTTTGGTGTTGATGCTGCTATGATTCTTTTTTTTTTCTTCCTTACTCCGGTTGCTGTCAATGACATCACTTCCGGTGTGTTTTAACCTCTCTGCTTCCTCCTGCTGGAACGTGTGGAGTTTCTAGAAGTACTGAAGTGCTGGAGAATAAACCCGCGCACAACGTGCCGTTATTTCACAAAATTTTGTTTGGCGTTCCATCATATGGTATTGGTGGCTAACCTTAGGAAATTGTACAAAATTGTACCTACTGCAGGAATGTTTTCAATTTACTGTCATTTCATCTTACTATAAGCAAATGGGAACGAGAGGATGTACAAAAAAATTATGTTTACATCTTACTTACACTAAGTTGTACTTCTTTCACCATCATTCAAATACACCCCCTGTTCAAGATGTGGAATCGAAAAGGTAAATAATGTAGAGTAAAGATGTAACCGTTTGTAACATAGCTTTTACACAACATTTTGTTTTCACTTTTGGTGCAGGTCAAACTTTAGGCAGATATCCAAGTACTGCTAAAATTTCATTAAATTCTGTGATGTAATCTGTCACATAACAGACTTATCAGATTTCAGAATACAAKAATGCTGTGATATCTAATTAATATTTTATAATTACCATTTTTTTAGACACACAAGTGTAGGCAAAAGTAAGACCATTGTTAAAATCTAACATATTAAATGGCATTACACACTCAAGACTTGTTCATTAAAGAAGAAGCCAATCGGATTGTACACTTTATATGCCTGACCAAGTCCTTGTCATCAGTGAAAAATTCTTTATCATTTATTCACGCGTCCACTCTGGTGAACTGCATGAAATTGAGAATTCAATTTGGAAAATGTATTAGTAGACATCAATAGAACTGTGTATTATGTGAAAGGTAGAACAATATATTGGGTTTTATTAATGTTTACAAACATTTTAACGTACAGTGGAACCTCAGATTGCGAGTAACCTGGTTTGCGAGCATTCCGCAAGACAAGCAATTTTTTWAAATTGATTTTGCCTTGATAAACGAGCAAGTCTTGATATAAGAGTATCAAATATTTGCGTATCAAATATCACTGAGTATCATGTGGCATGCATCACAACTGAGCCAATGTTTTTTCTCTATAGCATCTTTTATTTTGTTTGTGTGTGTGTGTGTTTGCGCGCGTGCAGTACACAGCAGCCCCCTTCCCCCCATTCCTCCTCTCCTCTCTCTGATCTCAAACTCAAACACTGCAGCTAGGATTCTTTTTGTAGTAAAATAGGTTTATTGGTCACCTATCCACTAGATGGCAGTAGTGAGTAATAGTAAGGAGTGCATGTTCAAAAAGAGCAGAGAACAGAGCAACTGAATCCTGGCAGCAGAGARCATGTGTGTGATTATGTTTTGTTATAACTATTTCATGCCTTTCTGTTGTTGTCAAAAAGGCATAAGTTACAGTACAGTCGCCTCTGCATTACTACACTTTTCAAAGGTGAAGCGCAGGTTAATTTGTTTTAGTTTTACTTTATATTTGTTATTCATTATTTTTATAGGAAGATTTTTGGGTTATGGAATGATTCGTCTGAGTTTCCATTATTTATTATGGGAAAGCTTTGATATACGAGTGTTTTAATATACAAGCATGCTTCTGGAACGAATTATGCTCGCAATCCAAGGTTTCACTGTAACATTTTATATTGTCATGGCCTATCAAATAACTAATAATGTGAATGTGTACAGTCTGCATTGTTGCTAATATATTTTTTACATCAACAAGCAATAAAAACATACAAAAGTTGGCCCCCCTTTTTTAAGATGAAGATGTAGTGAAGATGAAGCGCTCTTCAACTGTAAAGACTGTTGCTTCTTCTCAGGGATGTACCCGTACACCCAAGTTTTGTCACCAGTAAAGGTCCTCGACATAAAGGGCGGGTCGTCCACAGCACGTTGACAGAGTTCTTGGCGGACTTTGATGCGGACTCGATGCGATGCGATGTTCTTTCTGCTCCTGGGTCAGCAGCCTGCAATTGGTGCATGTTCAAATCACACATAAGGTTTGCCTGGGTTCTGTATGACACACCGACAATGACCGCAACGTTGCGGATTGTTTTCTGACGATTATCATACACAAGTTGCTGAATGGTTTTGACATTTTCAGGGATTGAGGTAGTTGAAAGTCTTCCTGATCTCTCATAATCCTCCAGTGACATTTTTCTGCTCTTGAAGCATGTGGAACCACTCAAAACACTTTAAAAGACTCATAGGAGCATCACCATAAAACTCGCCAAATCATGTCAAATGTCTCTGTGGCAGAATTGCCGGTCACATGCAAAATTTCATGTTTGCTCTTTGCTCTTACTTTGATGTACACAGGATGATGTTTTTTGGCACACTGACTTATGAATGTTGGTGCTCCCTGTGACTGTGCGTGCAGCCTTGTGCTACCATCGGTACCATCGGCATGTTACAAACCTAGTGTCTAAATTTTTTTATACCACCTCGTATTTCCTATGAAGAAAAAAAAACTTCCTTATATGACCAGTACATTCTTGATCTGGGGTATGTGAGGAATGACGTGACGTGATTTATTCCTAGGAGGATCTTAATTTCTTTCGATGTCATGGCCAGTTTTTTAAAGTTCCATACTCCTGAGTAGGGGACTGGGAGAGCCACTTGTAGGTGTTCAATGGAGGAGCGCGTAACTTTCTCGATTGGAACTTCAACACTAAGGGTATACCTCCTTCCCCCATACAGCTGGCATCCCTGAATGGCCAGCTATTTAAATCAGGGCCCATCACTCGACAGACGGACCCAGTCATGCTACAGCTTGGTCATCGTGCCGTGATTGTCATTCATGGTAACCCAGGTGCTTGAACTGCTAGTAATGTTGATGTTCAAAGCAATCCAAAAACTGCAACCACTGGTTGACCCGATACATCTCCATCTAGGGTTCCCAGTGCTCCCAAAGCTGCTTAAAGGGGATCCARTCACAACCTGTTTGTTAAGATAGAGAAGGAACTTTGGCATAAAATTTGTTTTGGAAGAGTGGAGATACTGACTGGAGGGGGACAAGCACCAGATGGTCATCTGAATGGATCCCCAAATCTGTACATCCAATCTGCCAAATTCCTAAATCTGTGGCAAGCCTGGTGGTCCATCTCTCCCCACGCTTCAACTACATATGATATAGGCCAGAACTTGAAGCCTGATGCCCTGTCACAGCAGTGGGACCCCCCGCTCTGCTGGTCCAATTCACAGGAAATATTATACCGGTTCCATGCATCGTAATTGAGCAGGAAATCTGACAGGCCAGACCATAGAGGATCTGCAGGAAGAGGATATATAACCCACACCTTTAGGTGCCTGGCGTCAGTCAACCCTTCCTGGGCTGATCATCTAATCTGGGTGGAGTACACCAACACCACCCTGCAGGTCGCCATTTGAGTGCCAGTTTGGCTACCCTCCACCCATGTTCCCAGAGCAAGAGCCCAAAGTAGGAGTACCTGCTGCATAACATATGCACACATCTGCCCTCCAGGTGCAGTGCAAAGGGGAAAGCAAGGCAGCAGGTCTTGTCCAAGAAGGACCTCTCACTGACGGTGGATTCAAAGAAGCTGGCCTCCACGATACATCGGTCCATTCAAGACCCTCAATAAGACTAACCTATTGCCATACAAGCTGGCGCTACCTTGGTCAATAACCTTCACCTTCCAGTTCTTGCAGCTTAAGCCAGTACTATGCAGTACTCTGGAAAATTCATCACACCAACCACACATTAGTAATGAGGCCCTGACGTGCATGGTCAGTCGAAACCTAGATTCATGTGTCTAGACAGCTACGCAATATTTGGAGGACTGGGAGGGGTATGGTCCAGAGGGAAGCTCAAAGCCTGGCACATACTGGACCCCAAACTCATCAGAGAGTTTCGTAGCAACTGAGCAGCTGGCATGGGAACATCAGGAGTTATCTATAGAAAGGAGGATACGGTAACATTGTCACTAGCCAGTGCCACCATGAAGGTAATCAAAAGAAAGTAAATGAAAAGAAAAACAAAAAAGAGAAAAGACTAAGAAAAGAGAAAACTGAAAAGACAAAAGAAAAAGACAAAGGAAGGGAAAAAGAAAAGCGAAAAGAAAAAAAGATAGAAGATTCCCACCTCGAAGAGATAAAGTTTTGCTATTTGTGTTTTGTTGTAATTGTCAGCACTTATACAGTAGGAAGTCCCTTCCTGTTTGAAGAAGTCTTCCTGTAAGTGCACACAATTTCTCCCACAGCTTACCTCCACTCAATTTACAATTCAAAGCCCTGTAAGGAGGCTCATTATGAAACGGCTCTTTAACATCACGTGCCCACCTCCACTTACAGACTTAAAAAGACTTTGAAACAACAAGGCATATGGCGACTTATGAAGAATTAAAAAGACTTACGGAGTGGAGCATTGCACTTTGGGATCCACTTCAACAGTAACACCTGTACACCTGCAGTTACCAAATCAACCAAACTAATGGCAGCATCAAAATGTATAAAATTATGCAGAAGCAGTTCAAAAGCTTTAGTTAATGTCCACACTGAACAGCAAAATGGGAAAAAATCCAGCAACTTTACCATGTCATGGTTGTTGGTAGACTGTTTAAGTATTTCAAAATCTGAAATAGTTTGAGTGAGTCTGTGTCCACGATAGCCTTAGATTCCTGGTCTTAGCTGACAAGAGATGGATGCAACTTAGCCTTCTGCTATTGTAGATTATCCACTTCAGTGTTTAATGTTTTGTGTCATGATGCTTTTCTGCTTACCGTTTTGTTAAGAGTAACTAAATGAGCTAAATTTTTACTGGCAGCTCAAACCAATCTGCCCATTTTCGTTGATGTCTGATGTAAACTAGGTGTTCCACCCACAAAACTGACAATGTCATGGGACTTGTTTGCCTCATTCTGTGTAAACATCTGTGTCTTGAACAAAGTTAATTTTTCACCATTCTGATGTTCAATATGAAGACTGAATGAAGATCTTGACCTGTCTCTGCATGATTTTATGCACTGAATAAATAAACAAGCATACACGTTTCATACAAGTGGAAGATGTGTGTAAATTTCTTCTAGATTTATTTGCCTTTTATTAATATATGGTTATAGTCAGATAATTTACAGGTAAGACAAATTAAGATACAGGTTAAATACATAATTGTAACATTCTACTATAAACTTACAGGATGTTATTATGTAGAATAAATTAATATAGTTATTTATTAATTAGATTGGTTTGATGAGAATAAAAAGTGGCTATGTGTACTAAATAGTCGAAACAACACATATTAAACACTTAACATTGAAAACTTTTTTACTTCATAGACCATTCAGGTAATTTAATAACAAGTCGTTTCTTTTACAATAATAGAAAACTTTAAACATCAACAGCGAAAAAAGTATTGGAAATCAGATCAGCCTGCATGTTAGGTAGTTTATTATTTTGATAATGTATCATTTATATAGTGTTTAATCTTCTGCAATGATTTATTCTAAATAATATATTGCAGCATAAACCGATATAATTCTTTGGTTTAAATTATGATTTAGTCCAGACCAGAATAGAACTCTTTCTCCCTCCTGTGCTGCTGCACTGGCATGTCCCTTCTAGTGTCCTGTAGTTTGTTCATATCGATCTCCACCATAGCCATGCCCACATCTGTCCCCCCACAGTCTGTCATGATCACACCCCATGGGTCCACAGCCAGGGTGTGGCCATATGAAGAGCGCTTTGCATTATGAGTTCCAACCTGAGCAGCAGCCAGGACATAACACTGAGTCTCAATGGCTCTGGCTCGTAAGAGAACCTGAAAGAACCACAAAACAATATTAACAACTGAGCTTCATGTGCCAGCATGAGCTAAATACACCTTAGTAGCTTAATTATTCGTACAATGTATATCCTGGGATATATCCTTAAATTACTATGCAATAAATATAAATGATATATACATACCAAGACACACGCACACATGTATATGTATGTACTGTACTKTATATACTGTACTTACACTTCATATACAAGTCAAGAAATAAAACCCATAGCAATACAATCTAAAACACAATCTTAACTGAGTTTAATCAAGTCTCATATTTAATTTAATGCGTATATCCCAAAATACACATTAAAATGATAATAAAGATTAAACAAACACAAAATTTCATTGTATTCTGTATAATGATATTAAAGATATTCTTATTCCTAATGAAGCAATAAGCATCTTTCTAAGTGGAGTAAAGGCCCTAAGACATGCTAGGAAATTTGTATCACAGTATAAAACAGCAACAAGTTTTTTTTCTCCATTAATCAATGAACTGTGTGTAAGTTCTCACCTCCCAATGGGCGATGCCTGTTGCCACAGTAAATGCTGATGGATATGTGAGGATCTCTGCCCCGTGCCTCTGAAGAGCCGAGGACATTTCAGGGAAGCGCAGGTCATAGCAGATTCCCAGTCCCACCTGCACAGCACAATGAATAGACTAATAGACAGCTTCGTAAAATAATAACAGAGAAACAGACAAACAAACATGTGTCATTTACCTTTCCAATTGGGGTCTGAACAGGTGGCACTAAGCCCGGTCCAGGAATGACGAAGGCACTTTCCTTTAGGGACACACCTTTACCCGTCAACTCTACATCAAACAAGTGACCTTTTCTGTACACAGAAACAATGTCACCTGCAAGCAATCACAAGGATTAACATTTACCTCTCAGATGTGACTTTTTTCTTTTTATGTCTTTAACATGGCCAGCTTTCATGTTTATACACACATTCACTAATTCAGTCAGCACCAGCGCAGTYTTTAACCTTAAGTTATATATACTGTAATATTTATATACTGAATTTGAAATTGATTCAGTGCTAAATTCTGATTAATGTTGAGCGTGATTTGGTGCAAAATTAATTTTCTGTAAGGACAACTGTTCTTCAGATCAAGCAGAAAAGTGTGTAAGAAAGTGTGCGTAAGAATGTTGTGTAATACCTAGGTCATTAATGATGACATGGCTGTTGTAGAGGCGTCTGATGTTTTCCCAATCATTCCCTCTCTCATGGAAACCTCCCAAAGACAGCCAGACATTCAGTTTCCTTACAGAGACAGAGGCAGTAAATCTTATAGTGTCACTATGAACATCATTTGACCATCTATACAGCTATAAAACAGAAATAAGCAGAAATAAGATCTGTGGTCCAACTCTGCACATTAATAAGACAGAGTTTTAATAAAATAAAACTTAATTTAATATCTATTTTAAAGAACTTAAAATTTATTAAACTAACACAATCCATGTTTTTGCCCCTTTAGGTTGTGCTTTCTAAGGTTTCAAGAAAGATTAAACAGCGTGCCAGGCCAAGAAAAGGGGTTGGACGGAGCTTACATTAATATTTCTTAAAACCGTCTTTTGTTTCCTTACGGCTGTGGCATCTTTTTGATAAGCTTATGCAATGTCACATTCATAGTCGCATTTAAAATTTCTCTCCAAGATCTTTTATTAAAGCTGGGGAGTCAGACTGGTGCGTAAAGATTTTTCCAGCACATCGCAAAGATTTTTAATGAGGTTAACATCTGAACTCTGTGGTGGTCAGTCCACATGTAATAAAGATGTCTCATGATCCCTCAACCAGTTGAACACAAAAAATAACTAGACCTGGAACTAGACCCGACCAACAGAAACAACCCCTGGTCACCCAATAGGATAAATCTGGACTTAAGTCCACATGACCTCTTTCCAATGCTTGTAGATTTTTTTTTTGTTTTTATTATGCTACATAGCAGTCCGAATCCTTTAAGCTCTCCTTATGATGTTTTTCTAATCACATTCTGTCCTCAAAAATTAATGAGTTTTACAGTTCTTAATCCAATATTTATAGTATACAATCTCATTAGTCTTTTGCTTTTCTTGATGCAGGGCAATAATTTCACCCTTCTGAAACAGCATTTTTGCTGTGGCCACAGGAGATGTCTTCATGTTTAAGAAATTAAAAGCTACTCACCGCATCAGTTAGGATTTAATAACTTGCTGCTGGTTGAACCATATTAACCACTGCATTGTCATTATGAAAGGAAGGCTCTTATCGTATTGCTTAGTTAAATCCAGGTGGTGTAGAAAATACTTTCCACAGATAACATTGACTACTCTATTATCATATGATGATTAATTGCACTGTTGTGTGTTGTGTTGTTAACATAAAAGTGCAAAACTTTAATTTTCAGGTTACTATTGAGAAAACAATCCCTAAATTTCAGTAAATTGCGTGTGTCCATCTGTCAAATCATTAAAAAGCCCTCATATATTCATTATCCACCACTATGCAGTCTCATTTTACTGTGGGGAATTTGTGCATGCAAATGTTGTGCTTTCACTAAACTCTAATGATAAGCTCCACTGTTGTCTTCAGTACATACTTCAGTAACAAATGTATGACCTATACACCTGGCTAACTGGGAATATCTGGTGATGATGTCACCCTGAAGGCTTTCAGATAGCTGCAGTGTTTCCTCTTGACTGGAGCCGATGTAATCAAAGCCTTCGGGGAGGAAGATCATGCTTGCACCACCCTCCTTGGCCCGCTCAATCAAACGCTTGCATGAAGTAAAGTTTGCCTCCTTGTCAGAGGTAGACATTATCTGACACACAGCTGCCACAGGATGTGATGAGGTCATTCTGGAAACAATATGGAGTATATAAGAGAGGTTTTCTTGGTTAAAATTTGATAACTGGATGACAGCTCATGGCCGCAATATGCTTTACAATCAATTAGGCCATATGTGTGGAAACATTTTAGCGATTTAATTTTTTTTTAAAAAGTGTATGAAACTAGCACCACCATATCAATTCAAATTTTATTTTGTTCAACGGGGAAAAATCAAGCATGATAGACATAGGTGCATCTCAATAAATGCACACAGGTGCATCTCAATAAAATAAATTATCATAGAAAAAAGTTGATTTATTTTAGTAATTCAATTCAAAAAGTGAAATTCATATTATTATAGCTACATTACACACAGACTGATTTACGTCAAGTGTTTATTTCTTTCTTTTATTTTGGTGATTATGGCTTACAGCTATTAAAAACCCAAAATTCAATATCTCATAAAATTTGAATATTGAAAAAGTTCAATATTGGAGACTCATTGTGTCGTACTCTAATCAGCTAATTAACTCAAAACACCTGTGCTCTTAAATGGTTCTCAGTCTGGTTCAGTAGGCTGGCTGTTCACAGAGCGCTGTATCCAAGCACATTAATGGAAGGTTGAATGGAAGGAAAAAAATTTGGTAGAAAAGGATGTGAAAACAACAGGGATAACTGCAGTTTTGAGAGGATTGTGAAATGATGCCCATTCAAGAATTTGGGGGAGATTTACAAGGAGTGGATGCAGCTGCAGTAAGTACTGCAAGAGCCACCACGCACAGACGTATCCAGGACGTGTACTACAACTGTCGCATTTCTTTTGACAAGCCAGAGGTCAGAGGAGTCTTACCTGGGCTAAGGAAAAATAAAAGGACTGGACTGTTGCTCAGTGAACAAAAGTCCTCTTTTCAGATGAAAATCAATTTTACATTTCATTTGGAAATCAAAGGTCCCGGAGTCTGGAGGAAGAGAGGAGAGGCACAGAATCCAAGTTGCTTGAGGTCCAGTGTAAAGTTTGCACAGTCAGTGGTGGTTTGGGAACCACTGGCACCATTGGCCAGCAAACTCGCCGGACCTAAACCCCATAGTGAATTTATGAGGTACTGTGAAGAGCAGGATGTCAGACCAGACAATGCAACAATGCAGAAGAGCTGAAGGTCGTCATCAGAGCAATATGGGTTTTCATAACATCTCAGCAGTGCCTCAGATTGATCACCTTCATGCCATGGCGCATTCATGCAAAGGGACCAAGTACATGTGCTGTACATATTCATAGTTTTCAGTAGTCCAACAATTTTGTGTCAAAAATCTTTTTATTTTTATTGGTAACGTTACCCTTTCTTGTGCCCTAAGGTGCCTGGGATGGAAAACAGAGGGTAAGTAAGGGCTGTACAAGAGGGTAAGTAATGATGATTTAGTGATGATCAGTGATTGGAAGCCCCTAAAATCCTATGGCTCTTGAGAAGTGTTGGCATGGTCATTATTGGGGCAGAGTATATTAGACTTTCAAGAGCCCATAATATTTTAACAATGATCCTGCACAGGATAAGTAAATTAAAATTTGATTTGTCACGACCATACAGTTTTGCACTACATATATGCAGTGAAATGCTTATAAATATGTATAAATTGAACAGGATATGAAAACTGTACAATATGGCATGTAGGTATGACAGCAGCAGTATAGATAGAACATGAGGTTTTCCTCACATCATGTTTGGAGATGATCAACACGGTTCCCATGTTGCCATTCTCCATTAGCACTGCTAGCACTATTATCATCGTTAGCACCCTTAGTGCTGTTAGCAGCAGCCTCGAAGTGAGTGTTCGTCATTCCGGTTGTTGGTGTTTTATAGTCTATTATTGCACTTAGTTTCCTCCAGTCGCGCTGCTTCGCCGCACCCATCGCTTTGTGAACGTTCTATGATGCAGTCTTGTACAAGTCCATGTATTCAAATCCTGTGTTATAGGCAGCTGTGTGATATCTCAGAGAGTTGAGGATTGTTTGGTCTACCTACGGCTTCTGATTGGGAAACATTCCGATAGTCATTTTTTTTCATGGCGTCATCCACTATTTTTCAGATGAATCCAACAACTGCTGAAAACAACTGAAACRTGTACCAATTTGGGCCATCCCATGCATTCTGTAGGGCAGCCACTGATTCGTCCAATGTGCGACCTCCCTCTGTGCTGGGGCTTCCTGTTTAAACATCTGTTTATACTGTGGCATGAAAAAGATGGCAGCATGGTCAGATTTCCAAAATAGGGGGATCTGATTGTGCATTGTAGCCATCGTTTAATAGGGTGTACGTGATCCAGGCCTTTTACCCCTGGTGAGGCAGGTGATATGTTGATAGAAGTTTGCACTGTTAAAGTTCCCCACCATAACAAGCGCCTTGCAATAAGTGTCCTGGGGTGGTGGTGGTTGTTCAGCCTTTATTCATCACACATACATTCCTATACAGTGAAATTCTTTATTCTTGTTCGAAGGCAGGAGTCAGTGCCATTTTATGCTGCCCTTGGAGCAGACAGGGTTAAGGGCCTTGCTCAAGGACCCAACAGCGGCAACCTGGCAGAGCTCGAACCRCCAACAATCCAATATGTAACTCAGAGCCTTAACACACTGATCCACCACTGGCCCTCGTTGTGTGGGGTCTGATGCTGAACGAGAGCCTCATGCAGTTCACATAAGGCAGGGTTGGATATGCAGGAGCTTGTGAAAGATACAATACTCTTGCTTTTGCTCCAACTGCTGTTAAGCAGTACACACACACGCACGCACGCACGCACGCACGCACGCACGCACGCACATCCTTTGACTTCCCCAATTCCAAAGTTCTGTCCACACGGTGAATCAAAAAAAAACTTGGTCAGCTGGATGGCATGAATGAACCCACAGCTGGGTTTAGCCATGTCTAAGTGAAGCACTGGAAATTGCAGTCCCTAACGYCTCTCTGTAACTTAACTCTGGTCCTGAAGTTATCAAGCTTATTGTCCTATAACTGGATGTTGGCTGGCGGCATAGTGGTCCCCTTGCACCTCCAGGATCCGGGTTCGATCTCCGGCCAGGTTCGATTCCTGTCTCTGTGTGCATGGAGTTAGCATATTCTCTCCGTGCTTGGTGGGTTTCCTCCGGGTACTCCGATTTCCTCCCACAGTCCAAAGACATGTATGTTAGATTAAATGGCATGCCCCAAATTGTCCGTAGTGTATGAATGAGTGTGTGTGCCCTGCGATGGATTGGCACCCTGTCCAGGGTGCACCCCGCCTTGTGCCCCAAGTCTCCTGGGATAGGCTCCAGGTCCCCCCGCGACCCTGAAAACAGGATTAAGCAGTATAGATGAGTGAGTGGATGTTTGCTAGCAGGATGTGAGGCAAAGTTCTCAGCCTTTAGATTTTGGATCACTTTGGATTGTGTCATTTATACTTCCTCAGGATCTCACTTGATTCCTCAGGATCGGCACATTACTCAACATTTTGAATTGATTTTTAAGCACATTTTGAAGGTATTCACAAACCTTCACCTCGGAATACTGCGGATATGTTTGCTCTAACGACTTATGTTTTATCTCATATTGACGCTTCACATTTCTGTTTTAATTAACCCTATGGTTTCTGAACATATGAGTCAATCTGGTTTTAAACTTCACGCAGAAAAAATAAACATACAATGGTCTATCCATACATCTTTGAAGATTCAGTTTTTAAAAGTTCCACACTTTTTTTTTTTTTTTTTTGGGAGTAAACCATGCTGTATTGGGCATTCGTTTCTGTTTGGTGTGGATTAGGGCATTTTGTAGGGGTGTTATAGTCGTTTCTGTGTCTTCCACATGCACTTTGTATTTTTGGTAAACTATTGCATTGATTGGCTCTGTTAAGTGAAACATATAGACACCCACTTTGAGGGAAAAAGCGCTATATTTGTCCAAAAAAATGTATGGCTGCTGTGAGGTAATCTGGCACAAAACTGCTCATAATGTCCCTTCTACTCAACATTTTGATTTAATTTATGGTGCAGAATAACCTCAACCAAATACCAGAGGACTGGCAAAGTTTAGTTGAATTCTGTCGAGCCAGATTTGCGTGATGCTGTGACAAAATCGGCGGGACAGACATACAGACAGAATTGTCTGCTGACACACACATACAAACAAAAAATAAAAAATGCTTTAGAGAAAAACCATTGGCTCAGTTGTTTACCCGCAATCCGAGGTTCCACTGTAAATCATTTGGATGTACACCCGCTAAATAAAGTGAGTACTCTCCTCTTATTTCAGCATTTTTAAGTACATCTTCTTAAAGGACAATACTAAATTTGGATAAATTTAGTCAATGTGCAGCTTGTATAACAGTATAGATTTACTATCCTCCAAAAATAACTCATTGTCAAAATTGCTGGCAACAAATGTGAGTACACCCTAAGTGATAATAGCTGTACATATTTAACCATGCAAAGTCACATGTGTCATGTTTATGTATTTCTTAGTGGCCAAGAATATCTGCAAACCTGAACCCTATTGAGCACCTGTGGGGCGTCCTCAAGAGGCAGGTGGCGAAGAGTCATGTTAGAGAATCCCAGCAACAACATGTGCAGCTCTGGTGAATTAATTAATTCATTCATTAATAGCTCTTTTTAATTCTTGCTGCTACTTTAAAGAACGTTTACTGTTTCTGCACTACCTCAACACCACAGAATATTGTTATGTTATGTCATGTTTGTCGCACTGTCACTTTGTCGCTCATGTTTGCACATTTGCACGTGCACTTTATGTTGTCTGTATTAAAAAAAAAAAAAACGTAGATAGTTCCTCTCTAGGTTGGTTAGTTAGTTTTTGTTAATTTATGTTGTTAATTTAAGTTGTCAGGTCAATCTGTCTTGTCTCAGCTAGCCAGCTAATTAGGCTTCTTAGTTAGCTAGTTAGCTTTTCTGCTAATTTATGTTGTTAATTTAAGTTGTCAGGTCAATCTGTCTTGTCTCTGATAGCCAGCTAACTAGGCCTCTTAGTTAGCTAGTTAGTTTTTCTGGTAATTTATGTTGTAAATTTATGTTGCACATAGCACCTTGGTCCTGGAGGAACGTTGTTTTGTTTCACTGTGTACTAACTGTATATGGTTGAAGTGACAATAAAGCCTACTTGAACTTGAATTCCATGTCCAGGAGGATTAAGGCTGCGCTAGATAACAATGGTGCTCACACAAAATATTGACACTCCTGACAGTTCACTTAGGGTGTACTCATTTTCGTTGCCAGTTATTTAGACAATTCTGCATGTTGAGTTATCATTAGAGAACAGTAAATCTGTACTGCCATACAAGCTGCACATTGTCTACACTAAAGTATATCCAATTTTATTTCTATAGTATTGCCCCTTTAGAACATATGATAAAGTGGTTGCTGACATGTGAGGTGTCGACTCACTTTTGTGAGATGCTGTATATTTATGTTAGACATATCCGATTAATGCTATCCTATAAACTAAGAATACAAACCCACTCAAATGAAGAATACATGCCCCAGTGTGCTGTATTGACGAGTGTTACCTGTGTGGACTTCTCACTGCTTCCAACCGCCTGAGGAAATTGTACTTTGGTTGAAGCAGAACTTGCTTCCACAGAGTCTGAGAGAAAAGCATAAACTTCTAATAAAACTGATCTCAACGCCAGAAGTGTACTGAACCTTCTCATACTTCGAACTTCATCCTCAAAAACATTAATGAATCACTATTTAACTTGACCCTGGCAAAAGCCTGACAATATATTATAATAGATTTTCATTAATGAAAAAATGTCTCTTCGACATGAACATTACGCTTGTATGAAAAATATGTCATTTTGTACACTCTATACTTAAGTGCTGTCGTTTTCTCTACAAACACCTCACGAATCCGTCTTTTATTATTATTTTTTTTAAACAGGCGTTTAGTGTAGACAGCCCGCCTGAAGGCGATGTAGAGGTCCTCTCAGCTTGAGCACTTCATTTCAACATGGCGGCGAACAGCGGTAGCGGCACGGGGAGTAAAAGCAGTGGAGGAAAGCAGTCTGGCCCCTCTGCCGAGCAGGTATATTTCAGCCGGGCTCCACGTGTAGCGCATATGGTTACTGTATCTGTAAAATAAATGGGATGCTATGTATAAGGAATAAAACTCATATTATTGCCGTGCACAATAAGCTAGCATGCTAGCACCGAGAGGCGTGAGTGTGTAAGTAGCGCTGTTGCCTGGCTCCATAGCAAACGGCTCCTTATACGGATTATAGTGCACTACATAGGGCGTGTGAACCGTTATTTCCTTCCGTATGTAGTGCACTTACGAAAGGACTTGGGAAGGCATTCTTCCTGAAGTTGAATGTTTCCATGCAGCGGTTTGGGTGGACCCGAGAAGAGATCCTGAATAGTGTGTTAGCACCGCATTGATATCAAATTAATGCATTTAATTATTTTATAATGTGTACAAAGGCTACATTGGCGGAAACTACAGTGAGAGTCGGGAAATGAGCTGAGTGAGCAGAGCTGTGCTGCTATTTTTGCCCACTGATGCCATGGTATGATTCATGACCTCCTTGTGCAAGCAAAGAAAATTTAGGAGATTTGAAATATTTCAGTGATTAGATTATAAAATGCTTCAACACGCTTTATTTTGCACAGAATGCACCAGTGCTTAAATCTGAATGCTCTCAATCTGTTCTCCTCGTGGGGTGACCAACCGCGGCCGTGCTGATCTGTGTACAAATTAGCGCACACAGATTTTTACGCCTCCCGGTCCTCCATCCAGGGGCTGGGTCAGACACTGACATCACACCAAGCAGCAGGAGTCCATGTATAAACAGAACAGATTACTAACTGCTTCAAAAATGGCCTAATGTGCAAGAATGCACGTTAGGATGTGTCTGGGAAGTTGCCAGATTAGGTCATAACTAAAGATTTGTCTATTACATCATAACTAAAGACTATTACATCATAACTAAAAGGAGAACCAGATAAACTATACTATAAAAATATACTATAAAGTCTGCTTTAAAGGACAGGGAAGCTGAAGAGAGAGAGAGAGAGATCAATAGGTGGTGGTGATGCAACCTACAGAACTTTAGCTAGATGCATAGTGGGTATTTGGCAGAYGTGCTTATTCAGAAAGTGCTTTATAAACCTAAGTTTTGTTTTCTCTTTTCTAATATAATTTTGCACGTTTTGAAGGYGTCATATTGTGCAAAGTTCATGTTTTAATAATTTTTTAAAAAACATTTATGCACATTAAGATGGGTCTCTAGTAAGCAAAATATTTTCAAGGGAACCTATAAAATATAGGATCTGTAAGCAAATGGCTTCCCTGTTTTAGTTTACAAAAATACCACAATCATTATCTAATCTCACACTGGAGGCATGTTACACAATCAGATTATGAGGGCACATTTAAGGTAGTGCCAGTCAATACTGCATTTTTTCCCCCCACAGGGCACTTCTGTGTAATTCCCATTGTAATTACATTTTTCTCCAGGCAGAGGAAAAAGGCAGAAATTGGTTTCTGTATTAATGGTTTATGTGTTTAGACATTTTAACAGTGCAATGTAATTTTAAAATATTAACAGCATCTAGTAGTAAAATACACCAGAGGAGCAGTGTGCCTTTCTTTCTCCTGAGTAAAAATGACAGATATGTAAGATGAGGCAGTGCAGTTGTTAGGAAGTTTCTGATATTAACTGACTTTCTGAAAGACACACCCATTTTACTCTGTCTGGTAGTAACCATTTTGTGTTGGTGCTCTTATGTCAACACCGTTATTCTGTGAGGGACATTAAGTCTTGTACACATTAAAGGGATGTGTGTGTATTTTGGTGGCAGGTTGTGGCAACGTTCCAAAGGATGCGGCAGGAGCAGCGCAGCATGGCCTCAAAGGCTGCTGAACTGGAGATGGACATAAATGAACACAGGTTATTTTTTCAGTTATTATTATTTCACTTGTTTTATTTATCTTCAAGCTCTAAATACGCTTTAGGTGAGAAACTAAATAAAAATTTAAATGTTTAGTCTTGAGTCTGAAATTGTGATTATGATTACTTATGCATTCGTCAAAAGCGTCACTCTTATACGTACATCTACATTTTTTTTTTTTAAAGTATTTTGTCTTTAAAAGGTAATATGCATTGCCCACAGATCTATTTGAACCAGATTAACTTGCTTTTTTTACTTTTAAGGCTTGTGGTTGAAATTTTTCAGTAAGAATTTTTTTTTTTATTGTTTCCCCCAACAAAATAGTTTTACTTAAAAACAAAGGAAAGGCAGTAAGGATCCCAGCCTAACCTGTACTGCATGTAAATAAATGTTAAATCATTTAGTATGTTTCATGAGATGTATCTAAACTAGAATTATTGCTTATAATGATGTAATGATCTGTAGTGGTACAGGATAAGGATGAGATTGTATGTCACACYTATACCTCACCTGTGGGAGTGGTGTGTGACGAATGTGATGATTAATCTTGAGTGTGTTTCKCCAGCCTGGTCATCGACACGCTAAAGGAAGTCGATCCCTCTCGGAAGTGCTATCGTTTAGTCGGAGGCGTTTTGGTCGAGAGGACTGTAAAAGAAGTGCTGCCTGCACTGGAAAACAATAAAGAACAGGTATTGAGATGTCGTTGTTGAATCACTGTTTTTATTTGTCTTGAATATTAGAAGTAGTTCTGATTAGGCTGCTGATGTTAAAGAAAAAATGCAGGTCTAAAAACACCAGAGACTRCAATAACACTTTTTCAATTAAAGCAGTGATCAGCTGAAATGATAAGATAGAATTTAATTCACAGGTGTCTTTACATGGGTCATATTTGACCTTTCTATTCGTGAACAATTTTAATTAAACAATTTGGACTGTGGTTTCTTTGTGCTACATATGTTTATCACTGACTTTTGCCTGACTTATGACTTTTGCCTGGCAGTTTTCCTCCTGTTGCAATCTGTACGTCTTCTCATCAAGCCAATTTTTGACATTAAAATGCCCTCCATTACACTGCATCATATTGGACGTGAGCCGGGACAGAATGTCATAAACTGTARTCATCAAACCTGTTTGATCTGAAATAAAAATCAATAGAATGTTAGTTTTAATGTTATTAACTTAATTGTCACACATTGTGGTCAATTGTAATCATATTTTAATTCAGCTAAACAGATGGCTTTGATTACAAATTGCTTACAWTATCTAGCTAAAATATTAATATAATCTGGATACAATGGGCATAAACAGGTTCACAGTAGACATTTTTAWAAATAATGATGGGTAATTCGGGTCATGACCCTTTTATACAGCCAGGTGTAAATGGGGTCAGAGTGGACGTTTTGTAAACCGTAAAAATTGTGGAAACAATGTCACGGTTGACTTTTTTTTTATATAAACATGGATGTTTTGATACAGGTGGTGTAAATGGGAACAAAGTGGACGTTTTCATGAACATCTGATTGTAAATCAGGGTACTGTGGATGTTTTTTTTTTTTTAATAAACAGCTAAACAGCTGGCTGTGAATTGTGTCGGAGTGGACAGGCTTATGAACAGCTGCACTGGATGATTTTATGAACAACTGAGCATAGACATTGTCACAATAGACGGTTTTATAAACAGCCCGGGGGTAAACAGTGTCAGTCAATATTTTAATAAATTATATCTGAAGAGAGTTCACACTGCAGTTTTGTCTGACCTGTTTTCTTTCTTCCCTGTTAGATATCAAAGATAGTCTCGTCACTCAACACACAAATGCAGACGAAAGGGCGGGAGCTGACAGAGTACCGGGAACGTTACAACATCCGTCTGGTGGGCGAAGATGACAAACAGGGCAAAGGCAATGCGGCTCAGGCCAAAGAAAGTGAAGAAGGAGGATCCAAAAGTGGAGCTGGAGTTCTGGTTTCTTAGTTGGTTTAAGTGTCCGTATAAACCTATAAGTAATAGTGTAGGGTTTAAGAGGTTGAATATTGTGAAAATCACAATTTTACCTGTGAATTTTGTATACTCATAATATTGAGACGTTCTCTAATCTCTTTAGAGTTACATCCTAGGGTACAGCACAGCTGATGGGGAATATTCTCACAGTAGAGACAGTGATGTTACAGTAATGTTTTATTTTGAGTGCAATCATGACCTTTAATCCATATTCTCTTTTTTCTCTCTCAAGCATTTAGGCGAATGTAAATTACAGAATATACACAGCCCACCGTCCTACATATCGCTGCATACTGAATGATTGATTTTGCCTGATTGATTTGATTTTTCTATTGTAATGAATGTTGTATGCTTTCAAACAGACCGACTGTCCATATGTTAAACACTTCATATGTTAGGTGAATTAAAGGCTTAGGCCCTTTAGCTACGGAATGTCATCAGGCTACACTATAGAACGTCACTGTCTATATCTGTGAATATTCACATGGAACTGAATGATGCCCCAGGATTCTGAACCTTAGAGTACATTATTTAATTAACAAATGCACCCCAAACCCCATGACTTTGAAATTGGAGCACAGCCCTACCTGATGACTTATTAAAACTGTACTTGTTTTGAAGAAGGTGTTTTTTTATGTTTGTCTTGTTTGTTTTGGTTAATGGATTAAAATGCAAACTTAAACATTTTTCTTAAAAGTGTATATTCTCATTTTCCACAATTTAATCATCCTGTCAAGTGTTTTTTTGTTTTTGTCAGTCATTCCTCAGTATGTTTTAGCTTATACCATATTTGTTGACATTAAGCACTATGGTGCAACACAACAATACAGAAGACTACATAAAGTGCAAATACATAGAAGTGAGGAATACAAAACAAATAAAAGGTATCGACGGAGCAAAAATACAGTACAGTTTGTTCACTAAAAACTATTGATTTATGTAGCAGCATTAAGTGCAGCAAAAAGAGTTCCATAAATAGTGTCTKATGCCGTCTTAGTAAGTGCAGTKAGCCTAGCACACTACTCCACTCTGGGTACAATTTGAATGAGTGATTTTGTGACTAATATAAATACATATTTGCTATTGTAGTTCCAATATTTTTTGATGAAGTTTAAAGAGCAAACCTGTATCTAAAAAAAAACAACACAATGTAGTGTATTGCCTAAATACTGTTATATGATATGATAGTTTTAATCGGAATCTAAATGTCTTTGCCCACTCATAAATGAACATTTCATCATATACTGTATTCTGTGACTCAAGCCTAATGCATGTTGGACCTTACCACGATGGATGGCTTTATGAAAAGTTAATGTGTGATATGTTAACTGTATATAATATATAACTAATATCTTGCATTAACTTTCACTTAATGCAAGTGAAAGTTAATGCAAGATACAGGTATAGTTCATTACACTTCGAGTAATGAACTATACCTGTTTCATTGTTAAAATGACTTTCTGATGCTCATTTGACATAGTAATAATCTATTCTGCATTATAGAATTTCACATTCTCCTACCTCCATATACATGAAAATGCTAAATTACATTTTAAAGAACATTGTGCCATGTTATGTTCAGCACATGTTTAGAATATTGTTTTAATTGAAAACCCTCATTTTTTCCACTACAAGACTCAATTCAATTTRGTTTGCTTGTACAGTGAAAATTAATAATACTATTATATTTCATTCACCTCTCAAAATCAGTAGCGATTATTTGAACAAATCACCCAAATCACAAAGGCTACTGAGGTTTGGGTGATTTCTTTGCAGTAAGTGCTTTTTCCTGGCATGGATCAGCAATCCARAGCCAATTCAGGAACACTGGGTGTGAGGTGGTAAATAACCCCAAAAGGGATGTGTAGCCAGTGTAGCTACTGGCACATTTTTGAAAGAAGCTGAAGTACACAGAGAAAACTCACTTAAAAATCAACAACAAAAAAACACTTCCAGTGATTTCACAGAGAGGTACAGCAAGAGCCAAGCAACATTTTAGTCTTTTCTCAGCTGCTTCACTGCCCTCTATTGGTCTTCTTACAACCAGAAGTATTTTTTTTTATTATTAAATACTAATTCAAATGCACGATACTTCATATTAATACCATATATCTGGATGAGAAATAATATTCATACATTATTTATTCATTTATTAGTTTATATTAAAACATCCCATCGCTACTTACAATTCAAGCATTACTCAAATACTGACAAATACAGAGTAGTATCATATAATTCACTGCGTCAAAAGAAAAGATCACATTAGCAAAACTACTT
>QMIH01000666.1:38724-49966 GCA_003987875.1 Clarias batrachus | reverse complement strand
AATAGTATTATTATTATTATTATTATTGTTGTTATTAACACAGACATTACCAAAGAACACTTTCAAAAATAAATTAAACAAGGATATGTACATTCACGTTTTACTCAGTGGTTTATGTGAGAAAATTACCATAAAAATGCTACAAAACTATTTTATGGACAAAATGGCAACAATCAACACTGTTCTTCTTACTCAGCAGTAAGAGCAGGTTTAATTAGTTTAACACCAATGCTATATTTTCTCATAATAATAAATATGGACAATAATAATAATGATGATAATAATATGGGGTTTTAATATTTGTTACATACATTGCTGTTAAATAAATTACAATTCAAAACACCATTTAGACACAATAATCATAATTTAAGTCACTTTCTCTCAAGTCTCGTCTCCTRGGCAAATAATTCTAGGCCAACTTAGAATACATAAACTGTAAACATTATAACCAACAGCATTTTGCTTGACAGTGTTAGCCTACTTGTACAGATAAGCTTGAGAACATTCTTTCGCTTTCGGATAAACGTAAAGAGATGCTGATTTCCGGTCTCAGTTTAAGTACTGTGTAGTTACACTACAGTACATCATCATTACAGTACTACTTCCTTCTGATTTAGTGTTCTAACCTTCGGAAACACCCCTATCCTACACTGAGTGTGTCCATGGTTTCTATGCATTATATTGTAGTGGTCATGCTGAGCAGAAAAGACCAAATTCTGTGATTAGTAGAATGTAGTGGCTAATAAAAAAAAAATCAGCTAAAGCATACAGGCTTGAAAAGATGTGAATGTTTAATCCACAGTAAAAATACAAATATTACAGGAATATTGTTCTTTAGATGTTCCTCTTCACAACTAAAGCTTTCGTATGCAGACTGAGACCTTTTCATATGGATGTAATTAGATGTAGTAATTAAAGATCCTTGGCATCATGTCTCATTTCAAGTGTTACATTAACAGAGACCCTGTTCTCCGTTCAGTGTACAATGCACTAAATAATTAATAAGACGTCACAATATCTGTACCTGGATTGTCACATACTGTTAGTATGCAAGTCCAAATTGTGTGCCATGACATCAGACCATCAGTAACTGTAGCAGAGAGTCCTTTACACATTATGTAGTATATTATGTAGCCAGCAATTCTGCATCGGTGTGTAGCAGTGTGACTCATTTCCTCTTCACTTTACAATACCTTAAAGCTTCACTAATGAGGCACGGGTGTTCCTCAGGAGATCCAGGTCTCAGCAGTGGCGAGGGGAATTGGGGTATTTGTTTCTCAAACCTTCCTTGAAGCTGCGGAACAGCAGTCGATTTCTGCGGTTCTCCTCGTCCTTGCGGCTGTGGAAGTCGCCCTGAACCTTGAAGCCCCGATGCACCACAAAGGCGTTACTCACCACGGAGAACTTGAACCCTGCCACATGTAGCTCACAGGCCTGCAAGGGAACAGGTTAAAGTTTAAAGGCTATGTTCAAACTGTATTACAAGAACAGTGTACTATAGCATCTAATACCATATTTATACAGATAATATTACGACTTACTTGGCTGATACGGTTGAAGCCATACTGTCTAAAGTTCTCATCATACAGAGGCACTGATTTAGCCCCGATGTAAAAGGGTTCCCATGGGTCGACCCAGTTCTGCGTATACGCCACCTCTAAAGGCCCGGAGCTCTTGCTAACCAGATTTATCCAGCGGGAGTAGTTGGTGGGTGCCTGGCATCGCGGGCACAGTTCTTCATAGAAGGGCCTCACCTCACCAACCAGGTACAGCTGGGCAAGCTCAGATTTTGAAGCAGGCATCTTGCGTGTGTGCCTAATTTCAAAAGCCGGCAGGACCAGTACCTCGTCCGGGGCCGGCTCACGCTTCATCAGCATCATCACGAACTGATGATGCAGGTCGGCGCTGGGTACCATGTCAATGTCAAGGACAAGGATGTAGGCAGCATCTGTGCCTGTCCTGGCCACGTTGCGAAGGAGGTTGTTAGGGTAGGAGACGTTTCTTCCCATAGCGTAGTTCTTGTACTGGTCCCGGTAGGATTCAAGTTTAGCGAAGACCCCAGTACAGCCTTGTTCCTCGAGACCAGCAAAGTGCTCCCTGTCTTGTTCGGGAAAGCTCGCCATCTCCTCCGAGTGGCACACCAGATGGAAATCCACCAAGGCTTGGACGCGTGGACAGAAGAGACTGAGGGCGTACACAAGGGCCGTGGCAAACTTGACATCCTGGCCATGAGCAAAAATAGCCACGGAGAGAGGATTCTGCCAGCGTTCAAGCAAAGAATCTAAATGATAAAGATTGTTGATGGTCGTGTGCGTCGCCAAGGCGAGGTGGTGAGATCTTGGATCTGCGCCGAGCTTCTGGTTGGTGGAGAAGTCGCTCTTGATCAGGTTTTTGTACACGCGGTACTGCCCACTGCTGTCGAAGATRCCTCCGCTGGATAAGGAGTACCTCAGGCGTTCCCGTTTAGAATTCTTCTCACTGGYTTGCGTGTTCCTCTTGGAGCCGAACAGCTCGGAGTACTTGTAGCGCTGCTGCTTGCCGTGGAGCTTCGACAGGAACGACAGGTAGATGAGCTGCAGCAGGGCTACGATCAGCAGGGCACTCAGCACCACTTTAAACACGGAGCATTTTTTGAAGAAATGCATTCCAAAAACTTTGTCGTTTTCTAGAGAATACACATGAATTCGAGCTGCTTACGGGACGATTAGCACTGTATCACATCACTACACCATTTACCCTGCAAAGGTCTCCCAGATTCGTTAAACACAAAAACACACCTTTATGTTTCTGCGGCTATGGGTTTCGGCGTTACCCAGGTTTCTGCTGGTTTTACACAACAAACGTCCATCCTTTCCCGAAATTACATCAGTGTGTTAACAATACAAAGACACMACCAGCAATATCATTTCTAATACCAAACACATTACGAGCTTATCCGTCCCTCATCACGGTGCGGTCCTTCGTGCCCAGTCGCAGGTTTTTGACGTCATTATTGGTTATTCATAGAGAGAAAAAATCCCGATTTTAAGCTGAGTTGTTTGTGATTATTTTTATTTTTTTAATCAGACCTCTAATTAAGAAGAGAATAAATTGACAGGGTCGAGATTTTTATATTTTAATCCAAAGCGMATTGATGAAGGTTATGGAAACGTGCGGTCTCTCAAATCACACACCGTCACAGATTATGTTAACGTCACAGATAAATGTTTGATATACAGTTTAGTACAGACATAACCGATTCAAYGAAAATAAATAAAAATAACGAGGAGCGTTATTTCCAAAAAATCACCTAAAAATATGTCATAGGATCTAGGCAGTGCACTAGGTTAGGGGTTTCCCTAAACCACGCGACAGCTGTATATTAATGTATCTTATCACATTACATGATCAGTTATCYTAGATATATATCATTTAAAAGCTGTTGTCCAAACGATATATTGTATCGGATAAAAGTTTTATTATTTTTGTTGTTGTTTTGAAACACGTTTTCTGGATTAAATGCGGGATATCTTATTATCGTAGACTTTAGAGACTGGCATAAATTACAGCAGGGACAATTGAAGAGAATGTATAGTTTATGTTGTATATATATAAAGACGTCACAGAGGAAATATATATACAGTCAATTGTAATAGTAGGATTTATTTATGGGGCATAAACTGGATTAAAATATCCTTAAAAGGTTGATTTCAATGCAGTCGCGTAKATGACGAGGTGGCCGAGTGGTTAAGGCGATGGACTGCTAATCCATTGTGCTCTGCACGCGTGGGTTCGAATCCCATCCTCGTCGATATGTTTTGCCAGTGTTAGTTATGTTTTATAGGATTACTCAAAAAAATTTGAATTTACGATTCCTGAATGAGCATGAAATACATGTGGTGTCGTTTTGTATATTCTGTGTTTATATACTAAACACATCCTAACAACTTTCTAACAAGATTTGAACAATTGTTAAAGTCTGAACACTGGACTTGTACCACACTTCAGAATTCTATTATTCAATTCAAGATTCAATCCCAAAGATTTATTAATCCCAGAGGAAATTTTTCTTATTCTTGGTTCCAGTTCCTTACAGGTATTTTCCCACATTGTAACTTGTACTTGTCTTATACACAATGCCATTAAATTTCACATTTTAATCATATCTTATTTAATCCTATCAATAATCTAACAAAGAAATATCTAACAAATAAATGTTTTGTACCAATGTGACGTGTATACATACTGTAAATACACACACATTGCGGTTTTATTGTCCCTTATGTATTTTATGCCAGACAACTCTGAACTTGATTCACTGTTCAGAACTCAGCAAGCCTTGCGGCCTACAAGCATGGCCACAGATGACTACAACACCCAACATGCTTGCACCAGTGAGAAGTAATATTTAGCTAGTATATTTCTGAAGTCACCAAGCAGTAAATGGCCCATGACCTTGTCCCCAGTTCACCAGTTTTCCTCCCTTGGACCACTTTTGGTAGGTTCTGACCACTGCAGGCTGGGATCCCCAAGAGCTGCATTTTGGATTTGTTCTGGAAATTTACTTTTCTTTTCATACTAAAATAATAGCCAATTAACAATTTAGCCCTTAATTTAGCTCTTGTCGAAGTAGATCAAATCCTTACACCTGATTATATTTTCTGCTTCCAACATATCAAGTTCATGGAAAAAATGACGTTATACATTTCGCCTGTCAGTGGTCATAATGTTAGGCCTGATCTGTGTATATAATCTTGAACTTCACTTGTTTTTATCTGGTTATATGTTTACAGGTGCAAGTAATACAGCATTTTACATACAACCCTGAGACTCACTGGTGTTATAATGAAACGTCCTTTTTACATTCTCAGCCTGACTCTTTGATACTCGCTCTTTAGACTCGCTCTTAAACAAATGGCACAAGACACCAGTGACACATATTCCATTATCAGCTCTTACTAGTTGAGGAACCTGATTGACAGATGTGCCACTGGATTACTGTAGTGTACATCACCTCATCTGAATTGCTAGTGCACTCTAAATGGGAAAAATGTTCAACCAAATAAAATATGGATATTGATGGATATTTCAAGACATATTCTCAGAAGTCTTATTCAGGTGAAGTTGATACAGAAGAAAGCCATTAATAATATACACTTCTTAAGTAACTGCCCCAGTACTGCTAGTGATGCAAAAGAAAGGCCAGAATCCACATGTATCAAGACATCTCAATGTAACTTTGTCTATTCTGACCACCTTTTACTGGGGTCTGATTGGTTAGATAGTTACATAACAATTACCCATTATCTGTTTTGTTATATGTTTTGACACAGCAGCTCGTTCAGATAATAAGATTTATAGAACGTCCAACTCTTGATATGTCCATTTTCTGTAATTACCATTTATGTAAGGACAATCAACAGTCATAACAAAGGTAAAKAAATATTATCTACTTGTATATGACAATTTTATACTTTTTTGGAGAGGTCTCCACAWACATTTTACCAGATATCCTGCCATTAAGATCACAGACACAGTAGATAAGAAGACTAAGGAACAGTGTATGGAGGTATTAGTGAAGAGTCATTTATGAACAATTCGCTCATTTTGAACGAATCTTTAACATGAGGTTATGTACAGGAAACAGAAATGGTTAGTTACCTTTCAGTCATTTTGATCTGAATCGTTCGTTCTTTTGTTACGTGACTCCCATAGACACTATGCAGTGCAGTACACAGAAAATAGAATTGAACGGTTCTCCTCAACGAGTCTTCAAGTCCTAGTCAGTCGTTCTTTTGTCCCGTAACTCCCATAGATGCTATGCAGTGCAATAGATTCAAAAGAACGAACGACTCAGACTAGAAGATATGATGGTGAGCTGCTCATTCTTTTTATCATAATATGTCCTTAGCCGCATTGTAATATTTTCAGTAACTATGGAACTATGGCCAAAACTTTTGTATGTCGACATATTGGGTGTCTGTTTATTAAAAATTTAACATTTTATTTTATTTCTGATCAAAAGAACGAAATTAACTAAATGACTCAAAAACAGATTAGTTCATTTTGATGAACAAGATTCAAAGAACCGAGTCACTAAAATGATTCAAACTTCCTATCACTAGCCGGTAGGTGTGTTTAATATTATGTCAGCGTCATTGCTTTTCTSAGAATCATCCAGGACCCCTATGGGAAGATAATTTGATGGAAAATATGTTATTGTCACAAATTGGAAAATGAGTATTAGATTACTGTATCTAATAAATTAGTCACTTTAAAAATCAACCAGATAAATGACAGATGATTTGTCTACTACCACATGTTCAAATATCCTGCTAAGTCACGTATAAACTATGAATCTTATTAATGCTACTATAGAATTCAGTGAAGATGCATGTTAAAAGTTATACAAATCAGATTAGGAAAGGACTGAGAAACATTTAAAGAACAAATAATAATATTACACAAATAAGTTTCCTCATAAATGACTGAACGGTTTGGACTTGGCTGTGGCATGACACTATATGTGTGTGAGTGCACACATGTGGTTCCCCAGTGATTAGCATACAATAATGAGATCTGATCCAAGACATCTCACATTTAATTTTACCAGAAATCTCTGCCAGGCATGCATAGTAAGACACAAAGCATCTTCTTGTTCTTTCCAGAAACTTTAATTTCCAGTCTAAAATTTCCAGTCATCCTTGTCACTSTCTAACTTCCCTTTCTTTCTCTCCTCAGCCCTGATTCTTCTCTAAGAATAGGACCAGGAGGCATGTTGTGGAGGGATGGATGAAGGGAATTAGAGATGTTGTTGTGGATAACAATCCTTATTAAGCAGGTTTGGTGAGGCAAAGTGGGGTTTATCCTGGCAGCTTTGGGGACCAAGACTCATTTGGGTCATAAAGCTTAACGACACAAGCAATTAGCAATGGCCTCCCCTTGGATGATAGCAGGAGGCAGCTGGACTTCAGATTAGCTGACCTGAGCTGCAGGAGTGGGGAGTCTTGCCCATGGATGGCAGTCCTTGCCAGCTGTGACCTTTTAAGCTGGTCTCGGGTTGGTTTTATGGCTCAGTAAACCGATCAGTGTTGTTAGAAGGTAGCACATAATAAAGCACTTTCAAGCATTTAAAGTACTTGTAAACAACAAAGCGYGTTTGGTTTACTCAACATGACTTATATGTCTAATTGACCTGGAAGTCTTACCTGTGTATTTAAAAATGCTGTAATTCTCTAGAAAATATATGCTAAATATAAAAGAAGGAAAGAATAAATCCAGATTTACAAGTGTTTCCAAGTAGCTGTTAGCTGGGCTAATATAGTGTTATTATTCCAGGTGGTGCAAATATCTAAAGGCTAAATACCAAAACACATTAGTGATATTCTACTCCATTGCTTTAATAGTGAATCGCCTCCACGCAGGTCAAAAATCAAAGCACTGATTCAACCAGAGGACCATGCTATGTGAGGATGACACAACCAATGAAGGCAGTTTTGCCCCAATACAGCTCCCACAGCTGAGCCAAGCTTCTATTTCTTGTGATTCTCCAGTTTCCTTCCACATCCAAATAACATGCCAGCATGCAGATTAGCTACACTAAACTGTGCCTAAGTGTGCCTGAGTATATGATTGGTTCCCTGCAATCTACTGGTGTCGCATATAGTTTAGTTTTAAACAAATATATTAAATCTTTATTGATTTAGTCTTTCATAGAGTCTATTTAGAGTATACTAAAGGATGTCAAAAAACTGAGACAAAAAAGATTTGCTGAGACATCCATGTAATATGCTTGTATCGGGAATTACACTACTATTATAYAGGGGAATAAATGTAGTGTAATCCCTGTTACACTACTTCACAGTGTTACACAAGAACTTGTCTGCCATTAAGTAAAACATTTTCTCAGTTCTCAGTTCTTCAGCTTCATATTTATGAAACACTGGCCTCSCTGGTACTGTGTTCTGTTATTCTGCATGATCAAAAGTCAGTTTGAATCAATATGATAGGAGGMACATTTTAAATGAATACTTAAATGATGTATTAGGTCTGTTTCAAAATATCTTTTGAAACACTGCATAAAGAATCGTGATTTCTTCTGAAATTCCTGATCSTGTTATTCACCTTTTACTACCCCATCTCACTTTTGCAAGCTACAGCTTACTGGTCATGGATGTCGGCATTTAGAGCATTAGACCTGTCGTCTGCCCTCTAATTCTGTAGCAGAGACACCTGTATCAATGGACCAGTAAGACAGATGGCCTTGGATGACCTGCTAAGACAATGCCTTCACAGACAGCTCTAATGGGCAGGGATACTTTAAACAGCATAAGGCTCATTTATTAGTCACTTTAACCTTGGGTCCTTGTGCAACGATTCCCCATGTTATCCATGATAACTAGATACAATGTAACCCATCCAGATAAACCTACATAACCTACATTCGTGTTTTCAAGCTTGTAAAAAYATTTCAGGCACAAATCAGGGTTCAGGACTGCTTTTGCTCAGTTAGGATCATACAAGAAGGATTAAATTAGAAGGACATGTAAGCAGATAGTGATTACGTACTAAAGATATAATTAGTAACCTAATCTTTTTCATTACACAAAAACTGCAATCTAATCTGATTAGCCCTATTAATCGACCAGGAACATTGTATTTGTTTCATAAATCACCAGATGACATTTTTCCATTAGTACATTGAGCAAATGTCAGATTTATGCCATCTCTTAATAGACATGCTRTACAGTATATTCCATGATTATAAACTACATATATAATACTTTTCTTAATGCTTAATTGAAATATTCCATGTATATTCACAGCTGCACTTGAGTTTTCAGAAAGTGTTGATGAATTTTCTACAACAGCAGCGCTATTAAGTTAGTGACGTATTAAATATAATTTTTTACTGTGTAAATACAATTTCTTTTTTGAGGCAGAACCTCAGGTGTAAAAATCCATTAAAAATATTCTTACCTACAAACATTGGTGCCTGTGTCAGTCCATTTGACATACATTCATTATCATAGTAGTAAATGATTAGAAATGATTGTAATACACAAATATTGCATTTTAACTGTCTGCCTTCAGTATGCAATGTGTTGTGTCAAAATATAATTATTTTTCTCAACCTTTATTTATTTATTTATTTATTTTTAAATCTAGGCCAAACTGCTTTACTGTTTTACATTAACATACATTAAGATCCTTTGTATTTAATTATTTTACCATAAATATCATGAAAATAAAATCATCCACATATTCTGTTTATGGTTATTCCTGACTGCCATCCTGATCCTCCACATTCTTCTTCATTAGCATTCTTCTCCCAATATTTGTTTCTGCTCGGTTTACTTGTTTACTGTCCCGTCTGTGCAGCCCCCTTCATCGGTGCTTAAGCAGTTTATCTTTTCTTTTCCACACTCCAACAATAGGAGGGGAAGTGAAACAGTGGTTTAGCTGGTAAATGCCATTCAGTGGAGCTCTGCTGGAGAGGACAGGGGGTATTACAGGCCAAGAGAAAGCCCTTATTCAGTTGCAAACGAGTTTGTGATTACCTATTTGCAGAGTATTACAGCATGATTGGGTGTTAGCATCCTGACGGTGCGTGTGTCAGTGTAAGAGCTTGTAATTGTATGACTCTCTTCACTCAGGAATAGGAGAAGCCTGGGTGATAAGGAGATAACACTAATGAGTTCTCCTCCCAGCGGCTTGTTAATTGTGAATATCCCAGGCTGTGGTAAAACCGCCTCACCCCCACTAGACGTGATTTGCCTGGTGGCAATATTAGCAGCTCATTTTAAAGCGGAAAGGCCTGTATTTAAGCAAGGGGGGTGGGGGAGTTTGAAATCTCACTAAATCTTTCACTTCACACAATGGAGCATTACAGAGTTACAAAATAACTATGTGAGGCAATGATGAGTTATATAGCACAATAACAGTCTATATGCTTTGTACATTATTAACAAAATAACAGACCAAAATAAACCAATTCACTAGATAAATAAATAAAGTTCATTGTTTGTAAAAATATATACCAATATTATTTATTTAAAATATTGTTTTTATTTAATGTATTAATTTTTAAAGCTGTACTTTAATAATAATTCATAATTCATTAATAATTATTTTTTATTTAATACAATTACTGCCCTTATTATTATTCATATTATTATCAACAACAATAATAATAGGTAATAACAGTAATTAATGTTTATGCTACTGAGAGATGTTTAATATTTATTCTCAATTTACATTATCTGAATTACTGACACTAGGATGTAGCTCTATCTATCTAGCTAGCTAGCTCAGTGGGAGATCAGGACAACTGAAAAAGAAAAATAAGCATGAAAGTGATTTCACTTCAGTCTTTTAAAACTAGACGTATCAGCACAAGAATATATCCAAAAATCAATAAAAGGGTGGCACATGCTCACATCTTATAATGATATCATTCTAGTAGCTTAGGAGCAGTTAAGCAGATTTAGACTGAAGCCCTCAGAGTGCATGGGGGGGGATTTCTTTTATTTATCAAAATCATTTGTTCATACTGACACATTTAGCCCAAAACTATTGCCCTAAATTGCAAGTCAGTTATATTTTCATACTTTTAACCTCTCTAACTTCAACTACACAAATGCAGCTGTTTTTTGTCACAAAATATTTGTTCTTGTATATAATATGATTGTTTGTTGTTGGACGATTTTTACTTTGATTCTGGCCCACTGATTATTTGCCAACAGAGCTTACTGAACAGATATCMGATGCTGTATCCCAAAACAAATACTAATGGACTACATAGTATGCTAAAAGTAAACTAAACAGTACATTATAGGTGATTATATACTGTAGGTAGTGTAAAATCTGGAACTTTGACATACTGTTTAGTGTATCAGTGTGCTTTGGGATGTTGCCAAGTTGTCCCCACAGCGAGGGCACAGAAAAGGTTTTATCCTGTTTCAGGGTGACTGAGGATATGGTGTAACTTAAAGTGTGCAGATGAATTTACCCGGTATTAAGCAGGCAGGTAAAGAAAGAATCTGGACCACTTTAAACAATATGCATCTCAAAGCAGCAGGTCTATGGTTTAAGCGATATGGTGGAAAAGTAAATTACCATTAAAGATGACTGACAGATAAAAGAGATAAATAAATCTTTCAATTTGCATGCAAATTATATAATCTATTCAGCATTGCTTCGTAAAATCTTTTTTTATCATTAAATAAATAAATTATACACTTCCTGGTAAAAAAAAAAAAAA
>QMIH01000666.1:17665-29834 GCA_003987875.1 Clarias batrachus | reverse complement strand
AAATAAATAAATAAATAAAGTGGGCGGTAACTGCTAGGATGCATTGTTGTACTTTCTGTATGAATACTTTGACTCCTTTTGACCCTAATCAAACATACTTCTGCTTGAAAAGATTTCGGTTCTGTTGCCAAAGCTGCTTGAAATATGGATGTATTTTTTGTAACATAGTATTGTTTCCCTTCATTGTTTTTATGGATTTGTAGTTTGTCAAGTGTGGTTTTGCTGGGTCCAATTTCCCAGAGCACATCTTCCCGGCACTCATAGGACGTCCTGTCATACGCTCAGATACTAAAGTGGGAAATATTGTTATCAAGGTAAGACACACAGTGGAGAAATGCTTTAGTATGAAGTCCTACCTCTTCCTATCTCAAATTTGCAGAATCGCAACACTATCACAACAGCATTATTACCTAAAACTATTAAACCTTAAACTATTCCTAACCATTGTATCTTAGACATACAGTAGGAATGAAACCCTCATTCCRTGTACTTTTATCTTTACAACCGGTATACTGTGGAGATCGCTGACTTAAACAAAGTTAAGATTTTACCATTTTAACTCAACCCTCACTTTATTAAACATGATAAAATMCTTTTGGGTAGTTAATTATCATATGCATTCTCGACTAGATAGATTATATAATTTTGGTTGAAAATCCACATAAAACTCCATCACTAAAGAATACTTTATCCCTCTGTCATATTATTTTATTTTTTGTGTTCTTGGTGCAATATTTAAGAGAATACATAATGGTAAGATTACAATAATGTCAATCATCGCATGACAACCATGGTGAGCAGTAAAACATTTTGAAGTTAGTGGTTTTATTGGGCTCCTTTGTTGTCAGGTCTGGCTATATTATGGACATGCTGACTGAAACTTGGACAGAGACAAACATTTCCTGGCCTTGTATCAATTGTGTTTGTGTGTGTGTGTGTGTGTGTGGGGGGGGGAGACATAGTGACATAGATCAATATTTCTTTTGTCCTTGAGTATATGAACTCCATTTTCTAACCTGCAGGATCTGATGGTGGGAGATGAGGCGAGTGAATGCCGCTCCATGCTGGAGGTCTCCTATCCTATGGAGAATGGGATGGTACGTAACTGGGATGATATGCTCCACCTGTGGGATCACACATTTGGACCAGATCGTCTGAACATCAATCCATCTAACTGCAAAGTGCTGTTGACCGAACCACCTTTGAACCCTCTGAAGAACCGACAGAAGATTGCAGAGGTCATGTTTGAGACCTACAAATTCCATGGCATCTACATAGCCATCCAAGCCGTGCTGACACTTTATGCACAGGGTAGGTCAGAGATCAACTCTTTCTCATGATGATGAAAAGAAGGTTTTCGGATAAAATGTTTATCCTARACCCTGGAGCTAATCTGTAACACTCACAGCCAGCAGGAAGGAAAATGCCTTAGAACATACAAAACATCATATTTAGTAGTTAAGCCTGCAGTTAAACTGCTAATCTCTGCTCATGTGCTTCAGGTCTGCTGACAGGTGTAGTGGTGGACTCAGGTGATGGTGTGACTCACATCTGTCCTGTGTATGAGGGTTTCTCTCTCCCCCATCTCACACGCAGACTTGACATTGCAGGACGTGACATCACACGTTACCTCATCAAGGTGTGGTGCACATGCTAGCTGTTTGCTTTCTTTGAACTTGAAAATCCATAAACTCAAATGACAGAAACATCAAAGCATGATAATATGAGCTCTCAGATGCCATGCATGATCAGGTTGAGACATATAGTAATTACAAGCAATCGTATGTTGTTCATAGTCCTCACCGACTGGTGAATGTGGGTGTTCTGTGTGATATTTTCTCTCCATGTGGCCAGTTGTTGCTGCTGAGAGGCTATGCCTTCAACCAAACAGCAGACTTTGAGACAGTCCGGATGATGAAGGAGAACCTGTGCTTTGTGGGTTACAACATCGAACAGGAGCAGAAACTGTCTGATGAGACAACRTTTTTGGTGGAGTCATACACGGTAAATTCAGGAACTATCTTATGTTATGTAATGCAACAAAAACAAGACCTGGTGTATAATGCTGTATAAGCAAAAGTGAGACATGTGCACAGGAAATTACAAATGCAAATCTTTTATTGATTGATTTGGTTTAGCTGCCGGATGGGCGCAACATAAAGGTCGGTGGAGAAAGATTTGGGGCTCCAGAGGCACTCTTCCAGCCGCATCTCATTAACGTAGAGGGAGTCGGGGTGGCAGAGCTTCTCTTTAACACCATCCAGGCTGCCGATATTGACCTCAGGTTAGATAAACCACTGCCATCTAAGTAATATTTTGTTCCGATCTTTACAGAGACCTGCTCTGATGATACAAACTCTAATTCACACAAATTTTCAAAATATCCTAAGATAAATAGTTTCCTACAGAAACAAGCAATACAAGTGTCTTAGGCAATAGAAAAACATTTGAACATTCATACAGTGGATAAATGGAGAAACTTTACATTCTGTTGAAATTCCAGAAGTGTTTTACAGGAAATTAAATGTGTGTGTGTGTGTGTGTGTGAGAGAGAGAGAGAGAGAGAGAGAGAGAGAGACTGTATTTTAATGTGGAATGCCTTTTCTCTGCAGGGCAGATCTGTACAAGCATATCGTGCTGTCTGGAGGGACTACCATGTATCCTGGACTGCCCTCCCGCCTGGAAAGAGAGATTAAGCAGCTGTACCTAGAAAGAGTGCTTAAAGGAGATGCAGAAAAGCTCTCAGTATGCTAACACAGTTCTTTAATTAAACCTTCTAATCATACACGACTGCTAATCTTACATTTTCTGTATCATTTTATAAGGGTTTAAAACTTTGAGTTCGGATTATGTCATGCTGAATCACTGTAGTAATACATGTACAATAATCAAAAAAAGGTTTAACTTACACTGTAATATGAGCCATAATCATTGACATCTACTGTATATAAGTGGCTATGAAGGATTCCCAACTTAACAACTACTGATACACAGTTCAGAAGAGCATGGCAAATACTAGGAAGCTATTTAAAGTGCACATCGTTATTAAAGCAAAAAAAAAAAAAAAAGAAAAAGAAAAGTTGCTTACGCAAGAATATTCCACCCACCTTCAGGCTACATAATCAAACCCCACAACACTCGTTGTCTTACTCACTCGTTGCTTTCTCTCCTTCTCTTCCTGCAGAAATTCAAGATGCGCATCGAGGACCCTCCTCGCCGTAAGCACATGGTGTTTATGGGTGGAGCCGTGCTGGCCAACATCATGAAAGATAAAGAGTCGTTCTGGTTGTCGAGAGCTGAATATGAGGAAAAAGGCCTGAAAGTGCTCGACAAGCTTGGCGGAGGAGCAAAATGAATCAGTGCTTACATGAAAAGAAATACATTTCTGCACAAGCACTATACTGTCATAGGAGTACATCAATTCAATCATATAGATAATAGAATGCTGAGGAAATATGAATACGGGGAAACATATAATTTTACTGACTATGAAATGGTCCCCAATGACCTGAACTTTCCACACTTCCACGCCTCACTATTATTGTACAATTGTATGTAATATTAGCCTAATCGTACTGCATTGCAACATAAGTTGTTAAAAGTTTCTATTTGCAATTAAGAAGAGAAAAAATGACTCCAATCGAAATATGTTCAAACTGATGACTGACTTACAGTTTAAAGTTTTATGACTCCTGTAATAATAGAATTGTCTGTTTTCTTGCTCAGCGTTGATTGTTTTAATGTTAGCAATATCCATGTTTATAGTTTCAAATATGTACTTTTCATCCCAGAAATGAGGTCTTGCATTTAGTCTAAGCATAGACTTTCAGTTGTTTTCTTTATTCCTTAAAAGGCATTTTCAGAAGAAAGGGTGGGGTTTGTTAGGTAGATAGGAAAGCTTTTTAGGCAGAAAGCTTTAAAAATTACAAGCAGTGCCTTTATGATGCAACCCTCTTAGGTGTTTCTGAAAATGTTGCAGCACTAGAATCTGTCTTCATTCCAAAGCCATTGATTTGGTGATTTCAAGTCTGCCTATCACCCCCCCCCCCCGAATATTTCTTTAACTTTTAGGATTTTTCCACATGCCACACCAGGCTGTACTAGGTGGCTTCTGGCACTGCTATTTGAAAGGAGTATATCTCAGAAGAGAAAACATCTGCTAGATAAACACTTCAGGACATGWGCACACATTCTTGTCATTACTAATGATGTACATCCATAATAGCCACCAATGAAGTGGTCTGAGGTGCAGCAGTTCCATTTTCTGAACTAAAGTTAGTACTAATGTTGCTTCAGCTAATATCTATATCTGCATCATATTCTGCATATAGCCTGTATCATCACTCACAGTTGAGTATCCTGCTCTAGAGACACGATTGAAGCCACGTATCACAAGCAAAGGGCATCTGCCAGTTTGCTTGGCCTCATAACATACCTCAAACTTCAGTTGAATAATGCCCAGTTACTCACTTGGGTGGCTGTACTATAACAGGTATTACATACTTGTTTATCTGTGTCAAGCTTTCGGTTTTGCTGAGGCAATATTGTCACCAAGTCATGACATGTTAAGTGTAACTGCTGTTCTGTGCTTCCGCATCATTCTCCACTAGGGTGGCAATCAAGAATAAAGAATGAAAGTACATAAGAGCCTGCCTATGTATGCAATACAGCTGTACTAAGTCTCCACAAACTGCCCAGAAATAGCCCCAAGGAAAGGAAATAACAGTTTTGAACACTTATTACCCACAAAGATTTAATATCATTTGTTACTGAAGAAAAATACAGCACATTCTTACCAGTGCAATGAGGAGAAAAAAAGCAAAGATTTGCACTTTAGCAATTCAAACATGCGCATATGACATTGGGCACCTCATTATAATTGCCTGCATGCAAAAATCACAATTTTTAAACACATCATTCCAAATATAAAGTTCATTTGCACTGATTGTTAATGTTTTTCTTGCTAAAATTAAATCAACACTCAAGTAGAATAAGTTCATACAATACATCATGGCAATAAAGTGTTACAAACTCATTAGCATCTGCACAAGATCCAGTAAAACAGGATAAGACGGTCAGTTCACACAGCGAGAACCAGTCAACCCATTTAGCATGTTTATGTGATCACTTAAAGCACCATGGGGTGTTACCATTAAAGCACATTCAGCGAATGCAACACAGTACAGCTGCACGGTCCAGCCACATCGTTGACTGGAAAATTCACTATGACAAAAAAATTCAGCGGCATCATCTTAGAGATTATTTACATAATTCAAATACAATCACTAAGTCAATGCAAATTACCAAATTTACCCAAATKTTTAGGGTTGACATTATTTCATTTGGGTAGTAGTGAGCAAAACAATAGAGCTCAAAATAAATTACTATACGATTTTCCAGTTCACTGTTTAAAAAGATACCAAAGACAACCTCAAAACACTGGAACATAATATCTATTTACAAGACTGAAAATGCTTTTATTTTTCATTTCAAATTAGCTTTCTCTTTTAAATATAATAATATAGATGTATAGATCAAAGCACTACAATACAGCTGTAAGAGCCTAATTGTTTTTTTTACTGACTCTATGGAATACAGACATTTAGGGCATCTCAGATGCATACATGTAAATGTACATAATATACATATATATACTTATTTACTCATCCAATGGTTAAAAAAGATGCTGTATAAAGAAACCATGTTCAACACTTTGGTATTGAAATTCAGCAGAGAATCTTGGCAAACACCCTAAAGACAACTAGAACTACAAATACAGTATTTATATTCTGTGTAGCAGGTAATTTAAAAGTAGTCTATAGGCTCGTTCCTGAACCCTTTACTGGCAACTATTGCTTTAAGCATTATTACCGAGCATCACTCCTCATTAACCTTCATAAACTGCATGTTTCAATCATGAACTTCCTTTTTCTTCGGTGGTTGTGCAACCTACCCTGATCATCAGTTTTTGTAAACAGTATCACATACATTCATACACTTTCATTGCAGTCACTCGAATCAAATCACTGTGGAAAACAGGCCCAGCAAATGGCCAGTCAAGTCCTTACTCTTCACATGCAGACTCCTCGAGATCCACAGCGCCACCTCTGGTTAGCCTGCGCATCTTGCTGAAGTCGTGATCTTTACGGAGGTAGGATAGGGTAGGGGCAGCCAGCTCATGAGGCTGTGTGTGTAGAGGAACAGGATGCATCTCCCCTCCATTCCTCCAGAACAGACAATAATGCTGTGGCTCGTTTATGGCAAACACCTCTGCGCAGGTTCGGGTTAACACTTCCACACTCTCGCCTGCTTTCCATTGGAGAGTACGGGTTGCACAACACTCAGTATTCTGGAAAAGAATACGAACAAACCTCTGTACACACACACACACACACGCACACGCACACACACACACACACACACACACACACACAGGATATGGTTACTATTCTGTGTGTTTTTTGGCACAACAAAACATGGCTTGAAAACTGTAAGTATACCATGGTTACCATAATCCATCTCTCATTATGCACATGGTTCAGCAAAATGTCTTTCTTCTGTTTTTTAACGCGCCTTGAGTGATTGAGTGCAGTTGCCATTTGTCATTGATTAGGGGTGCTGCTACACCAAAGTAGTTATGGTTACTTATTGATGTCCAATAGTCTCTTTTAAGTGCAATAAAAGAGCTAACTTCTGCTAACTTCCTCACTTTCATAGCCTTTTGCATTGTCTTACAGTTAATGTATTTTTGTAAAAATAGTTCCCCTTTAGGCCTCCGAGTGGCGCAGTGGTAAAGTGCTCGCCCTATCATCCGGAGATCACCAGTTAGAATCCCGGGTGGTGCTGTAACCTCTCRCAGMCGGAGGTCTAGAGAGAGCTGATTGGCCGAGCTCTCTCAGAGGGGAGGGATGAGAGGTACTTGGTGTTCCCACATTAATCACGACTCTACAGCCAATCAGGGGCGCCTGTGAGCTCGCGCAACGGAGGAAGCGGATAGCGCTGTCCTCCGAGTGTGTTACGCCGCCCCCAACGGTGCGCGAGCGAGCAGTTCGAAAAGATGCGGTCGGCTGGCGTCRCGTGGTTCGGAGGAAACACATGATTGTCTTCGGCCCTCCCGGCTGAGTGATAGTAGTAGCCTTAATATGGGAGCCCCCTAGTGACGGGGAGGAATTCGACACGACTAAATTAGGGAGAGAATCCCTTAAAAAAATAAATAAATAAAAATAGTTCAATGCACAAGCACAGAACTTAGATTTTATCCAAACTTCCATCTAGAAGCTTTTTATAATGAAACTTGCAGTTTAGCTTTCTTGGTGATGTTTTCTCAGTCATCCTATTATCCGCGTTAAAGATGCCATCATCATACACAGACGGGTAACCAATAGGGTCAAACTTGGTCATATGATTAATTTGCATTGAAAACAATAATGACACGTTAACATTGCTAGCTTAATCAAATGCGTTAAAGCAGTAATATTCACCGCCCTAAACAGAACATACTGTAGTTATGAAAGTAAAACTTTTATTTCTCTATAAAATCCCCTGCTACATTAAAGCAATTATCCCAGCGTTTCATTAGTGCTCAGATACCATCAAGGTAGAAAGTTCTCTCAGTGTCTCCCAGAGGCATGAAAGGGCTTCCTGCTTCACACAATGCTGGCCTCCCAAGACCTCCTTCAATGGCCCAAACATGTGGAATGTCTTGGAGTAAAGTCAGGACTGTACGGACAATGTGGCAATAACTCCCAGCTGAGTTCCTATAATGTGCAGGTGGTGTTTGTGTGTACAGTGATTGTGTGTAAAGTTCCCACAGACAAATGTGTCTCTACTCGCTGTTCACAAGAATGACTGCAGTAGCCCCCCAAGCCACCTCATTCAGGATCATCATTCACAGGCATACATCTTCCTTTAAAACATTTGCATCATTTAAATGTTTTACTGCAACTAAAGGTCTCATCACCGTACTGTGATTGAAATCTGCTCTAAATGTCAATCACTTTTACACGATAAGAGAAGATTCATTATGCCCTGGTTTAACATTGCTCAGTAAATGTTTCCTTTTTTGTTAAAAAAGCCCCAGGCAGATTATATCATCAGGAGATCATGAATTTGTATCCCAAAGATGCCATGGCCATCTGTGGCTGGGAGTCATGGGAACAAATCTGATGGCTCTCTTCAGGGAGATAAATCATGGACATTTGTGAGATCATGTATGCTAAAGAGGGCAGGATGCATTTTTGTTTCATTCTCATAATGCCTTGTCATACAGCATGTGCAGAAATTCAAAAAGATGCATTTGTGTGGTTTCATTCTTGAAGAAAGCTTGTGTTAGCCTACAGTCTGTCATTTGATCAGGGAGAGCTGACTGGGGGAGGAAAGTAGCAGTGGACCAAATTGAGAAGAATAATGGGCAGAAACAGCTGAAGCGTTTATTTATTTAAAATAATCTTTTGGTTTCAGAGATTAAGGTTAGGAATAGATTTRGGTGTAGGCATAGCATTAATTAATTGATTGTCATAGAGATACTGTACATGTGTGAAGTTATGTTTACTCCCGAGCATCTTATTTTATTTACTGCAGTGTTTCACCTCCTGCAGATTTTTCATAGTTAATCATAATTCATGCTGGTGTGGACTGTTTGGGTTACTGTCAGGAAGTGGGTTCAGTGTGTGTGCTGCTGAAAGGAGCAGAGATGCGGGGGTGGTATGAGATGAGGGATGGAGAAGCACAGCAGTAACTAAAAGTCTGAAAAGCACAGAAATGGGGACAGAAACAGATATCCAGCTGAATGAAAACACAAAGTGCTCAGGGTTAATCTGGCTGTGATGTTGTACAGAGCAGACTGACAGCTGCTGGAAGAATGCAGTTAATAGAAATGATGCTGTGAATAAAAGCAATGCTGTGAATAAGAGTGATGCTTTAAATAGGAATGATGTAAGTTGTGTGGCGTACGCGAGGCATGGATGTACCTGCAGGAAGAGCTCAGGGATCAATTAAATACGCATATAATTAATATTTGCTTGAACCTGCATCAGAAAACCATTGAATATTTGTATGTGTATTTTTAAACCTGATTCTGCTGGCTCTCTTTATGGAGTTTGGCCTCCTGGGAACGTCTCTTGCTCCATTCTCTCAATTTCTCCTGGGCCTCATTGGTTAAACCACCAGGACATGGAGTACCAGGCTGGCTCTGGATTAGGCACAGGCTGGCATAGATGCTTGTCAGGTAGTACCCTCCTAAAGAAGAAAATTCATATGATTTTACACAGGAGCTATGCTGAAAAACAGTACATTTTGGCCGGTAGGCATGTATTCTTTTCTTAAATCGAGAAATCTCTGTAGTAGATCTGATCTTTAGCACAGTTCAAAACCAATTTATATTGTTGCTGATTGTAATTATTGACTGTCCTAAGTGATCTTGAATACATTTTGCCATAAATATATCTTCAATTTTTATTCGAATCTACACTCACCTAAAGGATTATTAGGAACACCATACTAACACGGTGTTTGAGCCCCTTTCGCCTTCAGAACTGCCTTAATTCTACRTGGCATTGATTCAACAAGGTGCTGAATGCATTCTTTAGAAACGTTGGCCCATGTTGATAGGATAGCATCTTGCAGTTGATGGAGATTTGTGGGATGCACATCCAGTTCATCAAGCTCCCGTTTCACAACATCCCAAAGATGCTCTATTGGGTTGAGATCTGGTGACTGTGGGGGCCATTTTAGTACAGTGAACTCATTGTCATGTTCAAGAAACCAATTTGAAATGATTCGAGCTTTGTGACATGGTACATTATCCTGCTGGAAGTAGCCATCAGAGGATGGGGACATGGTGGTCATAAAGGGATGGGCATGGTCAGAAACAATGCTCAGGTAGGTCGTGGCATTTAAACGATGCCCAAGTGGCACTAAGGGGCCTATTATACCACCACCACCAGCCTGCACAGTGGTAACAAGGCATGATGGATCCATGTTCTCATTGTGTTTAAGCCAAATTCTGACTCTACCATTTGAATGTCTCAACAGAAATCGAGACTCATCAGACCAGGCAACATTTTTCCAGTCTTCAACTGTCCAATTTTACCTTTGCCTTTTACCCTCTGTTCCGACCATACATTGCTCCAGTGGCTCCATCATGAAGGGTGCCAACAGGCAGATCACTTGTTGGCATATAGCTCTCCAGTTATAAAAGTCCAAGGTAATCCAGAGCCTGACGCTCTTGGTGACTTATGATTCCAATAAGAGGCAGGGGTCAGCTATAGGCTGAATGGCTCCCTGAACTGAGATGGATGGAGATTATGTGGTGGTGAGTGTGTTCAAGCGCCACTCCATGAAGCAAGTGAGGGTCACGTGAATGGGAACATTTGAGACAGAAATTCACTTACAGCACCCTGTGCATGTGAATACTGTACTGTGTGTCCACACTGAATGCAGCTGAAAAGCAATGTTTATTAGATTGCTCACTGACTTTAACTGTCTTTTTTTTTTTTTTTTTACATGAAACTAAAGCCTAATGATTTGTTTTCCTGTGTTGCTGTCAGATTTGCTGCATGGTTTTACCTTCTCCTGACAGCCAAGAGGACTCCAGTAGCTCCATCATGTATTCTGTCTCCAGCAGCAGTTGTGGGACATTACACTGAACCACCACATAGGACAGAGCAGGCAGGAAATCCTCTGAGCTGAATTCCTGTTCTACAAATCACGAAATTAAACAAAGGTCAGAATCAAAGACAAAGAGAAATAACCACCCAGTAAAAGTTAAATAACCCCTAAAGTGCTCTCTTAAAGGGCAAACATCCTGGATCTTGGCAAGCCATATAATCTGTTTATTTCTTCCTTAAATGGGATTCAGAATAGGCAAATTATTGTCTCTTTACTAATAATTGCACACATTCTTTAAAATCTTTAGGTATAGCATTTAATAATTTTTGTGGGAATTATCTTGGGATTTTTAACCCACTTTAACAAAATCACTTACCAGCTTGTGCCCCCATGGCCTTGTACACACTCTTGCACACCTGTAGCAGAAGCAGCACTTTGTCTATGGGTGAGTGGCTTCTTTGCATTAAATTTAGCTTTTTTTTTGCTCTTTCTACGCCTTGAGCATCCAGGACAGCTACACGTACACCAAGGCGCTGTAGTGTCCCCTCCTGGCAGGCCTGCAGGCTGTTAGTGAATCTCTGGAGAGTGCCATCCTGTGTGTGAAGTGAGACCAGCATCTGGCCCAGCTGAACTTTTAATGGTTTCAGTACACAAAGAAACAATGCCTTCTCCAAAGCCAGCTCTGCAAATGGGGAAGGAATTATAGGATGGGACAATAAAACAGAGGGTTGTTTATGTRCTGCATATGTGGGGATTTGGTTTGATTTTAGGCTTAAAATCACAGGAAAATCAAAATGTACACATTACCCAAATGAATAGCTCATGGCATCTGCTGAGGACAAAACACAAGCTGGATCTAAAATGGTTACTATTTTAACACAAGAACATTTGGCAATAAAACTGTTACACCATGGCCAATATTTTTTAGCCAGACTGTACCATTCCATTATCAAAACTATATAAATAACCATTTAAGTGTTGAACCTCTTTTCATGGTTGTAAGGAGAAAAAAACACTTATGAAAATAAACAGTTTTATTGACATAAGACTTGGTGGCTTGGCCAATTTAAGGAGTGGTCTAACTGTGTAAAAATAATCACTAATGTGCCTTTCTGTATTAACAAATGTTTGTAGCATTTTTTTCCAAATTTTACATGTTCTTTTGTCAGCAAACAGACAAATCTGGGATATTTTGCAACACATTAAAAATTATGTATTAGGATTGTATCTGTTTTAGTAAATTCCTTTGCGGTGCTAAAAATCAACATTTCATTTAGCATTCTGTTTATTTGAGAACTTAATGTAGGCTTCATGGACATGACCTGAGAACTACAGACAGTTCAGCAGAGAAGAACCACTGGCCTCAGTACAATGAAAATTTGTATTTGAAGACAGAAAATGAGCAGTAGAGAGCTCCTTTTGAAATCAAATCATWTTGATTTCTTTCAATAAATTCAACATAGGCACCTTTGTTATTTTTCTACTTTTCCGTTGCCTACCCTGTGTGTACTGTATATACTCTCTCTCTCTCTTTCTCTCTCTCTCTCCACACACACACACA
>QMIH01000666.1:0-17593 GCA_003987875.1 Clarias batrachus | reverse complement strand
TATATTATATTTATCCTGTTCAAGTAAGACAGTAATTAATATCATAGGAATAGGAATATGTTCTTTATTACTATCATTTTGCCTTTTCAGGCTAAAACCCAAAAGAAAGGCAAAAATACTTCTTATTCTCTGATTCCCTTATTATAGCATTAAAGCCCCTTGCTACTGATTTAAATTAAACCATTTTGTTTTAAATACCTAAAGATGGTTTATGATGTAATTAGCGCTCATAGTATTGCATAAATCTCCACTAATTAATTGTCCATCTGTTTAGCTACAGTTATTGCTCTACATTAGCACTCTACTTTCTTACATAAGCTGTGAGGGTTAAACCCCAGACTCACAACCACTCCAAAAATCTCATTTGTTTAAAACATATGCATCTGGCTTGAAGGCATTATATCAGTCATTCTGTCATATCATGAGGAAACAACCAATGACAGAAGCACCTTAACATCATTAGCATCAGAGTACAGAGCAAACTATATTCTGCAGCTCCTTATGTCTTCTCTAATTCTCACCTCACACACACATTTCGCTCTGCTGAAGAATGTGCGTGGGATTATGATATGTGGTTATGATAAATTGGAAGCATAAAATGCAAATACACCCACCAACACAGTCCTGCTAATGCAACACCAAGCACCTCGGCTTCCGACATTCAGATATGAGGCCATATTTCTGATGATGTTCTGCCGAGAACGTGCATTTTTTTTCTTTTCTTTCTCTCTTACAGTCATTTATGAATATAAAGATACACACAGGTTCTTGTCAATGTTTATCTTTTGTCTTCCCACTTAACTTGTAAATGTGATTTGGTGTGTGGAATGTGATTTGGTTTAGTGATATAACAACCTATGTATATAATATATSTTTTCTAAAYATCAGGATTTTTCTTTTAAAAGTATTTGTAAAAAATAAAACACAAGTATGTTCTTTAACAGTAAATAATTTAGTGAATGGGTAGTGTGACATGGCCTGATGGAAAGTAGATTTATTCTTGCCWCCCCAAATCTGACTGTTTTCCAAGACATTATAATTTTTCTTCATAGTTCAATTTAATACTGGGGGATATCCATGAAACACATTAGTTTCTATTATCACTGTTTCAGCTGTTATTTAAGCCCCTCAGTTTCCCTCTTTTTATGTTACCAAGAATCTGCAAACCCTTTGGCTGGAAGGCTTTCCAGCATCAGAAAAGTTAAACAAACGTATAATCTCAGAGAGAGCTTCATTATATCAATGCTAATAACTGTTAAATGTTGTTAAGCGTGTGGCATCTATCATACAAGCCCTTGTTTTATTTTTTTATGATATCATATCAGAATGGAATTTTTCATCCTGTGATGTGCCTATCAGATGGCATTATTATAACCATGCTTTTTTGTCTTATAATTATTTAGACCCCCCACAAACACACGGACACGACCAAAAAAGGAGGTTTATAAAACTTCTAAAATCATTTCCGCACCTTTCTCATTCTCAGGCACCAGCGTCTCTATGGGAGGTTCCAGTTCTCCAGCCTCCAGAAGCAGACTCTTGGCCTGGGAAAGGAACCTCCTCAAACCCTGAAGCAGCTCCATGGCAGAGCTCCAACTTGTCACCTTCATTTCTTCCTTCTGCTTTAGTAGGAAATCCTGRATCAGTGATCCAAAAGCAGATCGCCTGTCTCGGGACAGCTCGTCAACCAGCCGAGCTACACGCCGCTCAGGAGCAAAGACACAGACAAATGCAGCACTCATACGACGTAGGGTGGAGGCTGGATTGGCGATAGGGAAACGAGTGCCCCGTGCGAGGGGAGGCCACTGCAGGGCTGAGTCCGGCTGTGAGTCGTCCTCTTCCAGGCTGCTGAAGGAACTGTTGCTATCCAGTTCAGCGAGAGAAGGAGCATGACGTCGCTCTAATGCTAAGCAGAGGCCCTCATCTTGTGGTAGGTCTGCCTTTTCTGGCTGTGGTGCTGATGTCTGAAATGGCACACATTAAATCAGCAATCTGATCTAATCTAATCTAAACATGGTTTGTAAAGTCATGAATATGAAGAGGCAGTCAGGTAATTTGTATTGCGTGAATAAAAGTGACTGAACCACTGTAAGTATCTTGAAAGTCAGGGACAATATTGGCCTGAAATACTGGATTGGTCATGGCTCAAATTAGGTGTGTTTCTAATTTCATCCCTTAATGTATTTCAGTTGTGGATACATGTAAAGTTAAACAATATGACATTCGTCATCAGGATAATGTACATAACCAAATCACACAGTCATCAATTTTGGTATGTCTCAAGAGGATTTGAGTATATAGGATCAATACATGGTTAGTACTCAGAGCTCTGATATCATTATGATATTCTGATATCAGCATGATAATAAATGCTCATAACACAAGTTTAGTCCTCAAGAGGTCATTAGTCCTTGGTGTCCTTTTAGTAAACATCTAAATTGACCTGGATGACTAAAAATCATAGACAATGTATTACTGACAAATACACATAGATTGATGGTCTTAACATGTTTGTTGTTTTCTGGGTTGTAAAAACAACAACAAAAGTATGTACCCTGAGAATTTGATCCTGTTTTATAATGTTGAAATACATAATCATTTTCTGTAGGAGGAGGTGAAACAAGCATAGGTCATGTTTACAGACCCGTAACCACCCCCGCCACTGCAAAACACTCACATATCTACACATGCATGCATTCACTCATACATACTCACTGGAGGCACCTCTCCCAGCATCTGCTCATCCTCTTCTTCTGAGGTAGGTGCCAAAGCAGCAGTTCTTCTAAGCATGCTCAGGCCCCCTGCCCTCCGGGCCGTCCTCTCGTTGCTCCTCAGCACATCCGAGTCACCCTGGCTCCACTCGGAGTCTCCAGGAGTCAGACTGAATGATGATTCTGTAGAGACACGAACTCGCAGACTGCGTTTTAATCTGTGACGTTTGTGTGAAGCTCCTCGACTTGGCTGGGAAGGCTGCAGGAAAAGGGGGTTGATGAAACATGGTGATCGCAGCCTGGATGGCCAGTTCACAGAGACAGYGGGAGGGCCATTAGGGGGGCCAGGGGGGGACTGAGAACTCCAGAACTCTGCGTGGAGGGAAAATAGCAGATTGTTGTGAGTGAAGACATTGATAAGTGTTTGACTTGGGACAATCAACACATCACATTCTATTCTATTATATTCAAGCAGGCATTATTGTATTATTTATATATTATACTGTTTCATTTACTTTTTTTCCTCGTACTGTTCAATGAAATCATATTCTCAGCCATTTATTAAATTAGAATAAAATTTTATTCAGTTCTGTTTCATTTCAGGATTATTTTTTTTATTCGCGATCTAATCATTTCATATTTCTTCTTTGCTGCTCAATTCTTTTATATACAAATCATGTTTTCAATATTCATACAAGTCTAATTTATGTGGCAATATTTAATTTTTATCTATTTTATTATTCTATTTTTTATGTTTTTTTTTATTATTATTCTATACAATCATAGTTTATTCTGTTCTAGTTTGTTTCTATTCTATACAGTATTGTATCCTGTGTATTTCTATTTCTGCTCTATTTTATTATACACTTATTATAACTTCGATTCTATTCTATTTTCTATCATCAGTTATTTTTATCTATTCTTTTCATGTGTTATTCTGTTCTATTCTAATTTTGTTTTTTCCTGTTCAATTCTATTCTCGTTTTCTGTCTCTCTCTCTCTCTCTCTCTCTTTCTGTTTGTGTGTGTGTGTAGTCTTACCCAAGCCAAGGTGTGAGATACTCTCTAGCTGTGTGTGGTTGGTGGCCTGTATGATAGCTTCAGGAAGCTCAAGTGGGAAAGGCAACACATCCCTCCAGAACAGAAACACACAGACACACCAACACACAATGATTTTCTTCCACAATCCAGTGCAATAACTGTGTAATTATTTTATAACCTTCTGCAAAACATAAATCTACTGACAGTTTTGAAAACATTAAAAACTATAGTGCATGTCTAACCCCCTTTCAGTCAAAATAGTAAAACATTTATTTGTTTTAAAGAATTCAAATTTAAATTAAAATTTTATTTGTCACATAGACAGTCATACACAATACAATATGCAGTGAAATGCTTAGAATATCGAATAAAGAATTAAAGAATACGGTATCTAYAGAAATAAAACAATGGTTTTGTCTGATCTCCCTCTTTCAATTATATTTTTACGTTTCATACATTGGAGGATCCGAAACCAGTCTCAGAAAAAAAGTCTGTCTATATGTTTGTATTTCTGTATGTCTGTCCAGCCAGATTGTCATAACCATCATGCAAAACTGGCTGAACAGAATTTAATAAAACTTTGTCAACCCTTTGTTATTTGCCTGAAGATAAACCTAAGGCAAAATTGAAATCAAAATGTTGGACAGAAGGAAAGTTATGAGCAGCTTTGTGCCAGATTACATCACAGCATCTACTGCATTTTTTGGACAAATATAGTCCTTTTTTCCTCCAGGTGGGCATGGCTATGTGGGCATCACTCAATAGAGCCAATCAACAGATAGTTAGCACGTAGATAGAATGACCCATAATGGCTTATTAAAAAAAAAAAAAGTTGTGTAAAAGGAAAGTTATGAGCAGTTACAGCATGTGCCAAATGTGCTTTATTATTTCCATAAACTCCTTACCCGTCAACAACGGGTACTTGTACTAGTATTTTTCTATTGAAATGATATCTGTTTGTGTGCATGTGTGTGTCGTGTGTGTGTGTGTGTGTGTGTGTGTGTGCGTGTGTGTGTGTGTGGTACCTGCTAATGCAGTAAAAGGCCACTAATCTGCACAAATCAGGAAAACTCAGGGCTGAGCTCTCCAGAGAAAATGCTGTAGAGAAATGACGACAGTGTTTCCCAAAAAGAAATTAGTGAATAAATAATTAGAATCACAAGCATACATCAGCACAAAGTGTTTAACCCGTGGGATTCATATAAACAATTTATAAAATTAGACTTTGAAACAATTTGGAGTACTGTATAAATCACAAAATCAATTATTAATCATGCTTAGATTAATCAGATCTAAGCACATTTGATTCCTATGACACACCGCAGCTTTTAAACTCTGCACATTGCAAATAGATAAAACAGATGAGAAATTGCTATGACCACCATCCGTGGTCAGAAATTACTCATCATTCTCTCCAGAGCTGTGGGCATTACAGGCTCAGTGTGACTAATATAGCTAAAGTCTATGTTTAAAGTGCGCAAAAATGATCCAGGATGAATCACTCTAAATGTATTCAAGAAACTCATTTGTATACATATTATCTGTGATTAATTAATACTTTTGATAACAGTATCAGGAAATATATATTCAGCAACAACACAATAGTTTGATATTGAACTGCAAAAGGAAATATTAATCAGAGACACTTGTCCAGGCAAGAACAACATTTGGAATGAGCTTGTCAGCTAGAGATGTTCTTTGGCTGTGGTCAGTGTTGAACAATAAATGGAAAGACCCCAGTTCCACATGTTRCCCATGTAAAATTAAAACATTTCATATGTCAAAAGGTTATGTGGTACAAACAAATGATTGAATGCACTCTGGTGGTTGAATGCATATGTGTGCTTGTGCGCTTCATTGCTATACTCACTGGAGTCTTCCTCCCGGATGGGATATTGTGCAACACACACATTGCTCTCCTGAATCCTCACACACAGCACCTTTCTCTGAGTGACTGCACATTTGCACACCAGAAACGTCTAAAGAGAGGCAGAAAATATGAAAATGTATGGCATCTAGAAGACTCATATACACAAGCAAACATGACATATTGGGTTTCTAGCAATTTTATTTGAAAGTACAACTTGTAATGTTTTCTTGAATGTTTCTTACCTTGCATTAAGCAGATGCCCTTATCATGAGAGACTTACATTTTATCTCACAATTCAACTGAGAAGTTGAGAGTTAAGGCACTTGCTCAAGGTCCCAACAGAACCAACTGCGGTTCGAACTTGGGACCTTCCATACCATGGGCCAATGCCTTAACCACTGAGCTCTGCCTGCTAAGGTATTTAAAAATACTTTAGATAAGGGGTCACAAATATTTTGGAACCAGAGACCAGTGGTTTAGTGGTTAGCACTGTTGCCTTGCACCTCCAGAATCTGGGTTCGATTCCTGCCTTGGGGTCTGTGGACACAGTCCAAAGACATGCAGAGTACGCTATTTGGGCCCCCAAATTGCCTGTAGCATGTAAATGAATGCATAAGTGTGTGTATGTGTGTGCCCTACAATGGACTGGCACACTGTCCAGAGTTTACCCTAGTTAACACTATGATAGAAAGATATCAGAACCCCCAGTGCATCATAGCTTATTGTGTATGGGTCTTAGTAGGCAAAGAATTTAAGGTTATTGATCTAGTTTGCCATGCTGGTGTTTGGTTAAAACAGCTCTCGCTAATAGCTTTAAGATACCTGACTCTACTCACACAATAAACATTACTGGCATAAAAGTGTGATTCAAACCTCTACTTGTCAGATTACAGCAACTCTTTCAAACCCAGTATCCTCTTTTTTCTGTATGTTTGTTTGTTCTTAGGATTTTGTCTTTCATCTAGCATTTTAGATTTTGCTCTCTTCTTGGATTTACCAGATTCGACTTCCTGCTTGCTTCACAATTAACAAGACTGCTTATTCACTTTGGATTTTTGCACGGTTGATGGATTTACATGCCTTGACATCCTGCTTTGTCTCACAGTAGCAAAAGTGATTGTTCACTTTGGACTTTGGTTAATGGATAGATTTACTGGTGCTAACCATTTATTTTGTTTCATCGATAACAATACTGTGGAATTGGACATGGTTATTTCAAAAAGTGTTTAAACTTTAACTTGGTCACTATACTGTCTCACCCAGAAGTAGACCCTGGCCACCACACAGTGCCTCCCTCCATGATGCTGTTTAACCTGCACTTTAATCTTTCTTCACAAACTCTCAAGCTTTTTTCTTTTGTTCTGACAGAATAAGCTGACTGTTATGGACCTAGCCTTAGGAATTAGCACTACGAATTAAGGTGCGATGCTTGGCTCTCACTAGCAAGACCTCCATCTGATAAACCAGGCAAATTTCAGCACCTTCAAGCTACTTGAAGAAAAATTCAAAGTACTCCTCCATTTMTAGCTCTGATTTCTTTTCCTGTTTCTGTGCCAATGGCCCCTTATAACCCCCTTATGCCTTCCTTTTCCATCATCTTATGATAGAAAACCTGGCACCTGTCAGTCCTGCCTGTCCCAATGTGCTTTTGTTCTAGAGTTACAACCTTCTTTTTTCACTGAGAGGTCCAAGGTAGCCTACATCATCATCCTCCTCCAAGGAAGGGCTATGAATGGAACATGGCTTTATGGCATACCCAGGCTACATGCTGTACTCACTTTAGGTCCTTGATCAGCGAGATGCAAAAAAGTATTTGAAAGATGGAAGGCAGCTGGACAAATTTTCAAACTCCTCCAAGGCCCTTGCTAAACCTATGACTATGCAATTGTGTTCTGCAGATTGTTTGGCCTCCTGCATAAGCAATCATGCCCTATGTGAGAATTTCTTAACAGTGCCTTGCAAATGTATTCATAATATAATATGATATATAATATGACCTCGCATTGCGTCACAGACCTCACTTTTACCCCACGTCATGGATCTTTTGCTCTCTCTGATTTTTCTGTTATCGATTTTAGGAACTGTTTATTGACCATGAGCCTGTATCACAGATTCTCTCCTGACTCTCCAGGGTCGACCCCTGCCTGCTCTATGATCAGGAGTAATCATCGGAGATCAGCAGCCTCATGAATTACCCACATCACCAAATTGTTCCCCGTTTCCGCATTCTCACACATGCCAGCTCTCAGCGTGGAGCTCATTCAACTTGCGCCGGCTCTCCGCTTGTGCATTTTTGCAAAGCTCATTCATCAGAAATACAGTAGGTAAGAGACCAAAATGTGCTTAACCGTCACACTTACTGCCGCTACAGGATGACAGCGACAGATTTAAATATTTTGCCTTTTAAAGTCATCCCTGAAATGACCGCCAGGTGGCGCAAAGGGACTTTTTGCAAACCAGCTGAAATCTCCGCTGCAAAGGATATATTCTCATTTTTTTTTATTAATTACATCGTTACATCATTTGTAACCAATTCTGGTTGAATAACATCTGTAGTCTAATGCACACTTTGGGGCATGAGCTACACCTCCCCGCATGGCCTACCTATAATGGGGATCCTTCCACCTGCTGTTCTTTTCTCTCTCAGTGTTCCCTCTTGCTTGAACTGAAGAACTCATCATTCCCCAAAGAATAGTCCAAAGACACCTAACATTGTTACCTTTCTGTAAAGGAGAGTGGAGAACAGCATTAAGGGATGCCCAAGTTCTCTGCTGCTTCAAATATAAAAACATCAGTGAAGAAATAAGAAAGGTTTTTAACCATTCAATTACGGGGCCTTAGGCAGCAAACCATATACTACGCGAATACTATACAAAACCATATAAGCTACGCGAGGGACCCCATGCCGTCTCAGATTATGCCATTGACTTTCAGACTCTGGCTCCCTCTTGTGGCAGGGACGTGAAAGCACTTTCCTCTAAGGTGCTCTCTGACTGATTACACAAGCATTTCACCAAAGGACCATCAGTTGAAGTGATGACAATACCTGCTTTTACTGCGGACAAACCGGCCATATCATGCAAAAATGGCCGAGCCACAAATTATCACAACCCGTGACAAGTCTTCGGGAAGTCACACATTGTATGACTATGCTTTTGATCTCCTACTTGGCACCTTTCCACCCAAGAGGAGACTCTATTCTCTTTCACATYCAGAGAGAGGCAATGAAGCAGTACAACTCTGAACCGCTTACAGCAGGGATCACTCGCCCTTCCTCCTCCCCTGAAGGGCCAGGATTATATTTTGTAGAAAAAACTCCCACAGGACTTGCATTGATTACAGGGGCCAGAAATAGATCACGGCTAAGAACCGTTACATTGCTTCGGGRCACCCTCATCTTCACTAAGCTAAACCTATGAAATGCTTACCTCCTGATCAGGATAAGGGAGTGTGAAGAGTGGAAGACCACTTTCAACACCCCACTGAACATTATGAATACCGTGTGGTCCTGTTTGGTTTAACCAATGCACGGATGGTCTTTCAAGTATTCATTAACAAAGTCGACTTTACTTCCTCTCTCTTTGTCTTTGCCTGTCTCGATGAAATCTTGATTTTCTCCTCCTCCATAAAGGAACATAAGCTACATATACATAAGGTTCTGCAATGACATCAGGTCATCGACAGGCCATTAYCATCATCAAGTCTTGAACTCCAATGCATTCTGGGATTCGCCAATTTCTAAGCAGCTTCATAAGAAATTACAGTATTGTGGACTCACATCCCCAAAGCCCCCTCCTAGCAGTTCTCCACCCTTTAGGCCCCCTGTCTTGATTTACATTCCTGTTTCTATTTGGCCCCGGTGCTTGACTTGGCCCACAGCTCCAGATTGGCATACACGTATCATCTTTCTACTACACCAATGCTTCTGTTGGCCAACCATTAASGAGGATGTTAGACACCTTGTGGCTTCTTGTGATGTCTGCTCCAGAAATAAGACAACAAACCACCCCTGCCAAGGGCATCCTAAGATCTCACCCCATCACCCCTGGGCTCACATCTTAATCGAATTTTGTTACTGAAAAAAGACATCGCCTGGATCTTAACCATTGTTAACCGGTTTTCGAAGTCTGCTCTCTTCATCCCACTATCCAAGCATCCATCCACCATGGAAACAGCCAAACTTCTGTCATGCATGTCTTCCGACTTCTTCTCAGTCTCAGACAGAGGCAGTTTTCAAACAGAACGGGTAAAACAGGAACTTGAAAAATCACTGAAGTGCATGTCCTCTCATGATGCAGCTTCCATGTGCTGCTTCTGCCCCTGAGTTAAGTATACCCACAAATCGCTCCCCACCTCCTCCATAGAAATGTCTCCCTTCCATTGCTGGGTATCTTGGGTATCAACCACTGCTATTTCCCACCCTGCAGGAAGAAGTTGCAGTACACTCAGCCCAAGCATTTGTCAATCATTGAAGAAGGACATGACAATGGGCTAACACCCAATTGCAACATACTGTAAGCATCTTTCAGTGTAAGGCCAACCGTAGGCCAAAGGGTCATGCTATCTGCATGCGACCTCCCATTCAAGACCACTTCCATGAAGCTCATCGGCCCATTCACAATCACGGACATCATCAATCCACATTCCATCAGCCCATGGACCGTGGATGTGACCTCCCACTCAAGAACACTTCCATGAAGATCATCGGCCCATTCACAATCACGAACATCATCAATCCACATTCCATCAGGCCATGGCCCTGTTTCTATTCATGCAGCAAATTCCATGTCTACCAGATCCATTTACTGGTCTCCTGCCCATTGTCTATACTCCCTACCCCCTCCACCATTTCGACTCATAGACAGGGATGAAGCCTTCATTGTCCGGCGGTCCTCAAATCTGGGGCGTGGCCTCCAGTATCTAAAAGGACCAGAAGAAAGAAGATGGGTACCAGCTATATTCATTCTGGACCACTCTTTGATCACTCAAGAATGTGGCAGATTTTGGGTTTTTTTTTTATATCGACCTTTAGAACTATTTAGTAAAGTTTAGTTTAGTAAAAATAATTTGTGTCACCTGCATTTGTTTCCAGCCCCAGTTATCCCTAATTCAAATCCAGTGAGACAAATTGCCTTCAGAAGTCATCTAATTAATAAAAATGAGTCCACCTGTGTGTAATTTAATCTCAGCACAAATAAAGCTGTTCTGTGAAGCCCTCAGAGGTTTGTTTGAGACATTAAATGATCAAACAGCATCATGACAGGCCGGGCAAGCAGAGCATTAATCAGAGAAGCAGCCAAAAGACCCATGGTATCTCTGGAGAAGCTGCAGAGATCCACAGTTCAGGTGAAAGACTATTAGTCATGCATTCCAGAAATCTGGCCTTGATGGAAGAATAGCAAGAAGAAAGTCATTGTTTAAGTAAATTTAACCTTTGGCCTAAATGTTACTAACACTGCACATCACCCTGAACACACCATCCTGATGTGAAACAAGGTGGTGGCAGCATCGTGTTGTAGGGATGCTTGTCTTTAGCAGGGATAGGGAAGCTGGTCAGAGTTAATGGGAAGATGGATGGAGCCAAATACAGGGCAATCTTGGAATAAAACCTGTTAGAGTCTGCATAAGACTTGAGACCAGGGTGGACCAAGGTTTACATCCCAGCAGCCCAACTGCTTACAACAACTGTAAACATACAGCAAGAGGTACAATGGAATGGTTTAGATAAAAGTATATCCATATATGCACTGTACAACGACTTACAGCTATGTAACAGATGACTATAAAAACTTATATATTGTACATATACCATTATTCCCTGTCACTTATACATACACTATGGACATATACATACAGTTGTGGCAGTTTTGAGAATGACTTATAATAGTTTTCACAAAGTTTGCTGCTAAATTGCTTTTAGATCTTTGTTTCAGTTGTTTATGTGATGTAATGGAATATAATTACAAGCAGTTCATACGTTTCAAAGGCTTTTATCGACAATTACATGACATTTATGCAAAGAGTCGTGTTGGCCCTTCTTTTTCAGGACCTCTGCAATTCGGCTGGGCATGCTCTCAATCAACTTCTGGGCCAAATCCTGACTGATAGCAACCCATTCTTTCATAATCACTTCTTGGAGTTTGTCAGAATTAGTGGGTTTTTGTTTGTCCACCCGCCTCTTGAGGATTGACCACAAGTTCTCAATGGGATTAAGATCTGGGGAGTTTCCAGGCCATGGACCCAAAAAATTTCAACGTTTTGGTCCCCGAGCCACTTAGTTATAACTTTTGCCTTATGGCACGGTGCTGCATCGTGCTGGAAAATGCATTGTTCTTCACCAAACTGTTGTTGGATTGTTGGAAGAAGTTGCTGTTGGAGGGTGTTTTGATACCATTCTTTATTCATGGCTGTGTTTTGGGGCAAAATTGTGAGTGAGCCCACTCCTTTGGATGAGAAGCAACTCCACACATGAATGGTCTCAGGATGCTTTACTGTTGGCATGACACAGGACTGATGGTAGCGCTCACCTTTTCTTCTCCGGACAAGCCTTTCTCCAGATGCCCCAAACAAACGGAAAGAGGCTTCATCCGAGAATATGACTTTGCCCCAGTCCTCAGCGGTCCATTCGCCATGCTCTTTGCAGAAGATCAATCTGTCCCTGATGTTTTTTGTGGAGAGAAGTGGCTTCTTTGCTGCCCTTCTTGACACCAGGCCATCTTCCAAAAGTCTTTGCCTCACTGTGCGTGCAGATGCGCTCACACCTGCCTGCTGCCATTCCTGAGCAAGCTCTGCACTGGTGGCACTCCGATCCCGCAGCTGAATCCTCTTTAGGAGTCGATCCTGGCGCTTGCTGGACTTTCTTGGATGCCCTGAAGCCTTCTTAACAAGAATTGAACCTCTTTCCTTGAAGTTCTTGATGATCCTATAAATTGTTGATTTAGGTGCAATCTTAGTAGCCACAATATCCTTGCCTGGGAAGCCATTTTTATGCAACGCAATGATGGCTGCACGCGTTTCTTTGCAGGTCACCATGGTTAACAATGAAAGAACAATGATTTCAAGCATCACCCTTCTTTTAACATGTCAAGTCTGCAATTCTAACCCAATGAGCCTGATATAATGATCTCCAGCCTTGTGTTCGTCAACATTCTTAAAACTTTTGGCCACGATTGTACACTGACACTTTGCATATTTCATCTCTTTTTCTTAATTTCAATCATCATCATTTGCACTTTATATTTAATATATTTTAATATATTGCATCTGCAATACTGTGCTAATGCTAATATGTAAAAATAAAAGTTTAGGCACCCCTTGATAAATAACAGATTTTGGTGAAATTGAAATTATGTTAACACAGTCTCTCTGCGAAATGGAAAACAATGCACAATATTTTCAGCAAACATTGGTGCATAGTTACTTTTTAATGTCATAAATTGAACAAAGATAAAAAAATAAAAACACTATCGTGGCACTGTGCAAAAATTTGGGCACCCTACATAATCAGTACTTAGTAACACCACCTCCAGCAGATATCACAGCTTGCAAACGCTTTTTATAGCCAGCTAAAACTCTTTCACTTCTTGTACTTGGGATTTTCTCCCATTCTTCCTTGCAAAAGGCTTCTAGTTTTTTAATATTCTTTAGTCATCTTGCATGCACAGCTCTTTTAAGATCTACCCACATATTTTCAATAATGTTTAAATCAGGGGACTGTGATGGCCATTCCAAAACCTTCAGCTTGCATCTCTTAAGGTATAGTGGATTTAGAGGTATGTTTAGGATCATTGCCCTGTTGTAGAAGCCATCCTCTTTTCAATGTCAGATAGTGTGATGTTTGTTTCCAGAATTTGCTGCTATTTAGTGGAATCCATTCTTCCCTCCACCCGTGCAATGTTTCCTGTGCCACTGGCTTTACAACAGCCCCAAAGCATGATAGATCCAACCCCATGCTTAATAGTTGGCAAGCTTTTCATGAAATGCTGCTCCTTTTTTTCTCCAAACATGCCTTTGCTGATTGTGGCCAAAGAGTTCTATTTTAACTTCATCAGTCCACAGCACTTGTTTCCAAAACGCATCAGCCTTATAGATGTTCTGTTGCATACTTCTGACATTGGATTTTATGATAGGGATGCAGGTAGGGTTTTATTCTGCTGACTCTTCCATGAAGGTCTTGTCTATGCAAGCATTACTGCACAGTGGAATGGTGCACCACTACTCCAGAGTCTCCTAAATCTTCCTGCAGTTTTTTTGCAGTCAAATGGAGGTTTTGATTTGTCTTTCTAACAAGCATACAAGCAGTTCTCTCCGAGAGTTTTCTCGGTCTTCCAGATTTCATCATGACCTCCACAGTTCCCCTGAACTGCAATCTCTTAAGTACATTTCTCACTGTGGAAACTGCAAGCTGACAACGCTCTGCTATCTTCTTGTAGCCTTCTCCTGCATTGTGGACATCAATAACCTTTACACAGTTGCTCAGAGGAACCCATGGTTGTTGAGTGTCCACAAGTGTGTGCACAAGGTTTTAAGAGTCAAAATATTTGTAAAGCTTTGAAATTGGCATTTACTAATGACAGCTGTTGCCATGCATCAGATCTAATGGGCTGATTAAGGTCTGAAACCTTATAAAAGGAATCGGAGACTCTGAAATGCTCAGGGTGCCCAAACGTTTGCATAGTGCCATAATAATGTTTTTATTTTTGTTCAATTTATGGCATAAAGAGTAACTATGCATCAAAGCTTGCTGAAAATATTGTGCATTTTTCCGTTTACAAGAGCGACTGAAGAAAAATCACCAAAATTTTATTTATCAAGAAGTGCCTAAACTTTCGCATGAGACTGTATGCTAGAATGGCCAATGGCCAAGTCAAAATCCAGACATAAATCCAATTAAGAATCTGTGGAAAGACTTGAACATTGTTGTTCACAGATGCTCTCCATCCAATCTGACTGAGCTTAAGCTATTTTGCAAAAAAAAGTAGGCAAAAATTTAACTTGATAGAAGTGCAAAGATGGTAGAGACATACCCCAAAAGAATTGCAGTTGTAACTGCAGGAAAAAGGTGGATCTACCAAGTATTTTCAAGTATTTTTTTGTGATTTTTTTTTTTTTGGTAAAACATCCCACTTCACAAGTACTGTATGTGCCTCTTTGTGGAGATCTATCACATAAAATCCCAATAATATACATTTACATTTGTGCTTGTAACATAACAAAATGCAGAAAAGTACAAGGGGTGTGCATATTTTGCRAGGCACTGTAACAGCCTAACAGATCCAGTGAAATATTAGCTAGCATCTTGTGAGCTGCCCTCTGTATTGCAGGATCTAATGGACCTGGCTGGCCATATTGACAGCCGCCTTTATCTTAGGCAACAGGGAAAAAGGCACATGTTCAGGGATACCATCTCTCCTTGATGTCCAAAGTCACTCCCAAACCGATGGAGGTGGATAATGTCTAAATCTCTGTGGAAGTGTGCCCCCAGAGAGAGCTAAACTTCATTGTGGCCAAGCAGTTTAATAGTAACATAGTGAGCCATAGAAAAATTTAGAATCCCAGGGGGCCAGAAACAGAACTCGCTCAACCCTTTTACTCTTGTCTTCCCATCTACTTGAATTTCAACAATAACACTAACACCATTCAAGCTCTCATCAATTCAGGATCTGACCAGAACCTGATCTGTTTTCAAATTATTATTTGTGGAAACCCTCAACATTTTGACTATCTCTCTGGAACATCCCCTCTCTGTTTAAACCCTAGATGGCAGAAGTCATGAGTCAATTACCCACAGTACCCTTTCAGTCAGATTGACAGTCTCCAATAATCATACAGAGACCATTTCATTAATGATCATGAGTATATCCCATACCCCAACAATTCTTGGACACCCCTGGCTGGTTCAAAACAATCTTTATATTAATTGGTCTAGGAATGCAATATTGGACTGGAGTTGATCTCTGAGGGGCTTTTAGCAAATCTCTCTGCCACCATATCGCCTCCTCCCAGGCACTACTCCTACCAGAGGCGTCTGTACTCTCTCCCCTGAGAGAGAAGCCATAAACAGGTTTCTGAATCCCGCTGACATTGATTGATAATCTTCTTCTCTGCCATGTTCCAGATTCTTCATTGTGGAGGAAAAGGACAAATTCTTGATATGTGCATTGATTATCATGTAGCCAATGAGATCACCATCGCAAACCTCTACCCTCTTCCTCTCATGAATTGATCAGAAAACAGGTTGAATGAATAGCATTTAACAAGCTCACCAGTCACTATGAATATCTGGTGGTCCCTATTGTGCCTGCCATTCTCCAAGCCTTGATAAATGATGTCTTAAGGAAATTTATGAATGTGTTCGTTTGTCTATCTAGATGACCATCCTGAGACCATCCTACCACCACACTGCCTAGTCTACTATGACTCTACTATGAAATCAAAATTTAGGTCAGGCAGGCCAGGGAACAGAAACCAGGTCATAGTAATGTTCCTCCCAACCAACTGTTCAGTTTGACCTAAGTTTGACCTTTGACCTGTTTTCTTATAAACCACATTTTTCAGCTCCCTGGGCTTCCAGTCGACATTGTCTCTGAGGGCTTTGTGTGTGCTACACCTAGCCTGTCTTTCAGTTGCCACATGCAGACTAACAAAGAGACAGAGTCCATAGGTTTCTTAATCACATAATTAAGGTTGAGGCTTACAATACCTTATGGCCTTCGAGAGCTATGGACCCAAGGAGCTGGGTGCTGGTGAAATTCATCCTGAATCCTTCCTTGATCATGGATTTACATTTACAGCATTTAGCAGATGCTTTTATCCAAAAGCTGAAATTCTATCTCATTGTACAGCTGAGCCGTTGTGAGTTAAGGGCCTTGCTTAATTTAACACAGCAGTGGCAAGTTGGTGGTGGTAATATTTAAACCCGAGACCTCCCAATCAGTAATTAGTTTATCACTAACCAAGTCCTGGCCCCTGAGTTTAGATAGGCAAGACCTACAGTGAGAACCATGGGGGGAGGGGTACTGTCAGGAACTGCTCCAGTGTTTCTTCACCCTAGTTTTCCATGCTGTCATTTTATCAGCACCTCCGCATTCCTGTCCGATGGATCTAAAACACCTGACTCTATTTACATAATCAAAGTAGCGGCAAAAAGGATGACTCAAACCTTTCCTCCTATTTTTCTATATGGGTACTGGCTGATCTTGACTTTGTTTGTTCTTTGGATTGTTGTTTTTGTAGTTTTTTCCCAGGCTGTCATGTTTTTCCCACAACCCCAGGACTGCCCCACCCACATACCGGACACTCATTCATGGCTGATTTCTTCTGCCATTTAAAGAAGCTCAGGGTGCATTCTTAGTGGTCTTTCTTGCCCAATTTTCTCAGGTTTATCACAGATTGTTTTCAAATTATTATTAGGTTTGCTTTTGCCCCATGTTTTCCCCTGTCATCCCTTGCTTTGGATTTGTCTCTATGCTGTTGAATTCCATGGACTCGACCTCATGCTTCCACTCTCTTAACCACGGCTCGATCTCATGACTTAGCTTTGTTACAACGCTGACTGGTTTCACGACACTGATCATATACTTCCACTTTATCAACTACAGCTATGTCTATTGATCTGGCTTTGTTACAACTCTGACTGATTTCATGGCTGCGATCCCCTGCCTTCGTTTTATCGACCTCAACTCAAGCTCAAGCTGCGGGTTTGTTGCAATGCTGTCTGGATTCGCGGCTTTGATCTTTCGCCTCTGCCACCTCAACCCCAATTCAGGACAACTAGCCTGGACGCCACACACGCAGTGCACATCACAGTTCCCTTTCAAAAGCTACACTCAATGCTGCGTGAAAACGCTATGGGAACATCTCTTTGTTGCCGGTTGTGAAGCTTGTGCATGTCAAAACCCGCCGAATACCTTCGGCTTATAACCTGTACCAGGCATGACGTCACCGAATAAGGTGCACCTGCAGGTTATAAA
>QMIH01000665.1:289455-300975 GCA_003987875.1 Clarias batrachus | reverse complement strand
TTGTCATATTAGTTCCCAAGTCATACTGGATCACTTATGTGTTAGCAGTTCTAAACAGTTACTTTCCGTTACTCGCTTCTTCTTCTTTTCTTTTTTTTCTTTTTATATCAAAGACAGGAAAAATGCAACTTGGATTTCCTCAATGTCTGCTATCATGAATTCGTTGTTGCATTACGTAAAAGATACCTTTAACTTTACTTCTGGTATGTGTTGACATTGTGGTTTTTTGTTTGTTTTTTACAAATCTGGATATGTGGAGTGTCTGCTATACATTACTCTATAACTAGTTATTAAAACAAAAAYTTGATAGAATAAACAGATTTATAGCCATTGGTGCCACAACAACTGTCTAATTCATATTGGAAAATGTATCAACTCCTTCAACCAATCAGAATCAACCATTATTTTATGTTTTTAATTCCWCATTTTTAAAATCTAAGGAAAAAATACTATTCATCTATTCTTTCCTTCTCTCTCTCTCTCTCTTTCTCCCTCTCTCTGTTTTATGCTTTGAGAAACAGCACAATAGAAATAAGATCTGTAGCGTTTTAGTACATCTCTGTAGTACTCTACTTATCTCTTGTTTCAGCATGGAGAATATTGACGGTGTATTGAAATTCCAGGAATGGAGATTGGAAAAGGTAACCTTTGGACAGAATGCTAGAGGTTTATCTCCTTCTATGCTTTGTCTTGACAAAGCGTATGACTTGATGCACATACATTGCCCAAACAACATTCCAAATTCCAGCCAAATTATTGGGCTGCATCACAAACCAATTTAAGAAATTTGAAATTACTGAAATTGGGTTAGAACTTTCCAACCCAGAATTAAAACCTAGAATTAAAGGACTGTCCTGGACTATTAACTTCAATGCCAAAATGTGGTCAGGAAAAAAATAAAGAGATCATGCAAGTGCTTCATATACATACGTGTAAAAAAAAAAAAAAAAACTGACAGTAGAAATCACAGCTATGTTTAATAGTGACTATTAAACATATAGTGTGGACTATTATCACATGCACAAAGTAATGACAACTCACAGGATTAGGACTAAACTGCTGTACAGCCATAAGATACCAGTTGTTTGTGAGACTAATCAGAAAAAGAAAAAGCACACAAAATTTTCTTGAGATCTTAAAGATTGGACTTTGGAGCAATGGGAAAAAAGTCATGTGATGCGTCCAGATAGACGCTATTCCAGAGCAATAGGTGTGTAATAGTATAAAGGGAAGGACATGAAGCAATGTGTGATTGTATCATGTGTTGTGGCCACTGCACAAGCCCCTGGAGGCAGTGTTCTGAATTGGGCGTTGCTTCAGATGCTCAGTCTAAGCTCAGGAACAGTTAATGATCGAATGACTAGTGCCCTTAGTTACTAAGCGTCTCAGAGTCGGAAATTGCTCGTAAGGGGCCAAAAATTCTCATAGTGACGTTAATTTTGGCCCTATGTATAGGACTAGGAATAAACGCAATTTATGAAAGTTCTTAAAATATGAATYCACTCCTATCTCTACCAAAATTTAGGAGAGCCCTGGAGGTGTCCTAACTGGTTCTCAATGACGTTGAGGCAGAGATGCCTGCAGAGGAGAGATGTTTTTGRTATCATTAAACGACARRGCTCATTAAAAGCTACATTTGGACAAAAATAGTTTTTGTGACAGATCGCATGCGGTATGCCACTGGTTCATCAACACACATTTCATATGCTGTCTCCGCGGGTGACTGCTACTTTCCTTTTTTTAGTAACAGAGAAGATGATGATTTGTTTGTCACAGCCGACACTGTCAGAAAAATAAATAAACACAAATCAGACTTTGCTCTTCTAGAGCCGCAGATTCATACATTTCCCCACCATGCAGCGGGAAATCGTACACATCGCTGGTTTCTCTGGAGTTGTTGYCGTCATCTAGCTTTGACGAGGACTGGCAGATGGCATTGATGGTTTCACAAATTGCTGTCCACTCTCTCTCTTTATCTTTTGAAGTAATAGTGTGGCAGAATTTTCCTTTAATTATTTCTTTACATTTTACTACCTTCTTATCAAGCTCACACTATAGGATAACTTCATGCAGTTGAGTCACACATCTGTATACCTTTTGTCTGTGTGCATTTGTCGGTGTTCACACAACCGTCGCTGATTTCAACAATTTTCACAAGATTTTCCTCCGTTTAAAACTACTAACAACTGTAAAAAAAAAAATTACAACACCTCTCTGTAATGTGTAGCCTACTTTGTGGTTCTCGGTTTCGTAAAAAGTAACGTCACACTCTTTCAGTGGGAGTAGGAAGCTTCATAAATAACCGGTATGTTCTACTCTGAGGTGGAAGTATTTTTAGTCTGAAATTAATTTTCAGCGCAATTCCTAGGAGTGATTCTGAGACACTTGGTAAATACAGGCCCTGGTTATTTACATCTATGGACTTCTTCCAGGATTCACATTGTAAAGGAGTTTATTATTTCACACATGGATTTGCCACCACACAGTGCGCCATAATTAAAGCTAAAGGCAGTCACTGAAATCTTATCTGATTTGAAAGAGTGTCTGCCCCCCCCCTCCCCTCAACTTTATTTCTTGGCCAGCCAGTGTATAAACCCAGCCATCCCTGTGTAGCATACTGACAGTAATAAAATAATGAGAAATAAATAAATATTGAGAGTCGAGGGTGAAGAATATCCCTATATATTATAGATTTATAGATAACAAAAAAAAAACTGTGGCATTGTTTATTAAAACCACCTTCATTTAAAAAAAAATCCTCTTAACATTACCTTTTTTTAATACATCAATTGACTGTTTGCTTGTAATGTAATTTCTCATCTCTCAATTTCTAACATACACACTATTAGAGTGTTGATTTACCACAGTATGCGTAATGTTAGAAGTGTGTATGCAGTGCTAGAGTTTCAGTATTGTATATTTTGGCGCATATAACATATATCGCATCTCTTGACAGGAGCAATTGTGACTATATATTCAGTCAGTGGTTTTAATTTAACCTCTGTTACAAAGCATTGGCAGTAGAGACTTCATTAAGAACAGGAGAAGGATACCTCACCTGTCAATACGTTTAAGTTTGATTAAAATGTTTTATGCTTCATTTATTATTACAATTCAGAAACAGTGTGATAATTTAATACTACACACTATATTTCCAGACGTTTGTGGACACCTGAGTGTCACACCCATATGCAGTTGTCTTATATGAGATTCCTTTGTATGCAGTAGCATTTCAGTTTGTTTTAGTAGAACCGTGTTCCATAGAGGCATGGTTTGCCGAGGTTGAGTGAAAAAGAATTGTAGCAGCCCACGCAGACGCACTGTGAACCTTCGGGATGAATTGGAACGCTGACTGTGTCGGGACTTTTATTTCAGTGTCAGTGCCTGAGCTCATTTATGCTCTTGTGGCTGAATGAACACAAATCTCCATAGCCATGCTCTAAAACCTAGTGGAAAGCCTTCTCAGAMGAGTGCTGGTTTTTATAACAGCGGAGAGGGAATAAATCTGAGATGGGATGTTCAAAAACATTCTTTTAGTGCACATTCTTTATAATGTATGTATTAGTATTTATTTAATTTATTATAGATAATGAACTTTCGCATTGCTAGGGTCAGAGTTCCCACCTCTGGTCTGTGTCAGTGTAGTTTGCATGTTCTCCCCGCGCTTGTTGGGTTTCCTCCCACAGTCCAAAGACATGCAGGTTTGGCTAATTGACGTACCCAAATTGMCCGTAGTGKGTGAATGACAGTTGGGCACCGAGCTCCTTAACAGGGTAGGGGGACAGTGGTGCCTGCTCTGAGCTCTGTGTTAGAGATTGGAAGGTAGGCGGTTCCACTCCCACCCGCAGCTCCACCAGGTTACCACTGTTGGCTCCTTGAGCAAGGCCCTTAACCCTGTGTGCTCCAGGGGTGCTCTAAGGTTGTCTGACCCTGGTGAATTCACATCATTTTCATTCACATCAAAGCATTTAGAGAGCAATTTTGGCCTGTGGGTGGGATGAGTTTTGCAATGGATAGAAATGTTGAATTATAGAATAAATATGATTTAGTCTGGATACCTTCGCAGGTAAACCCAATCCCAAAGTAACAGTTACGTTTTTCCAGAAATTCCCTGAAGTTGCTCCTTAAGCCTAAAACTGGGACATGCCCCATAATGGAGGGAACTYGGTCACTAACATGAGCAGATTTAATAAAATACAGTTTGAAAGTATTTAGGGGTGACTGGGTGACCCACAACTGAAATTCCCACACAGGATCCAAGCCAAACAACTCTCAAACATTGTCGTTTATGCTGTGCTCTGCCAAAGCCGGATTTGAGCCTGGGCAGCAGCTGGCTCCAGGGTTCAGTGTTGTGTGTTGGGAATAGGCCTCTCATCTTACATGTACTGCCAGGGAAAATATACCCTGGCTTACTAGAAGACACGGGAACTATACTGCTATATGAGAGTGAAACAAATCTGCATAGATATTCCTGAGTTCAGTGATACCCACCCCCCCCCCATACACACACACATAGCCCCCCCTCATTGAATGTCCACATTGTAAATCATCATAATTATTTTTTTAAAAAGGAAACAAGAAGATGTGGCTTTGGTCAGTTTTTCAGAGCCGTTTCAACTAGTATTGAAACTAAAATGTTAAACTACTCGTGCTAAAGAATAAAAAGGAAAATAATTTCATTGTTATTGGATTTGTGAATCCATTATATTCTCTCTGCTTCTTTTCAGATACTCAATACACAATCAGTACATTATCATAGCCGATCCTGGTCCAAACAAAGCCACTGATGAAAAGAGCCATGTTTTTGCCATTTTGCTTCTCACAACAGGTGAGACCTGAACGCCTCGAGATGACTCCTGGTAACGCCGAAATTATTCTCCCGTTATTGGCAGTGTTGTTTGCTGTTAATGTGATGGAGCTTTGTGTATGGTTTATGTAACATTTCTGAAAGGAGTCTTGCCTCTTTTCTGGCTTAAAATTTTCCTAAATGGAAAGTCTTCAGGAGAGAGGGCATTAAAATGAAGAGGAAAATGCAAAGTGTTGTATAAACATTTAAATAGTTGACCCTGTGTACATGCCCATCTTTGGAAGACACTAATGAATATTAATGAGTATGCAAATACAACAGTCATGTGACAAGGTGTCAAAACACACAAGATGTCGGAAATTTCTCTTGGCAGATTCCATAAAATGCTTGATTTTTTTTTCTTGGCTCTATGTTGACGCCATAATGGCCATAATAATTTCTACCATAAGAGTGGTAGAAATGATTAATATACAGTAGTATAGTTCCATCAGCAGAATCCAGTAGAACTGCAGATATAATAGACTCGTCAAGTCATATAACATCACACACACAGAAAGAGCTTTCCCGAGTGTCAGCTCAGTGTTTCAGCGTTTGTAGCAATGAGGCAAACACTCTGCCTGTTCCAGTCCTGATACACACTTTCAACCTACCCACCACAGTAATGCGCCTCTACGACTTCAAATAGTGAGGTAATGGAATACACGACCCTGTACACACCCCTATTACAGACTAAAATACTCCACTAATCCTAAATTATACTTGTGTGTGTAAACACTGCGCAGCCAAAAAAAATCTCACTGCTTGKATTTAACTAAGCAGGAAGTGATAAAAGCCTTCCATTGGAAAATCATATAATATAATATAGTTATTAATCAAACTGATGCAGTGAGGAGCTTCTCATTTCTTAAACAGCCATGTCAGAAGACACATCCTGTGGTTTCTCTGTTACAGAAGGGGCAAATTTATTGGCGTACGTCCAGAAAAGATGACAAATTTTACAAGAACCGTTCAAGGTTTTATTAAAACCTGGAAGGATCGTGATGGGGAAGAAATGTGTTCGGAAAAAACATCCTGGATGTCTATGCTTAATTGAGAAAGTAAGATGATTTCCAAATGGACAGCACAAAGAGAATTTAAGGGATTGGGACTAAACAGCGGTGTAGCTTTAAGAAAGCAACTTATCAGTGAGACTAATCAGGGGGAAAAAGGCTTAAAGTTGATATGGACGGATGGTCGGATGAGTCCAGATTCACCCTGTTCCAGAGTGATGGTTTCATCACTGCTGATGACCTGAATGTACTGAATGACCAGGTTATCACATCTAATGGATTTTTTTTCTTCCATTATGGCATAGGCACATTCCAAGATAAGATGACAAGATGTCACAATCCTTCTGGCTCAGTTTGTAATAGAGTGGTTGAGGGAGCATGAGACAAGATTTTCCATGAGTCCAGACCGTAATTCCATTGAGAATTTTTGGGATGTGCTGGAGAAGGCCTTACACTTGCACTTGTGCTGACAGTCCCATCATCAATACAGGACGGCATTAAATGTTGAGACATTGCATAAGCTTATCAAAACATGCTCCCGTCCAGGGGCCGCCACAGCCGGACCATTAAATCTGCACAACAACTTGGCACAGGTTTTACACCGGATGCCCATCCTGAGGGTCAAAACGACGCCATGTCTATAATCAAAGCAATAGACAGCCCAATCAAATATTAGTGTGTGAGAGGTTGTTGTTTCTTGGCTTGGCAGATGTTTTGGAGATCAAGTCAGAGAGCTGCTTTGGACATGTTCAGAAGAGAGATTGTGAATATATCAGTAGAAGGATGCTGAGGTTGGAACTGCCACGCAGGAGGTCTAGAGGAAGACCAGAGGAGATTTATGGATGCAGTGAGAGGAGACATAAAGTTAGTTGGTGTGAGAGAAGAGGGACAGCGTTAGATGGAGACAGATGATTCGCTGTGGCGACCCCTGAAAGGTAACAGCTAATTTCTAGACAGTGTAATTATCGTTAAGCATGCATCAGAATGCTAAACTAAAGACAATTTAGTAATCAGGATAGGCCTATGTGCAATGCGTGAATGTGCTGTTTTTGCAGGCTCCCCATGTCTAAAACTTTAGAGCTAGTTAGATGTATGTTATACAAGTCAGTACAAAAAAAAGTTCCAGACATAGTATTCCAGCAAAATTTTTAATCCTACAGGAAAATATATCCAGGCCAGAAAAGAAAGTAGCTTATTATGAAAAAGACAACTTTTTTTTTTAAGACACACATAAGAAAGGGACTGAGAGAGCGATAGAGTTTCTGGGTTTTACATGCTTGAGACAAGAAGCCGGTGTCCTCAGGAGGTCTGTGGCTGGTTTTGTAGGAACTAATCAGCTACTGTAACTTTCAATATTTTAAAGAAGGCTTTCAACAGTTATTGACTTTGTTTAATTAATTATTGTTTAATGCTTTTTATAGTTTTTTTTTTTTTAATGTATGAACCTTTTTTTTAACAGACCTTGCTCTACAGCAGTCATTTGCATGTGCCTAAGACTTTTGCAGTGTACTGTAATATCCTGCCTCGTTAGTTCATGTGATGAAGTGACTTGTGAAAATGGCTGTTGCACAACATCTTCCTGTCCCAGCGGTGTGTTACAGTACTTCACAACATGACTGACAAGCACTAGTTTATTATACTTTTCAAAACTTTATAAAGACCTTGAGATGCACAAGCACGACATAATTAACCAATGCAAAACCAGAGAAACAAACTATTTTTTAAAAGAATTGCATTTTGGTTTACCTGGATATGGTGTTTACGTCAACTTTACTTTTTGGCTGAAATGAGTAATCACAAGACCAGGCCTGTCTCGACTGCTGACTATGGAATTAGTCCATGACCTTAATCCATTTAATCTCGGCGTAGGCATAAATTCAGTCTAAAACCCAATCCTCGGCCAAGTTTTAGCCTTCAAAATGTTGAAATATAAATTTTAGAAGTGGACAGTCTGATGTTTTCATTCTTTATAATATATGTTTAAAACACCTAAAAAAAAATTTTACATACCATCTTAACCCCAGTTTAGGGTATTACTCTCTCTCTCACTCACTCACTCTCTCACTCACTTTCACTCATCATCTATACCGCTCATGCTATACACACACTTATTCAGCAATTTGGGGAACACCAATTATCCTAATCTGCATGTCTTTGCACTGTCGGAGGAAACCGGAGTACCCGAATGAAACCTACCAAGCACGGGGAGGAAATGCAAACTCCATGCACACAGAGGAGGGAATCGAACCCAGACCCTACAGGTGCAAACCAACAGTGCTAACAAATAAGTCGCCGTTAAGGGTATTACTCATGTTATAATGATCCTTGGTCTAGACATTGAAAATTCTCACTTCCCGCTTAGCGCAGGATTCAGTTATTAGCCAGGCCGAGCATGTAATGCAGAATTGAGGTCAGTTTCATAATCCAGACTTTCACTATTCAGTACAGTAAAAACGCACACAATACACAGTTTAGGCATTTTGCTCCTTCCTATTGCGTCAGCTCTACATACAACATAATAACAGCAATTGCAGCAATAATTCCTAATCTTATCAAACATGTTAGCACCGGTGTTAAATAATTGAATGACACCGGCTCTGTTTGCTCACAATGGCTTCGGGTTTGAGTAAATCATTATAGTGTGCTTATTTACACAGTAGTTCATGCTATGTGAAGTGTACGGCTTAACCCGTGATTGCATTAAACTAACAGCACTGCTGAATTCTCAGGCCTGATTGATTGTGGCTCTGAAGGTTTAAATTCATTGAAATTTTGCAATTTTGTTTTAAGGACGTTTCCTAAGTATTAGCCGTAACGAGGATATTTATGTGACGTTTCATCGACTAATGGGTTCTTGACATGTACAAATATTGCCAGGTTCTGGTTACAGTCAGCACTTTTTGAAGATAAATGTTGTGCCACCAGTTAAGTGTTTAGGTTCATCAGGTTGTTGGTTTTGATTGTTAGGCTTTTGCTTATGGCTTAATTGTTAAGATTGTTTCTATAATAACACTTCATTTGAATGTATTTTTGAATCAGATGATTTTCAGTAAGCAGCTTTGAACAATTGTATTCTTAAATAAATAAATGCGTCCTGGGTAAAGCTTGTTCATGAAGCTGGTTATTAAGATATTATTAGCAAAATGTACAAAATTTCATCCGAGACACTCTTTATTAGYTGATGAACAAGTGTTTTRACTGGCAATATGTGTAAAAGATGAAGGCGTGCTATATAATATTCTAACAAATCTAATATCCATATGTAACTGTGTCTGTCCTCTGTTAGCTGAGCTTCCTCCGCCATACACAGCCATTGCCAGTCCTGATACAGGAGGAGTGCCAGTCATTAACTGCCGAGTGTGTCAGTCTCTCATAAACCTGGATGGGAAGCTCCATCARCATGTGGTGAAGTGCACGGTCTGCAATGAGGCAACGGTAAGAAGGCATCGAATGTTGCTTCAACTAATGCTTAGTCATGCACAGCGCCAGTCCTACTTTCTCTCTCTCTCTCTCTCTCTCTCATTGCACAGCCCTACTGAAAGTGATGTCTTCACAAGTCAGTCTTGACAAGAAGATTAGATAGCGGAATAGAATTTGTGTCTCTGACTCAGATTCTGTGCTTTGGAAAAACATTTTTCCTTCATTTCCCTTAACTAAGTGTGAAATAAAGCATGATTTGTGCATGAACACCCCTGATTTCAATCATCCTCCACACCCGTTCTAGATTCCGCCTCGATGCTTATTACTATCCATGCTACTTCTAATTACACAATCCGAAAACTCATTTGTACCAGTAATTTATGTAGATCATTATATTTTATTTGTTGCAAAAAACTAATTCGGCACTAATTACATTTTTTTTTTTTTTTTTAACTAAGCAACCCAGCATCCAGTCGGTGTATCCGCTTAGTCATGATGACGAAGCACATTTCACATGATCTGGAGGCTGGAGTGAGAGAACACTCATGCTTGTGCGGTTTGGAAGAGCAAAGTGAAAAAAACAGGCCATGGTTCTGGAGAAAGAGTCCAATCTAAATCCTTTGCTTTTTACGGASCCCCTCTGGTGACATTGAGGGAAAAGATGGGGAATTAAATACTATGTGGTGGCCACAAATTACTTATGTGTKGGAGTGAGATAGTATGTTGTTGCCATGACGTGCTAAGGCATGGGAATGAGATGCTATGTTGTAGCCACAAGTTTCTATGGTGTGGGAATGAGATACTCTGTTATGGCCATGACTTAGTCAGGCATAGGAACGAGATAGTATATTGTGGCCACAATTTACTAAGCGGTGGGAACCAGATACAGTGCAACCTCGGATTGCGAGTAACGTGGTTTACGAGTATTCCGCAAACCGAACAATGATTTTTAATAAATTTTTAATCGGAAACCGAGCAAGTATTAGTTTACGAGCGCCGAGTATCATGTATCATGCATGCGACTCTTATTTTGACACCGAGCGGCAAGTGATCACAACTGAGCCAATGATTTTTCTCTCTTGCGCTGCGGAATTATGGGTAATCGTCTCCCCTGCTGCGTCTTAGTGCTCGTCTCTTGCTGGTATAATCAACATCTCCTCTTTCCTATGTGTGTGCGCGCATAATTTGACACTGTGCCACACACACACTTTACTCATGTGTACTGTGTGTGTGTGTGCGTGCACGTAATTTGACACCGACACACACACTCTCCCCGGCTGCACACGCGCTTTATTTAAACAGAAAACTCAGCTCTTTCACGATTCTTTTACGTGTTTTGAAATACAAGCCCACGAATTATGCTTGTAATCCAAGGTTCCACTGTACTATGTTGTGWTCACAACTTATTATGGTGTGTCAATGAGATGCTATGTTGTGGCCAGAACTTACTTGYGATGAGAACAAGATAGTATGTCATGACCACGAATTGCTAAAGTATTGGAATGAGATATGACAATGTTTTGGCCATTACTTACTAAGGCGTGGGAACGAGATTATTATAGTGTGTCYACGACTTAAGAACGTGTGATAAAGAGATCATTCATGTCGCAGATGTGACAGGATTAAAGTTGTTTTGGAGTTATGCCGTGTGTCAGTGAGTAAATAAAAGTAATCGTCCATCTATACTAATAGTTATAAACAGAATCAAGTCACACTTATCCTTAAAAGCGCTATTAAGCGCTACTTAAAAGCGCTATGAGGTTATTAGGTCGCGTTATACTATTTGGTTCCCATGCCTTAGTTAGTCATAGCCATTGAATATTTTTCCCCGTTGTCTCCAGATGGGCTCTGTAGTCTTTGAATCAATAGTGACTCAGTCATGCATCAGAAATACATTTTAACGTGTGTGTGTGTGTGTGTGTATTGTGCATCGCAATATTGATATTCCTACCTGGCCCTGGCCTCAGTCAGTTATCTCTCTTGAATACTATAGATTTGACCTGTTGTGTTAATTATAAAGACTCTTATTTACAATATGATCATGGCATCCTTTTTGACACACTTGGTGGTACCTTTTGCCAGTTAGGAAAGAGTAATGATTTGTAATTTAAAGCTGTTTATTTTCATTATGTTTTAGTCACTTCTGGCCTTTTAGTAATTTCTGTATTAATTTTTGCATTAATTTTCTAACTTCTGAACCTTTTAAAGTCATGTTCCTGACTGTATGTAAATATACTGCTAAAA
>QMIH01000665.1:265499-289414 GCA_003987875.1 Clarias batrachus | reverse complement strand
TATATATATATATAAGGAAACACCCAGTCCCAGTTTGACTTGAATGACCATTCTGCTAGTATGCATGTGTAAGTTCAGGTCAAACAGGGACCCTTAAGGTTTTATTTAGCATACATACATATAATGTTAATGGTGGGACATGCAGGTACACTTTGTATTGTATTGTTTGTGAAAAAAAAAAAAAAAAAGTCACTCCCTCAGATAACAAAATTCTGCCCTTCTGTGCTCTATTTCCTTTTCATAGCCGATCAAAAACCCGCCAGCTGGGAAAAAGTATGTCAGATGTCCCTGCAACTGCTTGCTAATTTGTAAAGACACATCCCGGAGGATAGGATGTCCTCGACCTAACTGGTAAGTGTGATAACGGCTGTCTTGATGATGCTGCCGTCTGGGCATCATCCTGCAGTGGGAATATAAAAAGCAGGTCTCTAAGGTCGGAGTCGTCTGATAACAGAGTGAAGGGAGGTGAAATAGGTTGTAGTACAGGAAGATGCCTGCAGCTGGGAAAATGAATATGATTGATTTGTTTTTGTTTTTTTTTCTATCAGCATAGAGGTCACAGTGATTTGTTTTTTTATGACCGACAGCAGACGGATTATCAACCTGAGCCCGGTGATGGTGATCCCGGAGGAGCAGCCTGCGCAGCCGGCGCTTCCTATTCAGCCCGAAGGCCTGCGTGTGGTGTGCGGCCACTGCGGCAACACGTTCCTCGTATGTACAGTTAACCATCGTGTTAATCTTCTACCTGCAMAGCACCATCCTGTATCTCATTTTACCCCATCTTAACTGTCAATCAGCTGTCCAAATGCCCTACCTTATGAATTTTCGCTTTAAGTATTGCGAGGAATTTGCATCACAATATGAAGTATTTTTTCGGCACACGATTGAACAAATTGAACAAACCAAATCGAACGATGGCTAAGTTGCACGTACATCCAGGAGCCAGTCAGCGGAAACCCAAGCAAAGCAAGTTCACAAATTTTACTGTTTTTTTTTTTGTTTGTTTGTTATTTTGTTTGTTTATTTTTTGCATTTTGTGCAAGATTTAATGAAGGCATGGGTCACAAAAAAAGTTATCAAGGACGATAGGAAGAATAAAGGGAGGCATTTTCAGCTTATGACAAGGTTTCCGCGGTACTAATAGGTCTAAATCAGAAACTAAAACTAATGCAAGACTCGGACTGTTAGTAATCTGATACAGATAAGAAAACAAGCACGTTATTATTCTGCTAGTTACTAAACCCAGTGTGGATTCTGCTCCGCTATGGCAACATGCAAGGAATGCGTGTGTAGTCTGGTCTGTAAATATTGCAATAACTTCTATTATTCATTGTTATTATATTTAGATTTTAAGGAGTGTGACTTCAGTTATGTAAATTAATTTCTAGTCTTTATACAATTAATCTATGAATGTTCTTAATCACTCATTTATATGCCTATAAAGTGACCCACGAGTCACACAACAGATAACTCTAACTCAAGTTTCTTTGCCTTTTGTCTTCCCCACAGTGGATGGAGCTCCGATTTAATACACTGGCCAAGTGTCCACACTGCAAAAAGATGTGAGTCACATTCACCACTTTTCCATGATCCGTTTATATCCAGAGCTTGTGATATAGACGTCTTAGGTTTTCCGGGTCCTGCATCGCCCAGCATCCGATTTGCAACCTCTGAGACTCATAAATCTGTATGACGCACACATTTCTGGCGTGATGTCAGACCTTGGCAGCAACGGGGTAATGCAGAGAGGAAGAGTAAACATACCGAGAGTGGTAGTGCCAGTAATGTAATGCCCTTCACCCATTGCCCAGGCTGCCAGGATCCCCCCCCAGAGCAACTGCTATGGAATGAGAGTAGAGTCATGTTGGTGTAATGTAACAAACAGATGGCCAAAAAAAAAAAAAAAACATGCGCATTAAGAGCAGTTGCTACAACTGACCCTAAAACTGAGGACAAGCTACACAGTCGTAAGCGATGCTGAATGACAAGTTTGGATCATTCAATTAACAACCGCACCAGATGAAGGATCATCAACTACTTGACTTGTCACTCCAGCTCGTTCTTTTCCTTTGTCTGTGCGGTTATGGAAGGCACTTCAAATGACATTGTATAAGCACTTGCCATAATTCCATCAGCAGTGGTTCTAAACTGGTTGTCCAATTTACTCACAGTCTCCTCATACGGTTACAGATATCTGTGCCAGCTTGCCATGTCGACTGGTTGCAACTTGTGCTGTCTGGCGCCGATTACGACAGGATTTTTAATCTCTCTACAAAATCTGGTCTCACCCTAAATGGAATATAACAAATTCCTGCTTGTAAGAAGAGAAAACGGACACGTACGAGATTAATCACCTTTGCGATAAAGTTCAGTATTCAGTATATCGTGAGGTGTCGTGTGTTATTCACTGTACCAAGTGGGTGTGTGCATTTTGTTCCAGTTGAATCTTTCCTCATTCTTCCAACTCTCAACTTGCACGTCCTCATTAAAGCATTCGTCCTTTCTCAATTTTTGAATCAATAAGTAAGGAATAACACTCGACAGGCTGCCCCGTTTGGAGAAGCTAAGCCATGTCTGATAGTGTGATCTCGTCCTGCACAAGGCAGAAGGCTGTTACCACCCTATGGTGGATAAACTCAATGATGTGGCACAGATGCAAATCTATAGTTTATTGATAAACAAAATGTTTCTTTAAGCCTTTAATTTTATAGAACATCCACAAGACAAGTTCATTTCTTTAGTGTTTCTGTTATTGCAGTTGTTCCATAGTTCATAGTTCCATAGCTACTTTTGATGTTAACAAGACTATAGTGCTTTAATCCTCAAGGAATTTAAAGTAGATACTTTTTAACTTTTGTTTCTTTATTAGTCTTGCAATGTCATGATATTTGATTTATTCATTTCTTTCTTTTTTCTTTTTTTTTTTCTTCTATTTTTTTTTTTTTTTGCCATATTACCCACCCTCACTTGAGAGAATGGGATAAGCCACTCGGCTTCAGAACCTGTCACATGAGAGCCATGTGAAGTATTAGCAAGAGCCAGCTGGGGTAGGAGCGAGCCATGTGACCTCCGGCGAAGTCTGAGTACAAGCGTTTACAAAAGCCAGTTTATCTTCAACCCCCTCGCTAGACCTGTTTTTTTTTTTGTTTTGTTTTGTTTTTTTTCCAACTAGCGAACTTGCAAAATGCTTCCTGCATGAGTTAAATTTCATGATGTCCCATAGTATGTGTCAATTTTTAGATATATCCCAAATAATTGATTAAAAACAGGATAATACAATAAATATTTAATAGTTGTTGTTTATTTTTTTACTATTATTTATTTAAATTTTTGGGTGCATCACTGTCTGTGCTGTGATCTAACCTCGATTTTGTGTGTGTGTGTGTGTGTGTGTGTGTGTTTGCCTCCAGCTCCTCCGTTGGCAGTGCTCTACCCAGGAGGCGCTGCTGCGCCTACATCACAGTAGGAATGATCTGCATTTTTATCGGAATTGGACTGACAGTGAGTACTGATCCAATACGCTTTTATACATTAAGCTGTTCCGATTAGGATAATCGACAGGGGTAGGTCAGTGGTTAAGGTGTTGGACTACGGATCGGAGGTTCCCAGATTCAAATCATCACAATCAAGTTGTCACTTAACCTGTAACTGCTTAGATGTATAATGAGAGGGAGTTATAATGTAATTAACTGTACACTATGTTAAGCAAAGAAAGTGCAAATAGTTTATCTTTATTCGGCACATACAACATGCATAATCACTCAATCACAACCTTTTTTTTATTTTTTATGAATTGCCATGAATAAGGAAAGGATTTACTGTGACAATAATACGTATGCATATGCAGCTTGAGAAACCTTGTTTTATCTTGTAATTAATTCTTTAAATAGTCTGCCCTAAAACAGTTTTTTCTTTTTTTTTCTTTTTTTCTTTTTTTTTTCTTTTGTTTGTTTGTTTTTCCCAACACAGCAGCCTTTATGTCTTGTGTTTTATTTATTGTGGTTGGAAAAGCGGCACACAGAAATAATGATTTTTATACTGACTCAATAATGCACAGTATACTGAGTAAAAATGTATTTTGTGGGAAAAAGTAGAAGGTACTGTCAAGACCGATTAGGATTAAAGTCAGCTATCCTGAGACAGATCCAATAAACTAACCAATGAACTGTTCCTTATTTTGCTTCTCGTTTGTTTTTTCTCCCACTAGGTTGGAACCCAAGAATTTGCCAGGCGATACCATGCTACCTATGTGTCATGGGCTTTTGCGTATCTGCTGGGTTTTATCTGCCTGGTCCGGGCCTGCTACTGGGGAGCAATTCGAGTCAGCTATCCAGAGAACACCTTTGCATAGATAAAGTGTCCATGATCGTTCATTTAACCCTTTTTAGGTTTTCATTTTATCTTGATTTTAACAGGTGTACATTTCACTGGTCATTCTATGTAGGCGAGCTACTGTATAACCGGGGCCGGAAATTAACGCGTTATATTCCGAATATTTATATTGGATGTCAGATATATCTATATATAAGTGATCAGATATTTACAAAACGTGTTGAAATCAACTTTGAAAAGTAACATTTAATTTTCAATCGGGAAAAGTTTCGGTACGTACGCCTCGTGGATCGTTGTTAAAGCCTACTAGACTGTGTGTGTGTTGTGTTTTTGTTAACGACTTGACCAAAACGAAACAATATATCCATTGCACTACAGTTTTATGCAAATATCCTCTTCTTTTTGCTGCTAGCTGTCAGCTGTAAAAAGCTGCCCACACTCAAACAAGGTGGTACTGTGTAACGTTTATGTAATCTTACATCTTACACGTGCCAACGTCTGTGTTCTTAGGGAAGAAAATCGATGGCTGCTCTCGAATCCGTATCCTCGGAGCCGCTCGAACATACTGTGAGAGATTATCGCGGCTTTTTAAGAGTATTTAAAAACGGCATGCTTACAAACAAACATCGACGCTAAGCTGACTCCAGTGGGTTTTAAATGTTTTGCATGAGATCAATTCGCTTCATTTGTACCACAGATCAGATCAGTGTGTCTCTGTCAGTGAAAGGTCACCGTGGAAGTGTTAGGCCGCCTAATGTCCCTAATCTTCTTCTCTACATGTAGAATGGAACCGCCTCGGCTACCTTGTTCACACTAATATCACAGTAGTTTCTTAACTTTGGCAGGGTGACTGGGCACAATTGTAGTTACAATTGTAGTTCCTGTTCTGAATGTGAAAAGCAAGTTCCTTTGTACATAGTTTATTCATCGCACTGAGACTAACTTAAGTTGGAGTATGGTTTGGGTCTTTTTAAAAAATGGTAATTTATCAATAAAAATAAAAAAGAACTCCCATTCCACCTGTGTCTTGAGTTTTTACTTCGCCCTTCACAATCAGCACTCTTCTTTTATTAAAAAAGCTCAGAAAAGAATGTAGGAAAGAAATATTCCTCAAGTATTTGAAAGAAGCTAGCATTGTCCTTAAAAATTTTTTTTTAATAATTATAAATAAAATAAATAATTCATTTCTTAAATAATTTTTTTTTTTTTTTTCTAAGAAATGTGTGACCATTTTTGGCAAGAAATAATGACCAAGCCATGCCTAAGAAATGTTACAAGGTGTTCTAGTCAAACCCAGACTCTTTATCGCACAGAATAACTGAACACACTAATGCACTTAACAGCGTTTCACTTTTGCTTGGATACCATCAAAATAGTAAGTTTATTTCAGTATGCCGGAGCCATGATCGGACTGCCTGCATCAGATCTGAAATGCCGGCCTCTCAGGAACTCCTTAAATGGCCCAAACATGGAAATGGCTTGCAGCGAGATCAGGACTGTGGTGTTGGCGTCTTTTCTGGCTGTTGAAGCTATCCGTTGAYTTTCAAGGATGCGGCGTTAAACACACTGAACGTTCACGGGAACGACTGCAGTGTGGTCAGAGGCACCGGGGCCAGAATGGTCATTCACGAACTTACCACCATACCGTGCTTGAAGTCTTCTCTGAATATTAAATTCTCAATCACCAGAAATTTCTTACAATTCCCAGTTTGACTTGTATGCCCTTCATAAGTCAATAAATAAGATGCTATTTTTAAAATTGATTTTAGCCCTGCCCCATTTTTATTCACAATTATTTGTAAAAGTATAATTGAATGTGTCGTGAAAAAAATAACATTAAATACATAACCCCAACTTCTAGGAAAGTATGTGTATATTTTACTTGACATAGCACAAGACTTTGAAATCTCCCCATGGGGGGGAAATGGTCCACAAATGAGCATTTTAAAATTGAATAGTTTAGCTGATTCTTCTGATGGTCATGTTTCATATTTACTTGTTAAATCCAACTTTGATAAGTCTTTTGGAAGTGTTATATTAAATGTTTCCTTCCCATGGCCAAGTCCAAACACAACTATTAATGATTCCAAAAACACACCGTAGATATGTAGCCCTACATATCAGTGTTAATGATTGCAGTTAACATACAGAAGTTACACACTGCGGTTAGACATGTTCAGAGGTGGCACGTAACTAAAGTACATCTACTCTACTTTTTGTAGTAAGTATCTTTTTGTGTATGCGCATTTGGCTTTTTCTGTATGTTTCCAGCCCAAGTTTATGGAAATGACTGGCAGGTCATTAAGAAAGCACAGATTGGTTAATTCACCAAAGTTACTGATGTTACCTGGGCAATATATACCAGCCACTTGGTCTCTTGTTTTATCTCCATTTTCAAACCTCTCGAATGGGTGCACATGTTGAGGTAAAAAGCTATCATGCTAGCTAGCTAGCTAACACATTAGCAAAAGAGTTGTGAATTCTTTCACATTTTTGGCTGTTATAACAATTTAGTTTTTGTAACAAGCCTATAATTATATTGTTTTAACCAAGGAGTATTCTTTATACTTGCAGTATGTTTAATTGAGTAGACTACTTGCATTACACAACGTAGCAACTAGCTAGCTAAACTAATAAAGTAACAAAAGAGGCTAATGATGCTGGTCACCATTTGTTAATTAATGTCAAATCTTGTTGCTAAAATTCATGCTACCAACATCTTCCACTTCTTTTGTGTTAAACAGTATTTCAAAATATTTTTTTATCAGTAACTCAGTCAAATAGATACCCAGAAAAAAAGGGGGCAAAAATCAGTTTCTTTGTGGAGCACTTGTACTTTTGTACTGAAAGTCCATTTTCAAGCATATGCTTAGTACTTTAACTTACGTTTAAGTATAAGTTTGAAGTTAGAACTTGAGTATTTTTATTTTCTTTGGACTTAGAAAGGATGTGTCCTTTTAATTGGTATTATTTTTCAGTTCATTATTCCGATGTGCTGATATGAGAGAGCTGCATATGATATATACATATGTGATATCCAGCTGCATTATCGTGGCAGCCAACATATTGCAGTGAAATCATGCCGTTYAGAAACACATGTAAATTACACACGAGGGTAAATAATGGCATGCCGCTTGTCCAGATAGCTGATATGCTGTTACATCATGGCTGCTGTGCCGTGCCTCACACATTCACATGGTGGCAGTGTTGCCTCATCAAAGACTCCTGTAGAAGAATAAACTAGTACTCAAGAGATCTGAAGAGCTCTACACATTGTGTGGCTTGATTTAAGGAGTGCATGCTAGGAATGATACCTTTTTCTCTGTTGGTGTAAGGATTTTAATGGCTAACCTGCAYTGGACGTATCTCATTGGTTGTTTTTTAAATGGTTCTTATTTCAAGAATAGTTCTAGATCTTTAGGTCCATACAAAGTTACCATTAACTCAAGTGATGCCAGTGAAAGATCCAATAAAGTCAAGATGTGCTCTGGGTCTGGAATCAAAAAGGGTCTTGGGGTTGTCTTGCTAGGATTGGCTCAAAATGGCCACATGAGCTCTTGGTCAAATTTCTGTTTGGTCAAGGGGGGGTCTGGTGGAACAGTCACGATCGGTCAAACTGCCGGTGTGAGTCAGTGGGATTTCTCAGGCTTTTTGAAGCAGAAGGTGAGGTGGTCTGGAGGAGTAGGTGGAATTGATTAAACTCTTTGCAGGATCGGCCAGGATTATTCAAAATATCTGCGTTAGTAGGAATGACTGGTTAAATCTTATACCAAAGTACAGATGATTTAATAAAAAATTTATCAGGAAGTGGGATTAATTTTGGTTTATAATATTGTTTAGATATGTCATCTATTATATTTTTTAAACTTTACTGTATATTTTGTATGTGTTCATACTGTACAGTCTTAAAAAACATTGATTGATGCTGATCACATGCAAAGATAAACTGTATTTGACACAATTATGACACAACAAACAGGCTGACTGTAGCCTTATCTTTATTCACACTGGACAAACGACATAAAATACAGCGACTGTAGAGAACCTTTATACAGAAAGTGCAGAGGGAAGAACTTGTGGTCGTCAGGGTCGATCAGGTCACAAGTACTGCTACATAAGGAAGCACTTACGTAATAGTGCTGACACTTACACAGCCTACTGTAGCTACAACCGTACAGCACATCGCAGCTCACTCTCACTGTAGCACTGAGTCACAGATTAACGAGGTGCCGATCAGTGAACGCCGGCACTCTGATCATCTTACTCAGATCGTTCCGATTAGCATGTTGACAGGCACACTCTGTTTGAGAAACACTGCAAGTTTTGAAGCCCCTGGAGTTTAATTTCAGCTTAATCACTTTTTTTTATTGCACAGATGAAACGGAATGATATAGAATAGCAATTAAATACAGAAAGTTTAATCTTTATAGAACTAATGAACTGCTTACTCTATGATCCTAATGGAAGTGCTTTATTAAAATAAGCTTATGGAAAAAAAAGGACTAGTGTTATCAACTGTAAAACATAAATCAGGGGTATGCTACTTGTACCTAGGGTAGTTAGACAAATTCAAATTTTGGTCTTTTCAGTTACACTAGGCCTAACAGTTTTCCAATATTACTAAATTCAAACAATTTTAATAATAAATATACTTTTGTTTCATTTATATTTATTCCTTGGTAAGATACTCCACCCATCCACCCTACCGTATGTCTATAACGTTTAGGGTCTGTCTCAGGGAGCTTACACTCTGGATGGAGTGCCAACTCATCACAGGGCAAAAGTGCACACACACTCACTCACTCACTCATTCATACATTATGGGCAAATTGGAAATACACTACCAGTCAGCCTACACCACATGTCTTCCTGGTCCCTAGTTGGACTACACAGTTCCTAGATGGATGTATGATTGGTTCCATCCATCTAGGAACCTCTGTAGTCCAACCAGGGCCTGTGGAGGCGACTGGTGACCACTGTATTTATTCCCAATTTTACAACCAAGGTAGGACCTTCGGTCAACATTCATACACACTTACACAACGGGCAATTTGGATTAGTCTAATCATCATGTCTTTGAACTGTGGGAGGACGAGCCAGTAATCTGATCTGGTTCCTRGAGGTGCAAGGCGACAGTGCTAAACACTACGCCACTGTGCCATCCAGGGAGAGTAAAAAAGAAAGCCACCAAACAAAACAAACTGCCCTCTCCCCTTACATGATATCACGACTGTGATTGACTCACTCTGTGTCACATCTGTGATTGACAGATGAGAGCGGCCCATCCAGACAGCATAGGCACTGATTTTGTTTACTAATAGGGCTACGTATAATAATCTGCAGAAAAGGTCGGTGAAGACGTACTTATGATTCTTATTTAGCAGCCCTTATTGGGTTTTAATGTCATTTCATTAGCTTTCAACTGCTATGGGAAGAAACAGTAGAAAACCGGATTAACCCATTTTCATGTGATTCATGTGTTTKTCATAGATCTGGTTTAATTAGGAAAGATCTTACCTTATTAAATGTCAGGTTAATGATTTTTAGTGAAGCTGTCATAAAGGCATTTTATTTAACAGTATTAACATGGCAGGATTAGTTTTATGCCTTAAATAAGTAAATGACATTTTCGGAATAGCACCACATCTACTGCTGTCTGACATCCACTCATAACACATGAGCCTGTCGAATCACGCCTATCAGTTTAATTGTATAAAACCTGCTGTGATTTTATTTCCACATTCGTCTCTGAAATTAATTCCTGACTACGCCACTGCAGCAAGTAATGAATCGAACGTAAATCTCGCACACACATTTTCCTCTAGCCAAAAAACGTTGGCTAGAGCACCGTGACTAGGCCTATGCTTGCCTTAGAAATCTAGGAACGTACATAGTGTAATGCACTAAAGATGAGGGCGTATGAATATCCAATGATTTTTCACCACAGTTTCACAGGAAGTGGTAACACAACACTGCTCCATCAGAGGACAGAGACATACTAATGACAAACTCTGTTTGCCGTTTGATCGTTGTTAATTATTGCGGTTTTAATTGTTGTTCAGGACCCACCACGATGCTGCGGAAGGAGAGACACAAATAATCAGACGAGAGTTRTCAGTTATACTTTATAACAGTGCCAAGCGCGCCCACTATACCTGGTACCAGCATYGTCGTCGTCATCTCTGGCGTCTCCAAGAAATCCACATTGGACCTCTGGAACGTTTTGCTGTAGTTTGTCTGCAGATGACTAAACACAAAATAAGCGACGCATGCAACACTAAAGCTCTAGAATATGATCAAGTTTGTTTTCTGCTTTCACTAAAGATCAAGAAGGAACTGGTTGGAGTAAAATAAGGACTTACTTCTTCCACAAACTGGTGTGCTCCCAAAACTCATAGATTATGAAGCGAGACTCGTTAGCAATCCGCTGCACTGCAACACTGTCAACAAATGAACAATCATTAACGGTTTGTACAGTACACCAATAAATTCTTTCTAAATTGTCCATGCTTATTCTGCTTAGGCTCACAGGGGTTTAGAGCCTATCCCAGGAAGCTTAGGGTACAAGGCATCCCTGGAAGGGCACATCACTTACTCATACCATCATACCCAATGGGCAGTTTCTCTGTATTCCTCTTAAATCGTGTCAAAACATGGTAAAACTTTCAGACAAGAATACCTCCAAAGCCCCATGAGGACAGGCAAACCACATCTTAGCGTGCTGCACGTCACTTTTATCTTGTCCCAGTTTTCTCACTATGCTGTAGCTGCCACGTGAACTTTCATATTTTAAGCATTAAGATACGACACAGGGCGGMGATGGAGGTGGGAACTCACTGGAGGCTGCCTGTCTGGATGCTGGCACAATCGACGTACTGCCGCAGAGCCAAGCGGAACTCCTCCAGCTCATCGGGCATCACGGACAGCTGCCTCTGCACTATCAGAATGTGCTAAAAAGGGGACACACACACACACACACACACACAACTATATGAAAGAGCTGTCATGTCGTAAACCTGCATTTCACCACTGTATAACATGTTTAAATTGATTTTAAAGAATTAAGTCTTTGTGTGCATGGAGTTTGCATGTTCTCCCCGTGATTGGTGGGTTTCCTCCGGGTGCTCCAGTTTCCTCCAACAGTCCAAAGACATGCAGATTAGGCTAATCGGTGTTCCCGAATTGCCCGTAGTGTGTGTACAGTATGTGTGTGTGTGTGTCCTGCGATGGATTGGCACCCTGTCTCCTGCCTCCTGGGATAGTCTTATTTGTGATAACATTCATTATCATGTAACATCCAATTCTTAATCTATGGTTTAATATGATGTTGGTTCACCCTTTGCAGCTATAACAGCTTCACCTCTTCTGGGAAGACATTCCACAAGGTTAAGGAGTGTGTTTATGGACAACTTCCAGAAGCGCATTTGTGAGGACAGACACTGATGTTGTTGGACAAGAAGTCCTGTCTCGCAGTGTCCACTCTAATTCATCCCAAATGGGTTCTATCGGGTTGAGGCGCAGGCCAGTCAAGTTCTTCCACACCAAACTCGCTCATCCATGTATTTAAGGAGCTTGCTTACTGGTGCGCAGTCAAGTTGGAACTGGAAGGGGCCAGCCCCAAACTGTTTCCACGAATTTGGGAGCATGAAATTGTCCAAAATGTCTTGGTATGCTGAAGAATTAAGAGTTCCTTGGAAGATAAAAAATTAATAAAATTAAAAAAAAAATTAAAAATAAAAAAAGATAAAATTAACCCAACACCCGTTCCAACCAGTGCACAGTGCATCTTGTTAATCTCTGTTCATAAACATTTTTGAAGCATGAATAAACAACTCATTTACTAATAAGTGTAGAGCTACATAGTGAAGACGGCTAGACGTTTTAAAATAAAATGCGACTTGGACAAGTGCTGCCAGATCAATATTCGTTTTCTGAGTTGATTTAGTGGAATAGATGACACCCATCGATGGATATTGAACTTAGACCTGGAGGGATGAAACAGACATGCAATGTAGTGACAGCAGACAGGATGAAGAATGAGCACAACCAGCAAGAAGGATGAMGATCACACATCATCCTTAGATAGTCAAACTCAAACGAAAAATTMTCTTATACCGTGCGACATCTACAGTAATACCATGAAATTCTATGGAGAGTCATATATGCTGAAGCTCAAAATACTGTAGAAGTAGAATATCACAATAAATAGGGCAGGTTGTATTRGACAAACACTGTTAATCAGTATCCTAGTTATGGACTTACACTTATGGAGTTACACTCCTCTTAATTGCACTCATTAGAATATAAAAGCAGGTCATCCTTAAAAGCGAAAAAAAAAAATCGAGGTCTTTGATATATCTAATGTGTTTTGTCCTTTAATCATCATCGTGGTTGTTGTGAGTACTACTAATACTAATTAACCTATAATAAAAATACACATACTCAGGTGTTCAAAAATATATCGGCGTCAATGTTTAAAACATCATGATTGCTGATCTTGTACTGTATATACGATTTATTGTCTCTTACCGTGTGGAATTCACTCTGCACACTGTTAATGAGGCACCTGTGAGCTTCAGATAGCCAATTAAAGGGAGAAACGGAGAAAGCCACAGTGATGTGCGCAGTGCTCAGCGGTGTATATATAGAGCACATTTACAGAAGGATGACAAATTTAAATGGGAAAACGAGTGGCTCTTTTGATGTCAGATGTCATTTTGCTGCCAGGTTTGGCTCCTTTTGTCCCCATCTTTTGACTGAGCACCTTTATCCCATGATGAATCCTTTCTCTTCTGTTGGAAGTGATCTCTTTTTCTATGATCACATCCCCATCCAGAGAGTATAGAGTCTCAGTAATGTCTAGTGTTGCATAGGGAGTTCTGTCACCTGCTGATAGGCAGATCAGGACTCGAAGAAACCAAACAGAAAATGATAGTCGTGAGGGGTCTCACCTCACCGTGAGCTCTGGAGTGGTGCCACCTTTCATAAAATATCCTCCAGCTGCAACCCTGACCATATGCACTGCCCTTTACTAAAGCCTCAGCATAATCCCTGTCATGTTCTATAATCTTTATATGCTCACCCACAGCAGCTCTCACACCATAATAAATAAAAAGATTTTTGTACATGAAATGACTCCTGATATAAAAAAAACGCATTTTTAAAGAATAAGTAAGCATTGAGGTATGTACATCGATAAAACATTCCACACAATTGTACACACTGTTATAGTAATAAACAGCTGTCGTACATTTTTTAAAATTCATTACCCGAGGGTGCTGATGTTTATTCAATAACCAGAAGGCATTGCTATTTTTTTGGTGCTAAAACACCCACACAAACACGCTGTGAGGTGTGTGATAGCATAAAAAAAAATGTCTCCCAGACTTATGCGCATAGAGAGGCCAAACATTCACAGGTTACATCACAGCCTGTTTTAATCACTGACAAAAGACAAATTTGTGATATGATGCAATTAAGCCTCGCTTGGAGAAGAGCATTTAATGAATCATAAAGGATTGATCTGTTTATCCTCACACACGCATACACACGGTTATTTATTTGGTGAGTTTTCTTCCTCTTAATGGGTTTGTTGAATATACAGTATCAAAGTCTAAACATGAAAGAAGTAATTTTTTGTATATATAAAAAAGATACTCACACATATAAAACAAGTTTTAAAATAGATGTCATGACATACAGTATTAAACGGGCTTGTTATTTTGTATTTTATATTTTTAGATCCAGGAATGAAAATTATGCGTCGTATACTGTACTTGTGGACAAGGTCTGAAGCATTTATTATATAAAGAGTCAGRCAAAAAAAATATATACACTTCAGAAAAATAAAAATAGTATGTAAATTAGTATGTATAATTTATAATTATATTATCAAAATATAATCACATATATTAATATATAACGTATAACAATATTTATGCTTGGCTCTGTATATATCTTATGTGGAACCGTGGATTGYGGGTGTTTTGCAAGACGAGCAAATTTTTTAAAGAAATTTTAACTTAATAAACGAGCAAGGTCTTGATATACGAGTACTGTAGTATGTATGCGCTTTATCTGCCACGTGATCACAACTGAGCCAATGGTTCTTCTCTCACGCGCATCTCCCAAGCTCAGTCTCAGTGTCCGTGCATCACTCGTATAGTCAACATCCATACGCACATGTACTGTTTATTATGACATTGTGACCATATGTGCGTGTAAAGCAAAAACAAGTGTCATTAGAGAGGTTCCTTGTTATAGATCCAGAGTCTCTCTCTCTCTCTTTTCCTGTCAGAAAGCGGTGATTTCAGTAGTGTGTGCTAGTGTGTGCGCACGTGCGAGTGTCATTAGAGAGGTTCCTTGTTTAAGAAATTTCCCGACAGAGCAATGTTTCCGTGTTTGTGTGTGTGTGTTCTTTTCAAAAGTAAAAAAATACAGATTAATTTGTTTTATTTTTACTTAATTATTTTTATACTTTTTTTACACACACACATATATAGTATATACATATATTTATAGCTACAGGCTGCTGCCATGCTCCCGTACACCTCTACATATCTGGATAACTCTTCCTGTGTATACGTGCCAGAGCAAAAGCATATTCAGTGTGACGTTTGTAGATAAACACCATGATCACATTTTCACACATTCTGTTGCTCAGCACAGATCTTCACAGGGGAGCCAAGTACTGCTCAGGCCTATTTTTATTGCTCTCTCTCTTATACACACATACAGACAGAGAGAGAGATAATAGTCTCTCAACTCTGCCATATGAGACTGGGACGAAATAGTTTCTGAACAGTAGAAATGACAAATGAAAGTGGAAGAGCAACAGAGAGAGAGAGAGATGAAAAACAGAAAAACTTGAGAGCTGCTCAGTTTCCTAGACAACAGCATGGAGAGAGTGTAGTAGTGGTTGTGATTACTGAGGGAGCACAGAGAAGCTGTAAATGAGATACCGATTTGGTGGAGCTTTCTGAGACCTCCTCTTCTACCGGCTCCAGACGAAGCTCCTAACCCGAGAAAAAAAAGGTAACTGCAATTACCACAACCATCAAACCTTCACTCAGTGATTTACAGTGATCTGCCTGGTGGAGAAAAAGGAAAAGGATCAAATTAAAAAGCAAATTGGTGAGAGGATGAAGATGAAGAGGAAGATAGTGAAGAAAGAAGATATAGGAGACAAAGGGAAGAGMGACTATGAATTAAATGTATTTAATAAAAATGGAAATAAAAAAGTGAAAATGAACAAACAAAGACAGACAACATGAAAGAGAGTTAGAGAGAGAAAAAAGCAAGAAAGAGACATAGGGGGGCAACAACAGAGTGAAGGGGAAAAAAAGAGTGAAAAGACGACCAAAGAAAGGGAAAAAAGGATGGGAAAGATAAAGAGAGATAATAAAGTGTGAGGGACAGAGAGATCAAAAAAGAGGGAGGGACAGAAACCAAGGAAAGGAGAAATATGTGAAGGAGAGAAGAAAAAAGGGGGAGCAAAGAGGAAAAAGGGAGAAACAAAGAAACAAAGAAATGAGAAGGATAAAATAAGTGAGAGAATGAATAATCAACCATAAAAGGAAAGAGAATGGAGACAAGAGAAGGACGAAAAAGAAGAAATAAATGAAAGGGGAGAATGAGAGATTAGGAATAGAAAGAAATAAAGGAATGAAGGAAGGAAATCATAGAGAGGATGAAGGAAGAAGGAGCGTAAGGGGGCATAGTAAGAAAGAGCAAGCGCAATAAGTGAGAAGGAGGAACAAATTGAAAAGTTGGAAGGATGGAGAGAGATGATGAAGTAACAGAGGAATAAAAAGCCATAGACAATCAAAATGAAACAGCAGAGAACAAAAGGGGTGAGAAAGACTCTTAGGCAAAAGACTCAATGAAAGAGGGGGAGAGAAAAAAAAGGCAGAAAGACAATGAGGCAACAGGAGGAAAAACTATAAAGAGAAAGAAAATGAATGAAGAAGAGGAGACAGAAATGAGGAATGAATGAGAAGATAAMGAGGAAGATGCAGAAGTGAAGTGAAGTGTAGAGGAAAGAGATGCAAATAGTTCATGGACATTAATTATGTTGTTTATGGAATGAAGCATCAGTTAGTGTGTAATTATGCAGCCAATGAATCGTCTCAAACTGCAGACAGATTAGCTCACGCCTAAACTGTTACCTTCTTCTCGAGCCGATCGATCAGCTTCTGCAGTCTGTTTATCTGGGTCATCCACTGACTGTCCTCCTCATACAAACCTGGACAAAGAGATTCACAAACAAACTGAAAAAAAAAATCATATACTGGCGATATGGAACAGATTTTAAGTGTCAGAGCATATCTTGTCTAGGACTTAGTTTTCTCGAAAATGTTTCATTATCTCGTAAACATTAAAGACAGGAACCAATACACCCCCCTGTCTGCTAGTTCTTAACATATGAGGGATGCTAACTTAAATAAGAMTTAAAACACTACACTGATTCTTTTCGTCACATCCCACTTTGCTTTATTTACCTCATAACACAATTTGCCAATGTTAACACATTTTAAATTACATAAAATTTATGASGCAGAGACTGTGTTCGTCTTTTTGTCCCTTTTGACTTGCCGTAGTTTTGCTTTCCTCAGTTCAGTTCAGGAGAAATCAGTTTAGTTCTTGTTTTTACTCTATTACCTTTTGTGAGTGCTTAAAAAAAATCGGTGACTAAAAATGATATTTGTTTTATTTTCTCATGACACATGTTCATGTTTAAGCTGTGCAGTTTGTGTTTGTAGTGAACTGTAAAATCTGTATAATGTTAATTAGGTTTGCGGAATGCTAATTGCTAGGGTTAGTGAAAATGCATTCAGTTTACATTTTTAGTCTATTATTTAATTTAATTTAATTTTATTTTATTTTATTTTATGTAATTTTCAAATGAATTTATTTTGATAAAAAAGAGTATAATTTTGTGTTTCAGTTCTACAATACCTAGGTTTGTACAGTGGAACCTCAAATTGCGAGTAATGCAGTGTTTGAGCGTTCCGCAAGACGAGCAAAGAATTTTAATACATTTTGACTTGAAAAACGAGCAAGTCTTGGTTTACAAGTACAGAGTATGATGTATCACGCATRCGCKTCTTGTGACCATGTGTGTGTGTGCGTAAAACATATTTTATTGTATTTGTATGYGTGTGTGTACAGCGCATGTATGGTTTATTATAACTTCCCTTGAATAGAAATGCCTGTGAAATGGGCTTGATGACGTATTTTTGACAGGGGTGTAACACACAACATTCGTGGATGTAATTTTGCAATTCGTCCGTGTAAGAGAGGAGTTGTACTGTAACAAACACACAAAATCTCATATCTATAAGGTGTCGTGGCCATAGATTTTGGAATCCAACTCGGACAAAACACAGAATTACATATGGATCTTTTTTTTATGCACGATTATTTTTGACAGTGATTTTATTCCATATATATACTGTAAACAAATGATAAATCTGTTTGTTTATCTGGTTGTGTAGAGTATCTGCCAAAARGAATCCATGTGTGAGCTGTTACTATAAAAATAATATCATAAAACAACAGAGCTTAAATATAAATCTGTACCTTACAGTAGTTACAGCTAAAACTACCATCAAAGCTGCAGTTATATAAAATTAATCATCACCTTCTAACCAATTAGATTTGTGAATTTAGATTGTGAATTTTATGCACTAGTACAATAAATTAATGTCATATAGTGTAGATACCTGCTGGGTTTTATTCTGCCTTAGCTTTACTGTAAGTCACTTTGTATTAAAGCATCTGCCAAGTAAATATCTTTTCAGATGTATTATATCAGTCATGTTGTAAAAAGGTGCAACGGTCCATTAGATTAAAAAAAAATCCTGTATGAATTCTCGCTTGCTCCGAGCAGTGCATCTCTGCTGTGAGCTCTGAAGCTTAGAATCAACACACCTGAATTGACGAGGCTAAGAAGTGGGTTGTTTGGAGACAAGCTGTTATTCCGTTGAAGTCTTCGATTAGATCGCCTTCCTGACCACTGAATCGACAGCACCTCTGGCTTCAGGGGTGCCTGCCTATAAATGACACCACAAAAGCACACACATACACACAGAAAGGTCACAGACATCCAGCTTTATTAAATAAAGCCCAGGGATAAAGCTCCTTTAAAAACAATGTTCATGTGAATAAATCATTATATATCTGCGGTCCAATAAAAAAAAAAATGATCAAATTTCATATAAAGAAATTTAGATCTTGGGCAGGGGGGGGACTGTATTTGAACATCCATCCATGCATACACAACGTACTATATGGAGTACAACGAATATATACAAGGAATAAATAAAAGCAATGTAAAATAATGGCACAATTGTGACAAAAGTGTTTTTTTGCTTTTTTTTTCATTCATTAAATAATGACACAGCAGACATTTATAGCCATTTTCACACACACCTTGGCACAGGGTTTACCCCGTATGCCCTTCAGGACGCAACCCTCCCGTTTCATCCAGGCTTGGGTCTGGCACTACATCCAGTGGCTGGGTTTTTTTCAGTGTGCTTGTGAAACTTTTTGTCCAGGTTTCTATGGGAAGGACAGGTGTGAAACCACTGAGCCACCAGTACCGAAGACGAAAATGCAGCCTTTCATGGTATTACGTCTGTGGATTTACACGTGTACCTCAGACTTTTCTTCTCAGACTCATGCCTTTTAGAAATGACAAATGAACAATTCCTTACAAAAACCTTTACTATATCAAAGATCACGATCACAAGTTGTTTTTTTTTATGTGTGTGACAGTTGCAGAACCAGACTCACTCTCTCTTTCGCTCTCATTCTCTATAACGCTTATCTTGTTCAGGGTGGCAGGAGGCCTGGATCCTATCCCAGGGGCACTAGGCAGGATACACTTTTGACAGGGTGCCAGCTCATCACAGGCACATTCACACAGTTGGTCTACTCTGTGTGGCTTTAAACTATGGGAGGAAACCAGAGTACCTGGAGGAAACCCTCCAAGCACAAAGAGAGCATGCAATCTCCACATACACATCTGTACCTGAAGGGGGTGCAAGGCCACAGTGCTAACCACTACGCCATCGTGACACCAGATCATAACTCATATATTAGTAATAATGCTTATGCACATTCCATTTGTGTAAGGTTTTATAATATTGTAAGACATTGTAATCTAATCAGTTCAGATTCCTGTGCCCTGAGAACAGACCCCTCACTGTGCTTCCTTACGCCTTCTGTGGTAACACCTTCTATATCCTGTACCCAGACGAATATACATCCAAATGGCTCTTGTCTGCTAGAACCCTTTAGTTTAATCAGGAGAATGTAAATGTATTTCCTCTCTCCTGTATGTCTCCGGCTCTCTCTATCACTGACATGTGAATGACTGGTTCTTTTGATGTTCAGGACGTAGCACCGTTACGTTAAATGTGCTCTCCTTGCTAAGAATAAACTAGAGATCTTCAGACATCATGCCTGCGTGYGTGTGTGTGTGTTTGTCTCTCCCGGTCGATCGAGCCCGGACCGGTAAGTGTATCAAGGTGCAGCGGACACAACAAGTTAMACTCTTCTTCTCTTAGCTTAAAACTTAGCTCGGACACACTACTTCTTTAAAATTTAACAATTTGCATCAAAGTTAACCCTAAAGAAAAAAAACTCAAAGAGCAGTTAATTATTGTGAGCCTTGTAGTTACTGAATTGTACTGTGCTTCACTTAAGGCTGTACAAGTTGCCTTTCTACTATGCTGACATCCCATTATCAAAAGCAGCTCTAGACACTGAAATGTTATATTGTCTTATACTGTACCTTGCCCTTGGTAGAGTATTGACACCAGCAGTTTGTTTTACAGTTAATTCATTAAGCTCATTGTCTTTAGCATATCTGTCACTCAAGTCATCACATAGCTTTGTACCATCACTGTGCTCTCACAAGATGCCCAATCCTGACACAACCCTTCCATTTTATCAGGGCTTGGGATGGGCACTGCAAGAAACTCTGAGTTTCAGAGCTTTGGCACAACTTTAGATAACTTTTTTCTTTCATCTAATACCCCAAAGAAACCATACTAAATAAGATTGCAAAGAGCAAGTAGGAATTAACCCTACATCTGTAGTAAACCCGGTTAATAAATAGAGACGAGATTACGAAAGGCCGTAATTAAATATTTTGACCTGAATGTGTTAATAATCTCTAAGCTCTGATGCAACTAAGCAAGAAAACATGTAATGGTCATTTAGACCACATATCGAGGCCGTTTTGAAACTGTTTGATGTTTCCTGATATGTTGTGGTTTCTTGTTAACCTCCTGGGTCACTGCGTCCTCATACTGTATGTATGGAGACATTACTTTATGGGTTCGCTGTACCTTACTCTTCATTTTGTCTAACAAAGACCTGTTGTCCTTATTATTATACACTTTATAGCATCATCTAATGGTAGCAAAAGCGCAATACAGTAGTTAGTAAAAACACAAGATGGCTTCCTGTTCAAAGTAAATGCTTTAAAAAATGCATGCAAAATCATAGCATGGGTCTTAAGACGTTAAAATAGTAGTTAGCACTGTTGGCTTGCACCTCCAAGTCCTGGGTTCACTTCATGCATTGGATCTGTGTGCATGGAGTTCCAATGTTTTCCCAATCCTTGGTGGGTTTCCTCCCACAGTCCAAAGACATACAGATTGGGCTAATTGGCGTTTCCAAATTACCCGTAGTGTGTGAATGTTGGGTCCTACCACAGTTGTGAAAATGGGAATAAATACTATACAATGGTCACCATCAGCTTCCATGGTCCCTAGTTGGATTACAGAGGTTCCTGGATGGAAGGATAGATGGAAATAAAATAGTTTTATCTAGTTGTTTATTAGTTTCCTACAACAGAGTGCCCTGTCCTGTTTTATTCCTTACCTATTTGTTTCTTCAATTATAACATAAACCCAACACAAGCCGTTAAGCACTGTCCCTAGCATCACTTTTCCTTTCAATCATGAAGATCTATAGTGTATTTTTCAAATGACAAAATAATAAATACACTTCTTGTTAACTATAAAATACATCTACTAGTCACAGCAAAATGTTTCAATAGCATAATATTAAATTGACACACCAAACCAAAGCACAAACTCTTTGATAAAAAAAAAAAGTGTGACATGGTATGAGAATATGAGAACTGACATAATTATCTAGGACTTTATTCATTAAAATTAGTCTATCCCAACAAAATCCCACTGTCGACGCCAATTTTAAAATCCAGCAGAGCCTGAATAATTTCTCGGTGAGCGTAGATAGCTATATCTATTTCGGTTATTTCTTATTAGTGTGTATTTTAGCACACCGCATTACAGAAACCAACACAGGAGAGCAGGTGTCAGGATTACGGCTCAGCTGTGTCCTCATTATGCTTGAAGAAGACACTGTTACACAATCAGGGGTCCTGAGGGGAGTACATCCCACACGGTTCAGCATGTCTCATTTCAGAACCATAATCATCAGCGGGAGTAGTCAGGGTTCATGCTGTTGTATAGAGGTGAAGTCGACTAGGTGTGAGCCACAATCACCCTTGCACAAACTCTGGGGTGTTTACAGTGCTGGAACTTTATGGTTGGGAATAGAAGGACTGTGTCACAGTGAATATGTTAAAGGTGCATGTCTTCTTGAAGAAGAAGAGGAAGACGCTGCCATAGAGTTCAGATTTATGTTCATATTTTTGGATCCTCTAAAAAATAAGTTCAGACCCTATCCAAACAAATCTGTTGGCATATTTATGAATATTTATACACCTGGAGAATTTTTTTCCAGGGCACATCTTTGTGCTTATTTAAAAAGATGTATTTCCTCTATTCATGTATATATGTGTGTGTGGGTGTGTTGGTGTGTGTGTTGGTCAGATGAAAGCTGTGGAATGAGTGTACACTAAAAGAGCCTCTGTCCTGCAGCTCCCCTACCGCGTTTTATCCAGCGGCTTTCAGGCRCTGCTCAGAAATCCAGACCGAACACTTCAGACAGAATAGAAAATCAGTAAGGCTTTTTTTTCTATTTGCAATAGCCATCGACCGTTTGAAACAAACCCGATCATCAAAACACAGGACGTGGTGGATATAACCAGCAGTGTTTTGTTACTGGAGGCGTTTTTGGAAGTGTATGTTCCAATGTTAGTCAAGCCTTTCAAATGAAGTTAAAGCCACCCATGCTGTCTTATTTGCCATAAAGGCTGGAGTGATATCTTCATTCTGGAATAGAAAGAAATACAGATCACTTTTTGAAACCTCATGTCCATTGAGGATCATTTATTTCAGCCTGTTTCACTAACACATCTATAACATGTCATCGGGCCTGATTGAAGTGTAATTCCACCTTGACGCATCATCTATACCACTTAATTCTTTATACATGATAATGGGGGGTAGTGGAGCCTATTCCAGGTGAATTAGGGCACGAGGTGGGGTACACYCTGGACAGGGTGCTAATGTCAAGCCAATGCAGGGCACTCCCACATACACACACTCAAACACTCATTTACACACTACGGGCAATTTGGGAACGCCAAAAAGCCTAATCTGCATGTCTTTGGACTATGGAAGGAAACCTGACTACCCAGAGGAAACCCAGCAAGACCCTCGGTGTGCATGCAAACTCCATGCACCGAGGCAGGAATCGAACATGGCTGGGAATCAAATCCGGACTAACCACTAAGCCAGATTTGAAGTGCAATATGACCATATAAAATAGTGAGTGTAATTAGCACAAGGTGGCATTGTGGATTAGTGGTTAGCACTCTTGCACCTCTATGGTCGGGGTTCAATTCTCGCCTTGGTTTGCATGGTGGGTTTCCTCCAGGTACTCCGGTTTCATCCCACAGTCCAAAGTCAGGCACGTTAGGCCAATTGGCAACCTGACCCCTTAAGTAACTGCCTCAGAAACAACAGCTATATCTCCATCTCCCAATGTGGCAGACCAAAATACCAAAAACAAGATGGATTAATTTTTCATTCCTGATTTCTCTAAATGGCTTTGGATGAAACACAAATGCAAGCATTGCTTAGCAAATCAAAGTACAGTACAAATGACAAGAAGAGACAAACAGCAGAACCGTGGGCTGTGGTGTGGCTAAGCTGGCTAAAGACAAGGACAGCTTTTCAGAGTATCATGCTATTCAGAAGAGAGAAATGGCAGGACTGGTGTTGCCTGGATCTGTCTTTATGTGAGTGTGTTCCTGTGTGTGAGTATAATAGTTTCAAGCCTATGATGCTAACCCGGTTACTGACAGGTAGTAGTTTTCGTTTTAACCCTCCCACTTAACCCTAATCATGGCCAGCTGTCATTGTGTATATGTATGATTTGTGTAGCGGTACGGAGGAGTGATTTGCGGAAATTTGATTTAAATGCAACATTTGGTCAAAGCAATCCTTATGAATCAGATCTACTCACATAAGCCCATTTATCAGCACTAAACTCACAGTACGTAYAGAGATGCTGTTTCAGATCATGTGGCAAAAATGACAGAAGAATCCATTAACTGTCACTGATTGTACGCTGAGAAAAATCCATTCAAGAGTAAAGAGGAGAGGCAGATAAGAGAGGAACTGATTAGAGAG